>JAOYRR010000444.1:0-349774 GCA_038994665.1 Podotricha telesiphe | reverse complement strand
TGCATAGTTTTTATACATAAAGGCAGATGAAAACTTTAATTCTATCTTGGAATGTTTATTAAAGAATTTGTTACATTACCTTTTTACTTCTTCATATATGCTCAGTAGGGTGTTTTCAAACAAAGTTGTACTTTTTTAAAACAGTTTAAAAAAGAAAATTCGTACATTAAATATATTAACTTCAATGGCCTATACAGTTTAAAACGAATTCTATGTTTTTTAATATCCTGTGTATCCTGAAATGGCGATTTCGGAAAAATAACTAAGTACGAAGGGCGATATTGGCTCACATGTAAAATTTGCAAATGGTTGCAATAAGGGATGAAAGTTTGTATGAGAAATTTAAACCGCTTGACCGATATCGATGAATTTTCTCAGGAAGATTGTTGATGACGCAAGGTCAAACATTGGCTACCAATGTAATGTTAAATTTAAATATTAAATTTACATACAAAACAATACAACGAAATAATCCTAATGCGGTAAATGATCAATCCCAGTAATTTATTTCCGATACATATATTTATAGCAGAAGAGCTCCACTCTCACACGAGTGACATGAGCGGAGGCGGTGAAGATACACGTGCGGTGAAGCGGAGGGAGTGCATGTCTCAAGTACGCTTACTCGGGCGGGGGCAGTCATTGATGCACGTACAAAAAATATAGAAACTTACGTTTATTACATTTTTCTTTAATTTGGTTATTGTTATGTACCTTGTTTTAATATTCCTTTGAAACTATAATTATTTAAGTTAAATAGAAACAAACGTTTTATGAGAAACGTATAGTACCCAAAATATTTTTTTGAAAACTTATTTGCGAAAGCTTGGGCGGTTTCCAAGAATCAGCATGGAAGAATGTCTTAATTATGTAAATAACACTTTAAAATATTAAAAATATTTAATAAATAGCATTCTCTCTAGCCAAACGATTGTTCGTAAGCTAAGCTTAGAGGGTAGCAGATATTAGTAAAAATATCTCTTACATTACGTAGAACAACAAAAATAAGTTATAATAAGCGTATAAGAATTTCGACACAGTCGGGTTATGGAATGCATGGGATAGAAGTCAGAGCACTTGGACTTTTCTAGGAGGCACAGGTTCGAATTTCGCTGTTATTTTTCAAGCTAATTTGTTTATTAGATGTTTATGGGAGAGTATTCATAAAGTAAGACTCACTACGACTTCAGGTACACAACTACAATATCTTGTTCGTGTTTTCGCCAGCCTGCGTTCTCGCTTAAATCATAAACTGCTCAAATTTATAACTTGAGTGAATTTGAGTTTATCGAGTTTTATTTTTTCGAATTATATAAAAATAGGATGCAGGGCGTTGCCAGTCAGATTTTTTTAGTTGCATGTTATTTTAAATCTGTGATAACTTCTCGTTCAATTTAAGTATCAATTTAAATTAAATTATCAATTTAAGTATCAATTTAAATTAAATAACTAAAGCATAATTTCATTAAATGGACAAGGTACCTGATATACTAATTAAAATACAAGGATTAGTAATATTTTAAAATTATTTGAAGAAAAAAATGGTAACTGTGAGTCAACCTTAGGAGATGAATATAATTATGCTATTTCGGATATTTTTTGTAGGCGTTTTTATGGTGTACACTTCAGTAGTATATTATTTTGATGTATCACACACACATCTTTTTTTTGTATTTACACTTAAAGTTTACTGTTTTGTTACTGTATAATTTGAATAGTTGTATTTAAATTTTTAGTTTCAGCTTAAAACAGAAATATCTATATCTGTATATATATATATATATATATCTTTCTTATGTAATATTTTGTAAGACATAGAGTTCTTACAATACTTAGTACTACAATCTATTTGATGGCAGGTAGATGTGGTTTCGTTGACGATTACAAATAGTCAGTTAGTTACTCAGTATCTATAAAAAGAGTTAAATATATATAGAAGATAGATTCCTTAGGTGCTCAAGAAATTAAAATAAATAATGGCTCAAGAAAACACCCTACTGAGCATATATGAAGAAGTAAAAAAGGTAATGTAACAATTTCTTTTATAACCATCCCAGGATAGAATTAAAGTTTTCATCTGCCTTTATGTATAAAAACTATGCAATATAATGTTTTATTTAATTGACTCATGGAAGTAAAAAAATATATAAAATAAAATTAATAAATAGAATTTAAATAAAATTATAAATAGAATTTATTTCATAGTATTAGTTTTGTTTGGTAGTTTTGAAACAGTTTCTATCACTGTTTCTAGAAAAAAATCTTATTTTTAAAGAATTGGCTTTATTTATTTTATTATAAGTGTCAACCATTTATATATTCTGGAACCGGCCACTAAAAGCGGGCACCACAGCCGCAACCAACACGGGCGGGGCCAGCAAAGGCTGCGTCGTAGGCAAGAGCCCCCATACCGTAGCCGGGAGCAGCAGCGCGGTAGCCGAATGCGTCAGCGGCGTATGCGCCAGCAGCACCGATGTCTTCAGTCAACATGGCGACTTCACCATTACCACAACCGTAAGCAACAGCTCCAGCACCAGCGGTTGGTAAAGCACCTTCGAGCGCCACAGTTCCCAAGAAAGGCAGAGCTCCAGAGACAGCTAGAGCACCTTCATAAGCGTTTTCGGATATCAAAGAAACTCCACTTGCAGGGAAAGCGGAAGCGCTAGATATTGGAAGAGCACCACCGTTGGAAGCAGCAGCAGCAGCTGGTCCGTATGCACCGGCAGCGAAGGGGCTAGCCAATGGACCGCCAGCTGCCCAAGGAGTGGCAGCACCTGCCCAAGGAGCGGCAGCACCTGCCCAAGGAGCGGCAGCACCTGCCCAGGGAGCAGAAGCACCCCAGGGAGCAGAAGCAGCCCATGGATCAACAGCAGCCCAGGGAGCAGCAGCAAATGGAGACGCAGCCAAGCTTGACCCAAGGCACTGCCCAGCGATCGACTAAAACAAAATATTATAAGTAACTATAGTTGTTACAGGAGGTGATTTTTCATGTTTAAATGTCCTTATACTTACTTGTATCATAAGCGCTTGAGCGCAGACCAGGAGTACGGCTTTAACCAACATGTTTATTGTTTGAACTAAACACAACTCTTAATTCTCGATGAGCAAGTATGGCCCTTTTATACTAACTTATTGGTATAAAATTGTTATCACTTGTAAATATTACAAGAATATTTATTTATGTAATATTTCAAAGTGTACGTGACAGCTGTAACTTTAACGACAGACCGTAAGAAACACATGAATGAAATTTGATTGATATGTGTCATCTTGGTGATTTCCTGCCTTATTTCTTAGTCGAAGTAGACAAAAATAAATGAATATTTCGCTAGGTCCCTATCAGTCTGTTACCTGTTCATCTTAACTTAACGTTTACTTTAATTGTAGACATATTAAATGCGAAATAACAATACATAATGCACTAATAAACAATCTTTGTTTGTAATAACAGCTCATAATCGTCATGATCACACACACAATTCTCTAATTAAATTTTCCGAATGCTATACAATAATTTTCTTATTATCTAACGTGACAACAACTGGAAAAAACTAACTTGAGTGCCTTTGCTTAGGTTGTTGCGAAAGAAAATTTTGATTATAGAGCAAGAACAATATATAAACGTAAAATTTCGTTACAAACACATTGTGGCCGACTCCTTCAAAACACAAAAAGCTTCAACATGTCTACCTTTGCTTTCTTGTTACTCTGTGTTCAAGCGTGCTTGATTCAGGTGAATATTTGACATTTAAATAATATTTTATAGTCCGAATACATATAAATATATCAGTACCGTTGCCTTGACGCTAGGTTCTGTCCGCGCACAGCAGGCTGGTCAACGTAAAGCTGATATAATATACCAGTATCGTTTGTCATCCCTTAAGGACATTGCCCCACCGCATGAAAAAAATACAAAAAACACATTAAACTTAGCCTGATCTTTAGCATATAAATTTGTTAATATAATAACATTTACAGAATGTATACAGCCAATGTTGGCGCGGAGCTGCTGGTGCTTTAGCTCCAGCTGCATTCGCTGAGCCCTTCGGATACGGCTATGCGGCAGGACTCGCTGCTCCTGGCGCCTATGCTGCAGGTCCATATGGTCTAAATGCTCCCGGATTCGCTCCTGCTCCCATGGCTGCTGGTGCCTACGGTGGTGCTGGTATCGGTGATGTAGCTGTCGCTGGTGAACTTCCAGTGGCTGGTATCACTGACATTGCTGGACAGGTGCCCATTCTCGGCGCTGTTGAGTTTGGAGGAGCTGTGCCAGCTGCTGGAGCAGTCACCATCGCTGGTAGCTGCGGATGTGGTGCCAACGGAGCATACTACTACTAAATTACATAACAATCATATCAGCTCATAAAGTTAAATAAAGGCACATCTTTAATATTGTGTAGTTTTTATATTACATTAGCTTTTCTATTAGTTACAGTTTTTAATAACCGAAGTCAATTTTAACCTGCACTTGACTTCAAAACTTATGATATTTATTTATTGTCATGGATGAAATGATTGATGATTATTTTAAAAACAGTGATAGACAAGACATAATAATAAGCTGATTACACCTCGTTTTCGTCTTCAAAAGGTTAATTATTTCCGTGGTCGCAAGGCTATAAATAATTTCATACTTACCACTTAGGCAATTTCAAATCAAGACTAAAACATGATTGTGGAAAGTATATTTTTCTATCGAAGAACACTATTTTTATGTTAATGTGTGGAATTAAGTACTGTTGATGCTCGCTAAGAAGACTAATGATGACTATGATGTTATTGTTAAATTATATTTGAAAAGAGTAGCATGCGCGAGCGTACCTGCTATGTCTTCTGAGTGTGGAGTTCGTTTCCGCTGGGTTTTCGTGGGCAGTATTGGGCTCACCGGTGAAACCCACAGTATTATATCCTTCCTTAGGGCAGTACTGCCTGCCTTTCTTTTGCACGAGTGGTCTATCTAAAAAAGGGTATAAGATAAGGCAGTTTTTGAATGTTTTGCGTTAAAATGTATAATTAAATATACATATGAAATTTACTTATACAAAAAAACATTGAAACAATCCTATTCGATAAATGATCAATCCCTGTACTTTATTTCCGATACGTATGTTTAAGAATATTAATAGATCAGCTAAACTATAAGAATTAAGTAACAACCCCCTTTTACACAATTTATGTAGCGGGATGCGTACTCTCTCTGTCACCCTATAACATTTTAATTAATAACCGGTGCAAGTTTGCGGCCATTATGGCAAACGTCTGACAGCAAATTCGATGGTTGTGGGTTCAATTCCCACTTCAGATACTAGTTATATTTGTATTGTTTTCATTTTTTCCCTCCGGTATGAGAAAGATGGGCATAGAGCCCAAAAATAAGAAGCTTCAGCATTCAATATGCAACGTCTTGAATTCGAGTGAAATACTGAGAACATAGCGTCACTATGTCTTTTCGCCGAGAGAGAAAAGTGTGAAGCTGAATAATAATTACAATCGTCTGATGTGGAAGACAAATAAATGACTATATAGAAATTTATTTTAACTTTGGGTCAGTTTTCATGCCAACATGTAGTATATAGAAGTAATTCATTTTTACTATTATAAATGTGAAAGCAACTCTGTCCGTCTGTTTGTCTGTGACGTCTTCACGGCCTAACTGCTGAACCGATTGTCATGAAAGTTTTTATAAAGATACTTGAGGGTCAAAGGAGAAACCCATTTTTTTTTTAATTTTTCCAGGAATTTTATTGTTTTACTAAAAGGAAGCCAAAAATACGTAACAGCTATAGTTTACACGGGCAAAGCCGCGAACGGGTCGCTAGTAGATTTATAAATAAAAATACAAAACTATCAAGATAAATATATAAATACATTCATGCATACAGACATATATACATACATACATACGCTATACTATGTAATTGACGCATAAGTTATTATGATGTTGTATTTTTAAATACGTGTTCACGGCTATTTTAAACTACAGTAATGATTTTGTCATTAGTAGTAGGGTCTTCTTAAGCATTCTTTGATAAAAGATAAACTCCACTACAGGATTGAAACTGACATAACTAGGTTCTATATGCTGACAAAAATGTTCATCTAGCAGATCTGCAGCTGTCCAAGAAGAGGTAGAAGTTGTAGTCAATAGAAGACCAGCGAAAAAAAAAATCTTAATTGGAGCTTATAAAAATAACACTTAATACAGTTCGATAATAACTACTCTATTTTAAAACTGTGTTGTAGTCATTAACGCCTTCCTCCAGGTATTATTGAACAAATTCCAAAATATATATATACTAAATACTAATATTACATAGAAGCGAAGCGAAGAAGCGAACTAACTAGAGTATTTTTTATAGATACACAAGCGATACTTGAGCCAATACCAGTGATAGACTAAGAGTTAAAAGAAAAAAAGTATAGTAAAATGAATGTCTTAAAGAAAAAAAATCGTCCTTATTCCGGTTATCGTCTTTGCGCAACCGATGTTCTGGGTAGCAACTGGTTTTAATTAATTTATCAATTTATAATATTACGAAAATTGTCTTTCTTCAAGAATTTAAAAATCCGTACGTGATCAATGAAAGATTGGTTAATAGGTCATTTAAAGAAATATATCAATGAAATAAAATATTATGTAATATTTTAAATAGAAATATGAAATACAATAGATATGGTAAGTTGTTAAAGAGGTGTTATTTTATAATATTAATATACAATATTATTAGTACGAAGAATTAAGATGACAAATGAGTGACGAGATCATGATTCTATGTTTATTTGTAAATACATAAAACTTTAAATATCTATACTAAAATAAAAAAGGGGTTTTTTATTTTTTATTTAAGTAAATATTTAAATTGTAATGAACCTGAAATATAACAGTGCTTTATTATCATACAGAAAACTAAAAACATTACCTGTACAGAGTGTACAGGTAATGTTTTTAGTTTTCTTTACCATTACCTGTACAGAGTGTACAGGTAATGTTTTTAGTTTTCTTTACCTTTACCTGTACAGAGTGTACAGGTAATGTTTTTAGTTAGAATGTACTTTGATAAAACCGTTCTTTAGCCAGTTCTTGATTTATTAATGTGTTTAACGATGATAAGTAAATATTTTTTTTGTATATTATTACAATTTTAAAAATATGGAATAATTATTTAGGAAAATAGAAAGTTTTCTTCTTTTATATTGTGTAAGATCTAACAGTAACCTAATATATATGTGAATATAACTTTCAATCATTGCAAAAAGAATTTACATACAATTGAGTTTCGCAAGAGTAATCTAAATATAGGGCAAATGAATATAAAAGCATCGAGATTCATGAAAATGACATTGTGTACTCGACTTCGTTGAATACTAACATCAACATGTCTACCTTCGCCTTCTTGCTACTCTGTGTCCAAGTTTGCTTGGTTCAGGTAAATATTTTTTTCTTCATATTTTTTGTTCTGGTAGTTGGAATCGATTTAAAGCATCTTTTTCCCATTTACAGAAAGTATACAGCCAGTGTTGGCGTGGAGCTGCACCAGCTTTAGCCCCAACTGCATTCGCTGAACCATTCGGCTATGCTGCGGGTATCGCTGCTCCTGGTGCATTTGCTGCAGGCCTATATGGTCTGACTGCTCCTGGATACGCTCCTGACCCCATGGCTGCTGGGGCCTATGGTGGTGCTGGTATCGGTGATGTAGCGGTCGCTGGTCAACTGCCAGTTGCTGGTATCACTGACATTGCTGGACAGGTGCCCATTCTCGGCGCAGTTGAATTCGGTGGTGCTGTGCCAGCTGCTGGAGCTGTCACCGTCGCTGGTAGCTGTGGATGTGGTGCCAACAGAGTATACTACTACTAATTTATAAAACAATCATATTCCAGCTCATAAAATAAATGCTTTTGTTAAATACTTTGTCATTTTCATATTACTTTACATAATTACATTACCTTTTCTAGTAATTACAATTTTAAACTACAAAAAACAATTTAAACTGTTTTTAACTTGAAAACTATAGTATTTATATACAAGGATTTAAATAGTGAATACCATTAAGTACATGAATACCAGAAAATAAGTTCAGGTACAAAAACACGCAGATATTAAAAAATATATTTAATTTACTTTTTAATTAGCAAGCTAAACAAGTCATAGCAACTAAAATTAAACAATTAATTTCTATGCAGCTATCTTTCTAGATTCTCCGTCACAAAGTGTTTCCTTTATGCTTACTAGGGACTAGCTGGCAGAACCCAAAATACTGCAATTAGAGATTTAAAAATAATAATTTTCGTAAATTAATTTCTCCCACAAATGATTCCTAATGTTATTATAAAAAATATTGGGTTTCTGAACTTTTTTATATAAACTTTAGGACTTCTTTGTCTGTAGACATATAAAGTAAAGTTCAAAAAAAGTTATCATCATCTGGGACATATGGAAGTCTCAGAGATAAGAAAATTACCACCTTAGTAAAAGCTATTATAAATTTGGGTCCAAGTTTCAATGTATAGAAAGAATATAAAAATAAATAAAAATAATAAAAGTAATAACAAAACTATCGTAAAAAAGAAACTAAAAGTATACCCATTTAAAATTATTTTAACGGTTTTTACGTGTTATTCACACGCCATCTATTGTAATTTACGTGAACTATCAATGGTGGTATCTATAGTGTAACGTTGTCTTGGTCTAGTCGTTGGTAGGACCAATGAGTGGTAGAAGTGGCGTTGAGAGCGCTCATTGAATTACCTGTCGAACAATTTACGCTTGGGCTGCGATAGTGTTCTTTATTAGGTGGGAAGCCTTTTCTCTGTGTCATTTCTAACGTGAGTTTATGAAGGGTTATTTATGTAGAGATAAAAGCTCGGGTAGTAGAGGTAGGTGTTGCTGCTTTTTAAAAGGATCCCTAAAGCCTTGGGCCACAACTCTTAGGCACTGTCTTAGTGATTTTCTCCCAGGTATCGTGATAGTTCCGGCACCCCCGGTATTAGATGTCACTCTCGTTGTGGCGCACGTATTCGAGCGTATAATGTGTGACGTAATCATATTCTCCTCGCCCTCGCCTTACTATCGCCCGAGAGTCATTCCTGGCGTGCTCCGACCTATATACAATTACATATCCGCAACTATGGGTATGCGTATATGGGGCTAAGGGTGGCAAACATATCACAGTTAACACAGAAGTGCTATTATTCTTATTATGTATTAATTTCATAAATGGGATTTCCTTATTACCATTCCGAAATAAATATTTAAAAAAAATTATGTTATATTAGTAAAACTTATCGCCTTTTACAAGCAAAAGCAGTAGTTTATAAAAATATTTAATATATTTACTGTGCATTAAAGTACACGACTAAATTTTTAACTATTTCAACTAAGATCACTTTATGCATAAAATATTTTAAAATTAAGTTTCAGAAAATCCAATATAGGCTACTACTCGTATATAAATTAAATAGAAAAAAGTTGCTTTAAATATGTATTAAGTAAAACATTTAAATTATTTTCTGTAACATACAGTTTTAAAAACGGGCACCCAAGCCGCAACCACGACACGACAAACTACGACGATGCGTGAAAAAAAATTGTAAATCAAATTACTAATACAATTACTATAGCTTTGATTTTAACGTTGAAATCACGTACAATATTGTGAAATAATAAACTAAATAAAGTGGAAATATAATATATAAACGTTGAAATTGAGGTCAAATACATTGTACAATAACAGTTACAAACCCAACAACATCAACATGTCCTTTGCTTTCTTAATTCTCTCCGTTCAAGCTTGCTTGGTTCAGGTAAAATTGTATATTTCAACTTTACTTTTCATCATTGAAGACCACAGACTGTTCAAGTATATATATAAGTGAATATTTTGACAGTGATTTCAACAATTAGTTAGAATATATTTTTTTCTATTTTCAGAATGTGTACAGTCAGTGTTGGCGTGGGGCTGCACCAGCTTTAGCTCCGGCTGCATTTGCTGAACCCTTCGGCTATGCTGCAGGACTCGCCGTTCCCGGTGCTTTTGCTGCAGGCCCATATGGCCTGAATGCTCCCGTATACGCTTCTGCCCCCATGGCTGCTGGTGCGTACGGTGGTGCTGGTATAGGTGATGTAGCAGTCGTTGGTCAACTGCCAGTTGCTGGTATCACTGATATTGCTGGACAGATTCCCATCCTCGGCGCTGTTGAATTTGGAGGTGCTGTACCAGCCGCTGGAGCTGTATCCATCGCTGGTAGCTGTGGATGTGGTGCCAACAGAGCTTATTATTACTAAATTGTAAAAATACACTAATCTATCAACCTTAATAAACCTGTGACAGCATTATATTTGGTTCTTCTTAAAATAAGTAGTAACTTATAGTTTAGAGGTAATATAAAAATACATATAAAGGATAACTTTTATTCTGAAAAATAAATTAACGACACAGTGAAATTACTTTATGCACTGATAAGAACCAGATAGAAATAAAATAAATATGGCATGGAGAGCGGGAGTGGGGGCGGGAACGGAAGCGGAAACGAAAGCGGGGGCGTCAGCGGGAGTGAAAGCGGGAGTGAAAGCGGGAGTGAAAGCGGGAGCGGAAGCGTAAGTGGAAGTGGGAACGGAAGCGAGAACAGGGCCTTTTTTTTTTTGTTAACATATCAAAATTAAAGATCCAGTGCAACTGAAGAATAATGGTCTAAAAAGCTAAACTATAAGAAATAAATAAATACTTTGTTAGTAAAAGTTGTTCAGTATTTGTTAAAAAATAAAAAGTATTGAACTTTGTGGCCTTCGTGGCATGGTCCTACTTGTAGTCAGACGTATCCTACGTCTGACTACAAATACTTCTGCAGAATTTCCATAACCTACTAGCCCCGTTAAAGCGTAAAAAATATGCTTAACTAGCAAAGTGTCACTTTATATGTCACTTTATACACTGTTTGAGTCACAAACACATTTTAGTGTGTGTATTAATTTATTGTATTAATGGGTTTACTCGTGTAATTTCATAAAATTCTATGCCCAGTTATGAAAATCAACATTTTTGAGCAGGTTTTGTGTAATTTAGTAACAAATATACAATCTCTAACATCCGTATATATTTTTGTGAGACTTACTTATTAGAGCCCTTACATTCTTTTATTTTGACTTGAATTAACGAATTTTATATAGGTAAATTGAAACTATTGTGTTAATTCAAACTTTAAACAGATTTGTTATGTCTTATGAAAAATAAGTTACCACCCTGACTGTAAAGTAAAATTCTTAAACCTGCCATTATCAGTTTTTATAGTTATTTTAAGAAATTTATTCCTTTTGCCGAATAGTCGTTGCCCAGTGTGTAATATATCGGTAAGAGAAGCTAAAAACTCAGTACAATTTTTGTCTATCTGTCGTCAATCACGCAAGAATATATATACAACTTATAGTGAAATATTTATGTAGGTTACGTGGAAAAAACTACAACAGTCAATAATTTTACAGTAAACAGATAACTGCTGGATAGAAATTTATGATTTTGCATGTTAATAGCTTAGAGTCTGGAACAACATATAGGATAATTTTACCCTAAAGTTCAATGTAGTTCCCGTAAGAAAAGTTAAAAACCGACACCCTCAAAATACGTCGATTACTCGCAAATTGCTTTCCAATATCAATAAGTAATGTATTAAAAAAAACAATAAAAAGAAAATATACGTATATTTCTTGAATAAGAATTATGTAATGAGCTTAAAGTTTTTCTGTATATTTTATCGATTCAACAAAAGTAAGATCACGTCGCGTCATCTATTATCTAATAGGTGACATTAAGTTCTTACATAAATACTTCTACTACTAAATAGTATTTTTACGGGCAGAGGGCAGGCAGATGTGGCTGGAAATTTTAGTTAACGTTAAAAAAGAGATGAGAAAGAGGCCTAAAGCTGGAAAAAATATTACAATCATCTAAAACATCTAACGTGCCAGATTAAGAGATAAGAAAATTACCACCTTTAAGGAATTATTATAATTTTTGGCCCAAGTTTCAATTTCAACACTATCTTGTTGTATAATCTTTTGTACAATAAACTTCGAAGAGTGAGACATCTGATATAGAATCATACTAGATCAGCTAAATTATAAGAAATAAGTAAAAGCCAAAATGGCTTTTTTTCACAATTAAAACACAATTTGTTCAGCAAAATGCGTACTTTCTCTGTCAAGATATAAAATTTGAAGACCCGGTGCAACTGAAGAAGAACTCTCATAATCTCTGTAGCTAAGCTATGAGAAATAAGTAAGTGTCTCATTTGTAAAAGTTATTCAGTATGATGGGCATTTTTGTTAATAGGTTAAAATCATTGAGCTTTTCAGCTATCGTGACAATATGGAACACGTTTGACGTTTGAAGAAACGAGATCATTAAAGGTTCAATTCCCATTTCAGAGAATGGTTACATTTGTATTGATTTCATTTTTTCTCTCCGATATGACATTTTAAGCCCAAAAAAGAGATGTTTCGGCATTCAATATGGAATGTCTCGAATTCGGGTGGAATGTTGAGAACGCGGTGTACACTGGGTCCTTTTTGCCGAAAGAGAAAAGCGTGAAAAATCAGTTTTCAATTTCAAACCCTAAAGTCTGATCAGGCTTATAAGGTGTACGACAAAAAAAGGTTTTATTCAAATCGGTCCACGAAAAATTGCGCGAACAAAAACAAAAATAGACAAAAATTCAAAAATTCATAGATTCATATTCTATTACCGTTTTTACATCACCCGAAATAATTTTTTCGTAAATATATTCAATGTCAAGTTTGTTATTGTTTTAATATATTATGGATAGTTTTATTATAGATAGAAGAAGATTAAATCTCTTATTAAGTACGAATCATAATAATAAAGAAATAGCCTGTATAACATTTAATTTGAGCCACTTATTTTTTAAACATTTTTTTTTAGGATATTTTCCCGAAAGTGAAAAATTCTTTTACTACAAATGAATACTGTCTCGGTGTATCAGTATAAATAGTCATTGTTATGTCCAGAAACAGCAATAATATTCATCAATAATTTCTAAGTTATGGCGCGCACCAACACCAGACATGTTTACCTTTGATTTCTAGACCTAATTCTGAACTCTACTCTTGTCCACATTTTCTAGAGTATTCATTAAAAATTGAAGATAAACTATCCACATCCTATAGTATAAAGTCACTTTTAGTAACACTTTTAATCATAATACTTTCTATAGAAATTTGTATGTATTATAAGTAAATTATAATTATTTATAGTTTTTCCTTAATCTTTTTTTATTATGATACTGATTTTTTTGAAATACTTAATTTTTTGAAATGGATTTTTGAGGAAGGAAGTTTTTTTATCAAAATGGTTCAGCCAAATCCGTCACGTTTTATTTTGTAATACTTAAAAATACATACCGTTTATTTATAGCGACAGATAATAATACAAAAAAAATGTATATAAAGTGCTTATGTAGCAATTTATGTAGCAAGTGTTGACAAACACACAAAATGATTAAGGCTCTACTTCTTGTCGCCGTGCAGGCCTTTTTCATTCAGGTAATATATTTAAGTATTTATAGTAAGTTCTATAATATATAGATTGCAATAATTTTGATTTTATTTTTAAATGTATTATATAATGGTATATTGGAATTTGTAAGAAAAATCATACTTTATATTGAAGTCCAATCTAAAATCAGTAATATATTACCCGATATATCTGGTCACAAGCTATAGGTTCATCTTAATTTGGCATATTTTTTATTACTTTCAGACCATCTCAAGTCTACCAATAATAGCACCATGGGATACTGCTACTCGGCTAGCAGCTTCACCATTTGGTGTATCCTACGCTCCATACAGATTCTTCCGCTACCCAGCAGCCTTAGCGGCGTCTAATTGCGGTGGTCTCGTTGTTACAAGCGCATCACCTATGGAACCAGTCGGCGTATCTATTTTATCAGAAAATGTCATGGAAGGATACGTTGCGGTTGCTGGGGAAGTACCTTTCTTAGGAACCGTATCTTTGGAAGGTGTTCTACCGACTGTTGGTTCTGGAGCTGTAACTTATGATTGTGGCAATGGAGCAGTCGCAATGGTTGCCGAAGAATACCCGACTGTATACGAAAGTTATGCCGCACCATTTGGTTATGGTGTTAGCGGTTATGACCGTTATACAACATACGGATTAATCTATTAATAATTGATTACTTCGATCGATCGACTTATAATAAAGATAATATTTCATAAACATTTTTCTCTTTCATTTGATATATATGTATATTAAAAAATATATATTTTAATTTTTTTACTTGTAGCGTCGGTTATTCCATTGGTATATAATAAGATATTTAGTTTGTTTTAATTTAATACTGCTCTTATTTATTGGTACTAAATTCCCACTTTCGGGCTCAATAGAAATTTTAGATCCGATTCCGAGGTATTCATACTTTATGTTTCACAAAAACGATTTCATTTTCTAAAACTGGATGACTTATTACACTAACAGTAGAAATCAATTTTAATGCCATCTATTAATCTCAGTATTTCTTAATCAGTACACAATATGATAACAGATGGCGCGACGTATTTACTTCACTGATTGGTTAAATCATTATACGTTATATATCATTATAGGTAAAGGAGAAACTTTGGACTATTTTAAATAACAATTCAATAGAAATATGTCGTACATAAAATTAAATTAATAAATAAAATATTACTATTACTCACACTACACACACACCATGTGGTACTACTATTATAACATGCATCTTATATCTTATATATACATTATGTGTATATATATTTATTTGTTATATATATATTTGTTATGTGTATATATATATATAACAAATGATCGTTTTGTTATTTATTAAAAAAAAGGGAGATCGTTCGCTCTATTTGATAATGCATCTGCTGTGACAGGATTTTGAAATCTTGTAATGTACAATTACCTAATTTTGAACTCTAAAAACGAATTAACCTACAAATAAATATTTATAAAATATTATTTAAATTTAAATTATTCGGGTTGTTGTTAGGTTAGGTTCAGTCGTGGGAGTGATGGCGTGGGATACTACTACAAATAAATAGTTTATATAGAAATTGGAAAGAAATTATGTCTGTTTAATTTTTCTACAAGAACTGCATTGAATACCAGGATTTAAACTATCCTGTATCTGTATCCAGATTCTAGGCCATGAATATATTAAAATTAATTACAAGGACATTGAGAGTTAATTCATAAATTCTTCAGTTTTTATAAAAAGTACTTGAAGTGAGAGGCGAAGCGTGCGATAGTGAATAATTATTTGATTATGTAACCCAAATGATTTATTATAAGAGAATTGCCTTAGCTTCACTTCATAAAAATAATTGAATAATTTAATGTACGAAGCTACTAAAATTTCCTAGTTAAACTGACGGCGCGACGTGGATCAAGCTCTTTTTAAATGTAGAAACCTAGAGACCTCTCGCTCGCGCCTCTATACTCGTAGCTGTTTTGTATTTTTGGCGGTCTTTTCTTAAAACAATGAATTTCTAGTAAAAACTAAAAAAATTGGCGAAAAAGGTATAAACAAAAAGTGTAAGCCTCTGTTCGTCCTAAGAATCTCAAGTATCTCTATATAAAATTTTATCACATTCAGTTCGTCACGGATAGACAGACGGACAGGCAGACAGAGTTACTGTTGCATTTATAATATTTATATTACTAGCGACCTTCTCGATCAGCTTCACGATTTTGCTCACTCAGGTGGTCTGGAGTCAATAGCCACGATGGCCTTTCTCACTTGAATAATTATATTGTGAAAACAAAAGAAATATAAAGAAATGTGTATCAACGTTGCAGCTAGTTTCTAAATAGATATTTCTCTTGAAATATTTTGCAACGTAAATACATAATATTAACACGTAGAATTACATAAATATTATGTTCAAAAATTGCAAAATATTAGATATAAGCGATAATGCAAATAAAATTTGCGTATAAAAGGGCTTATACGCAAACAGAAATAATTCAGTCTGCAGTTTCTTGAATTACTACGAATAACCATGTCTGCAAAAATCCTTGTGTTTGGTATTTTTGTGGTTTTTATAGAGGTATTATTATATTTTAATTTTTTTTTTCAATGTTAAGATCTTTCCAATTCGAAATATTAAATGTTGAGTGTCGGACCTCAACATTGCGCTTTGTCTTGTTCACCAAAACGGAATTAAGCCCACAACCAAACGCGAATAACGCCAGACGTTTTCTCATTACACCACGATTTTATAACATTAAAATTATATATTTATACAGAGATCTGTATAATGTATAACAACTGAGATCCGTCACAATTCTTCGTTCTTGTCTAGTTTTTTAAAGTTTTTATTACTAATTGATAAAAAGAAAATATTAAGTTTATAGAAATCATTTGAACTTTCAGCATACTCTCTGCCAATATATTCGAAGTGGAGCTGGTTCTTGTAAGGGAGAATTTGGTATTACAAATAACAGAATCAGTCATGGAGCATTTCAACATTTTGCTCCAATTACATCATCCTTGTGCCCAACTCCTGTAGCAGCTTCAGGAAATCTAGCAGAAGCCTTCGGACGAGGGTTTCCCGCTCTGGATCTCAGTATTGTCAGCGCAAATAATGGTGGATCGTTTAATGTGCAAAGTTCGTCTCCAATCGCACCTAGCAGCATATTTATAAAGTCAGAAAATGCGATTGAAGGTGCCCTATCTCTTAACGGTATGTTGCCATTTCTTAGTACAGTGGGTCTCGAAGGCGAATTACCAACATTTGGAGCTGGTGGTGTTACATATCGGTGTGGAGAAGGTGTAGCAATGTTGAGTGAAAATTATGGGACAAGTGATTTATTAGAAGAAGTTATCACCGATAACAATAGGGGAATAATAAATCAATCTAATGGTTTATCAAAATTGGGCAAAGATGTTACCCAATGCCGACACAATTATATTTGAAATATTATATTGTATTGTATTGTAATAGAACGTTATTAAAAATACTACCATTAAATTATATTAAAAATGTACAAATGGCTATACTATTACTTTTATTCAACTCCCCAAATTATTGTATCTAAACTAATATAATATAGAAAGATTTGTTAGATAATCACGATTTAAATGTTAAAAAAGTGTCACTACTGGAACACAATATCTTCAATATTTTCAGAAATAATTAACTTTAACAAACTTTAATAATGTAACCAGAGATGTAACATTAATGTCATACAATGTCCTTTACCGTATACGCTGCCATAAATATTGATTAAATTATATATTTTCATTTTAATATAAACTAAACTAATCCAGGTATAATCTAAATGTAATAAGAGAGTAGATGTACTATATTTTTAACAGAAGCAAAAAACCACTTAGTAGAGTTTTTATCTGTCTGTCTGTATGTCGGTTACTTCACGCAAAAATTAACGGCATAAGCATACATGACCGTAGCCGGATGTAGAACGCAGGCTTAGCGGTCAGAGCGCTTGAACGGTTTCCAAAGAGGCATGGGTTTCAATCCTGCGGCGTTCAAATGTTTATACGCTCCCTAAAAATATTTTTCAAAACTGTAATTGTCTAGTTCACGCGGGCGAAGCCGCTTAAATATATTAAATTTTATTACAATTTACATATTTGTGAATAAAGCACTCTGGTACATAATATATATATGCATTGTACAGCAAGAAATGTCCTAGTAAAATTATGCTTTATGTGAATTAATAGTTGACTTGATGTTTACGTTGCTATTAGTACTTGTAAATCAAATAGTATCTGCAAATTACATCTTTTATTGTTAAATCTGTGTTTTGGGAAATTACTTTTATATTATTCCTTAATAATACATATTCGTCATTTGTTTTTGAATTTACATGTTCAGATATAGTTTCAGTTTATATATTCTAAGTTCTTCCCTTACAATTTAATTTATATAGACGCCAGCAGATGGAACTGAAGACGCAGTATATTTAGAATATTTTTTTTAATTAGTCATGATATATCTCAATTTGATTATAGTCTTCACATAATTTGGCAAGACAGTTTAGATTAATTATAATAAAATTTTAAATATGATAAGAAAAAAGTCAGGAGACAGTGATAAGAATTAAAAACAATATTCTTGAATAAGTTATTTATTATACCTTAAATACTCTACCTTAAATAAATTCGTAAATAAAAACTAATCAAATTTATTGCCGCCAAAAGCACAACCACAAGTTGCAGCTACAGAAATAATACCACCAGCTGGCACATCACCCGAAAATCTAACAGCGCCAGTTACAGGCACTTGGCCTCCTACATTGGTTGTGCCAACCACTGGCATTTCACCAGCAACCGCCACTTCCCCAGTACCTGAACCTCCGTATCCACCTGATACCTCTGTTGCTACTGGCACAACAGTTTCGCTACCATATGGACTTATTCCAACTGGATTGGTTGCTAAGTTAGACGACATACCTACTAAGTTAGCTTGAGTTTCTATGTTTGGAGCAAGTCCTACATTGATGGCGCCATATCCAGTAGGGTTGTAGACTTTATTTGCCAAAGTGTTGCCATAATTATTAGCGTATCCAGGCCCATAAGAATATTGACTGAATGAACTCTGAAATAAACAAAACAATATTTAAAATTTTACATATCCTTAACTTATTTTTACTAACTTGATCTTAAAATACATACTTGTAAGAAAAACGCTAATAAAGAGACTATTAATAAAATTTGAGACATTTTGTCTAACGTATGATTTAAAAGTATTACGATATATCAAGTACCGTCTACTTATAAGAGGTCGTCTTCTCTCTGATGAAACAGATGAATTGTAGATTGTTATCGAGTTTTGTAATAGTTATATGTAAAGTTTTATATCACAATCTTGATAAGCTCTTCACGTCACACTATTTAGCAATAATCATATATAAAAGGTTATTTTACAATTTCATTAAACACAATTATTGGATAAGTGCATCTTATATTGTTATTAGAAAACAAAATGGCTACCAGAGTTACTATTTTCTTTATTGTGCTTCTTATACAGGTATTTACATATTATATTTATATAATAATCATCAATAATTAGAAATTAAAAATAAAAATAAATTAAAAAGAATAACGTATATTGAAATATTTCTATATTTCTATATATTTTTTATAACAATTAATCCTATATATTTTTAATAACTATTAATCCTTATTTCTACATTACAGGTTATATACGGACAATATATTGGCAGGTCACTCAACGCTGCTATGGGAATTGCTGAAAATGCTGCAATTACAAACAGCATGGCATACGGCTCTTTAGCTAACGGTTACGGTGCCATGGCCGCAAATGGTATTGCCAATGGCATGGCATTTGCTCCTACAGCAGCAGTGAATGGCATAGCTAACAACATGGCTTATGAGGCGGCATTGGCAGCCAATGCTGCGTCTTATCCAGCACCATCTAGTGGTTTATCTAGTGGTGGAGGTTTTAGAGTAACCAGTTTTTCTCCAATCGCAGCCAGTGGTATCACTGTACAATCAGATAACTTATTAATAGAGGGACCGTTGGCTGTATCTGGACAAATGCCGTTCACTGGTGTGGTAGCTGTAGAAGGACCCTTACCAGCCATCGGTCAGGGCTCAGTAGCGTACGGTTGCGGCAATGGTAATGTGGGCATAGTAAGTGAAGGCTTAGAGCCACCTTATAACAATGGACTTGGAGTTGACGCCGGTGTTCCTGCGCTTGGTTATGGCAACAAAGGATACTCAGCTCTTTATTAATTATAATGAATGTGTAACATATAGATATATGGAATAGAATTATTATTTGTAATAAATTATTTTCTAATTTCTAAATACCCGCTGCGTTCAAATTTTTATACGTTTTCTAAATATGTCTATTAATATATATCTGTGTATATAACTGTAAATATTCCTATGTGTTTAAAAATAAATATAAACAAGGAGTGCGGAATACCACTTTTTTTATAATATTAATCAAGAAAAAAATCATTATTCGCCGGAAAATATGGCGTATACAGTTACCTTCTAAAGGAACTAAGTTAGATAGATTAGATTAGATCCGTCTTTATAACTTTATCACTGAACTATTTCTTTTTGTATTCTCTGCATAATTTGACATTGGTGAAGTGATTTGTGCTCAGCTGGCATATTCGAAACGCCATAATTAAAATTTTAATGGAATTGAGTGACGTATTACTACCACTATACTACATTCTCGATCTATATATAATAATAAAGCCTTTATCTATACAATTATCTAATCGCGCGCGTCTACGAGCTGTACACGTTGCTTAACGTTCCTGTTAAAAGTAAAATTAGTTATATATAAAAAGTTATATATTAAAAGTAAATTTATGTTATATAGTAAAATAAGTTGTTTATTTCAAGCAATTAAAGTAACGACAATTAACTACAAGTACTGGTCTTTTAAATTTACATTTTAATTTGTACTTTTTGGAAGTTGGAGTGTACAATTTAAATTTACCCTCAGTTCTTTATATATTCCAAAAAAGCCCAGAATAATTTATAATTATGCATTATAACAAATGTAATTGAAATGCAACGTTTGTTTATCAAGTATATTATAAAGATCGACCACGAGTCATTGTTCGCAAACTTAAAAATAGATTACGCAAAGAAAATTTTTTGTTCGGCTTGAAAAAAAACTCGATGTCTCACGAATATAGATGTTTCAGGGAACGCAACTAAAATATTCGTCAATAATCATCTTACACCTTATAATAGGATGTTGCTGAAAAAATGTAAGCTCCTTTATAACGGCAACGCCAAATCCCTTAGTATGTGAGGATAAATATCTACCGGCCTTAGAAATTGATAGCAGTGCAATATTCATTACTGAGGTTCAACACCAAAAAACACATATTTCATAAAGCTGACTATGAGCGTATAAAAGAGGAGTTAGTTTTGTTTGCTTGGGATATTAATTTTGAAAATAAGTCTACAGAAGAGGCTTTAAATTATTTTTATAAAACCTTATATGAAATAATTGTTGTCGTGTACCGACAAGTGCCGCGGGAGGACGGTACAATTATCCCATTTAATACTCTAGAGATTTGATAAATATAATTAAGGAAAAAGATAAGATTCACCACAAATGGAAATGGAATGGAAATTTATTAGATTATAATGAATTTAATTAAACTCTTAAGACATAGACAAAAGCATATACAAAAGAAATGCTACAAAAATTACATTTCACACAAGATCGAATGTTAAAATCACCTGAGGTGTTGCACAACTACATTAGATCGAAACGTAAAACGGCATCGAATTATCCGAGTATTTTATTTTATGGTAATGATGTATACGAAGGCAAATTAAAAATTTGCCAAGGTTTCAATAAGTACTTTAAAAATGTCCTTGTTGAGACTCTACATTATCTTATACACCACAAAACTATAATACATCTCCTTTTTCAGAGGAGAATTTGCATGTGATTACATTAACAAAAGCAGAAGTTTTGAAAGTTTTAGAATCGCTGGATGGTCCTCCAATATTCTTCACAAATTGTGCCAACGAAGTTGCTTTGCCTCTAATGCTTTTATATAACAAATCATTAAGCGAAGGTATAGTTCCATCTAAATGGAAAGAAGCACACATTATACATAAAAAATAAATACATAAAAAAGGCTCTGTATCTGAAATTATCAACTATCGTCCAATATCAATTTTAAATACATTAAGTCCTAAAAAAACTAGAGTATATCTCTTATACATATATTATTAATAACTCTCTTATAAAAAAACTAACTTGGTTCGTGATATAGGTATTTTATTAGATACCAAATTACTAATAAGTGAGCAAATCAATTATATCATAACCAAAGCTTACAAGGCATTAGGTTTGTTATTCGTTGATGTAAACCAATTCAATGTTGTTAATTGTTTGAAAAGTATATACTACGCCCTTGTAAGAAGCATCTTAGAGTACGGTAGTAGTGTTTGGTTTCCTTATTATTATAAATATATTGACGGTAACGAATCAATACAAGCAAAGTTTATCAGCCAACTGTAGTTTAAAACATGTAATCATTTTGAGTCCTACAAAGAAAGTTGTCAAAATCCATATTGATTTATTAGATAATCGTAGTGAAATACTGGAGATGAAGCTACTTCATTCTCTTTTATCAGAAAATCTTGATTCACCTGAACTACTTTCACGTCTTTTTTTAAACGTGCAGACAATACACAGCTAACTCGTTCTTCTCCTGTGTACCTTTATTGTATAACAAAAAATATTCTCATATTGATATTTTCCATTCATCTGCTGCTTCTTTTAAACAGCAAATTATAAAGCATTAATCTGTATTGGTTTAATTGAGTTAATTTAGCAAACACGTACACACTCGCTTACACGCACATACACACACACAAGGGAGCATATTAATGTCTTACTTATTTTTATAATTTTTAAAATTAACTTTTTTTTTCATCAATGCTAGCTACTATACCATTGTTACAATATTCTCATAACAGGAAAGATCCTAATGACTTAAAGCTCAGTCAGTATAGTATCAATCAGTATGTAACAGGAAAATTGGCTTTGTTTTCGTAAAAGTTTTCTATGTATTTTAATTATGTAATACTGTTGTTCTCCGTAGTAAATAAATGATGACTTTTAATTTTGTTTTATGATTGTCTGTTTATTTGTACACGATAATCTCAGAAACGGCTTAACCGATTTAAATGCAATTGTATTGTGGTAGCGTTCCCTTAACTTTCGGTTCCCTTAACGGTTCTGGAAACCTTTCAAGAATAAACCATGAAAAAAAAAAATTATACGTTTTCATGTTTTTCAATTTCCTAAGTGTGTAAATAACACTTTAAAATATTATATATAAAATATATAGCAATATCTCTTGCAAAACGATTGTTCTAGAATAATCTTTCGGTAGCAGAAATTTATAAAAATCTCTCTATAAAGCTGCTAACAACAATAATAAGTTGTAAAAAGCGCACAAGAAATTCGGCGTAGCCGGATGTAGAACGCATGGCTTAGCGGTGAGAGCGTTTGGGCGATTTCCAAGAGGCGCAGGTTCAAATTTTTATACGTTTTCAATTTCCTAAGTGAATAACACTTTAAAATGTTAAAAATAGTCAAACAGTCTTCGACACAAAATATGAAACAAAATTCGAAGAGTTCAGTTCAGTCAGTAAAACAGTTTTTCTTACCAACTTTCACACTAATGTAAATTTATCTAATTGAGACATCATTATCAATTATTACATGAAAAGTATAATCTGTTTGTTTGAAACGTGCTATATTTTAGTATGACTTATCATTTTAGGCGAGTAATATTGAAATATGAGTATTTCCATTCATTATTTCCAAGAATAACTGTAGGCAAATATGTTGTGAAAAAGTAGTTTTTGGTCACAAGTTTGATTTTTGTTTGATAAAGATTACTTTTTACTAAGTCTTTTTATTTGTCTGTCAATGTAAGAAAATATAGCAATGCTGTGTTTAACTAATCAAAGTTATCAGCTGTATCTTTGTTATCAGCTGTATACGTTTTTCCCGCAGTCAACGCCGCGTTTTAATATTATGTACGATATAAATTAAACTTGACAACCTATCTTAACCAACCCAATTTTTTTACCAAAGATATTAAATTGTATATGATTTAAGGCCATTGTGACGCAGTGGGACAGCGTCTTTCTGCAAACGCAAATGGTAGTAGGTTCTATCACTATTTCGATTATATTTAAAACATTTTTATTTCTTCGCTCTGGTACAAGACAAAGCGCGTTGAGTTTGGCCACTAAACACACAATGCCTCAGATTCGGGCAGAAAGTGGAGAACGGACTGTCTACATATAATAAGTTTTGGTTCTCTCTGACTCTGACTGATATGCGTGAAAAAATATGTTAAAGAATAAAAAAAAATGTTTTAATATAAAGAATTAATTATGTTTAATAAGCTTTTTATATCACTAAATAGGTATGAAACATTTCGTGAAACTAGTATTTCTAGAATTGAAAATGTTAATAGTAAATCCTTTACATATCCACATAGAATTGCTTTAAAAGCAAATACCGATATTTAGCCGCAGACATTTCAATTATGCTAACCAAAAGCCGCAGTATACTCGTATATATAAATATATGTGTATATCTATATAGTTCGAAATAATTTAATTATATTGAAAAACGGTTGAAATTAGATTGAACTAAAACGATAAGAATATAATGTTATTTAATACTCTTTTTATTTCACAAAAGAGCTAAATCAATTAGTAAATTAAAGCACAACCGTTTGA
This sequence comes from Podotricha telesiphe, assembly GCA_038994665.1. Taxonomy (NCBI): domain Eukaryota; kingdom Metazoa; phylum Arthropoda; class Insecta; order Lepidoptera; family Nymphalidae; genus Podotricha; species Podotricha telesiphe. The sequence continues at coordinate 325,477 of JAOYRR010000444.1, read as the reverse complement.
AATACGCGTTTTCCGAGTAACGTGTACTCGTATGGCACTATACAAAAATGTATGTAGTGCGTATCATATATATATTTTTTATAGCTTTACGCTTTTTCAAACATCTCAGAATAGTCAGAGTTAACCTAGAGACAATGCGTTTTCAGATATATGAAAATAATTAAATTATAACCATTACCCTGAGTGGGAATCGACCCCAATTGAAATAATTTAATGTAAAACATTTTTTATAGAAATTTAAAAGGGGTGTAATTCGATCCTTCGCCTCTTGGAAGCCGTCCAAGCGCCCTGACCGCTAAGCCATACGTTTTACATCTGGCTACATAGAAATTCTTATACGTTTATAACTTGTTTTTGCTGTTTGTGTGTGAAGAGATTATTACAAGAGGTTATTTATACACTTAGGAAATAAATATTTAAATATTATTTTAAGATTTCCAAGTTCAAATTCGTGTTCAAATTTTAAACATTTTCCAAAAATAATGTTTCTCAATAACCAAAACATCAAAACAGAAAGCTTGTTAGCTAATTATGGGCCACATTGAAATAAATCCCGGAATAATTTTGAGAGAAGCTGGGGCTTCACCAAGGGGTCTCAATATTAATATGAAAGAATAATATGATTAATATGATCAACACTTTAGAAAGTGTTAATAATATTTAAATGCGTTATTTAACAAAAACAAACTTTTTAACTTACCTTTTAAATAAAAGCTTTAAACATTTTTAAACTCCTCCGTCCGCATAATTTTCGTTAAAAAGGATCCCAAAGTTTATCATTAAAACTATTACGCATTAGAAAAAAATTACTTCATATTAACAGCTTATATTAAAAACAAAATAATTGACTGTAAATATTTTTCGATATTACAATACACAGTTCTTATCATAGGTATTAAGCCCAGTATTATTTCCCATAACTGTCAATGAAATTTGAAACGATAAAGGTAATATCAAAATAATAAAAGATTATTTTATTTAAGCAATTATTACTTGGTCTAAAAATTGTGAAGAAACCAAATTAGTATATAAGGTGTTGTTTTAGATATATCTATATTCAGTTAGTTGTAATTTGTCAACAAAATCGCAAAAAAGTATTATAACATAAAATGTTTCACAAAACTGTTGCTTTACTTCCAGTGATGTTAGTTCAGGTATAGTACCAATAATAAAAATATTTAAATATTTAGATATTCCTATAGAAACAATAATAATAGTTTGAGGATTGCTTTTATTTAGTGGATTTCGGATAGAATAACGCGTAATTCAAAAATTTAAATGATTTTCGGGAAGTACCTAAAGATAAAATTAAGATAAATGAAGTGTTAAATAATCAACAATCAAGTGACCACTCAGAGGAATAATCAGAACTCCAATTATTTTCATTTGCCCACTTTGGCAGATAAGGTGACGTTACGCCACTCAACACGCAATACCTCGATTTTGGGCGAAAGTTGGAGAACGTAGTGCCTTGACACTAGGTTCTCTCTGACTACCCCGTTTTGCAGGAAAGATTAGAAATTATTAAGAAGATTAAAAGCGTGAAGCTGAGAAATGCTGCAGCCGTAGTTACCTAGTCTAAGTTAGATCGACTTGTTTTGTTATTATATTATAAGTTTATAGTAAACTAGTAAGCTTAAATTTATGTTTACATGCTTTTAGATGATCTCTGGTCAATGCATCAGAAGTCCATACAATGCTTCTCCATATAGCAATGAAATAGTTGCTACTAATATAGCTGCTGATGCTGCTTCTTTAAATCCATATCCCGCTATGGCATATCCCGCTATGGCATATCCTGGCATGGCATACACGGGAGACCTGGCCTATGCTGGAACCGGTCTTAATTATGGTTTAACCTTGGCTGATTTATCTGCATCTCGTGGAGGCGGTCTTAGAATCAGGAGCTTCTCACCTATTGAACCAAGTGGGGTGACAGTACAAACTGATAACATGGCTATAGAAGGTCCTCTTGCGGTCAGTGGTCAAATACCGTTCTTGGGGGTGGTAGCTTTAGAAGGCCCCTTACCAGCAGGAGGTACTGGAGCCGTGGCTTACGGATGTGGTAATGGGAATATTGGTATAGTAAGTGAAGGTCTTGAGCCAATTAGCTCTCCATACTCAGATATCGCTTCTCCTTACCCTGGTGCCCCTGGATATCCAGCTGGATTAGTTCCTAATAACGGTCTTATGGGACCTATTTATTAAGGTTTTGTTATTTCTTTTTAAATAAATTGTTGATTAGTGATAAACTGGCCTTTTTTTATATTTTTGAATACTTAATTGTTTGAATAATTACATTTATTTAAACGTACACGGATTTTAGATATGTATAATTTATTAATTACAAGAACATAATCTTTAATTATATCCTACAAAGAAGAAAAAATATTTCTTCTAGCTTACAACTAGCTTTGCCTGAAATTACATCCGCCTGGAATTAAAAAATAAAAGTAGCCTAAGTTACTCCTTATTAGATCGGCTATCTGCCAGTGAACGTCCCGTTAAGATTGATTGTGCCGTTACCTAATTTAGCCAGAACAAACAGACAGACAAACAAACACACAGACAAAAATTGTAAAAAATATTATTTTGGTATATGCACCGCGTATACATACATATGCATTTAGTAAAACACGGCATGTTACAAACAGACACTCTAACTTTATTTATTTGTATACATCAACTTAAAAATGTCCAAATAATATTTTCTAAGTTATAGCTATAGTGTTGTACAGTTACTAAACAAATATTATAAAGCATAAAGAGTTGGCAACATTATTGAATAAATTTACTTGATATTACCTCCAATATAATATATCAATGCTTACAAATTAATTATGTATTGTATGTTTAATTTGTCCACGACCTAACATTTTATAACAGCTTCTTTTCGGCCTAAAGGTTATCTGGAAGAGATGGTTACTTAGCCATAACGCCTTTTGTACATAAGTGTTCTTTTTTCCCTCATGGGAACCCTCCTAACTAAAAGATTCTAGTGTCCAGGCACTCTGTTCTCCCCTTTCCGCCTGAAATCGACAACTGCGGAAGGAACTTAACGTCACGTTTTGTTTTCAGTACCAGAGCGTAATAATAAAAATATTTTAAATATCGATTCCCCTGATTGGAATTGCACCCAAAATCAATCGCATTTACAGTCTTTGTTCTCGTTGTCAGTAGTTCAAATCCTGCTACGTGAAAAAAAATTATACGTTATCTAAAAAATATTTTCGTATTACATGTGTGTAAATAACACTTATTTTTTTTTAAATATTTACAAATGATTAGATTGAATGTTTACTTAACAATTAATTTATTAATTTAGTTATATACAGTTATTACTGCAACAATTAATTGTTATCTATAAAAGAATGTTTAAATTTATTTGATAATATTTCATTATCAAATAAATTTAAATATTATATTAAATACTTCTTACAGAAAAAAAACCTCCGTTAATAATTATAATATCTTGCCATATACATGTTTGAAGTAAAGCTTTCGAAAACTATACTTAAAAAGCTTAACTGAAAGTAGGGCGTTGTAGGTAGTGGGTACTAACAAAGGAACCCATATCTATGGGACTTGACCTCTTTAGAATACACGTGCTTTTCATCAGGTACTTTCCCGAAGACGTCGTCAACGTATTTTTTTGAAGCATTATCTATTTTTTAAGAGGCTGTTGTGGTGCAGTGGGATAGCGTCTATAAATGCAATTTGTTGTGGGTTCGATTCCCACTCGGGGGATTATATTAAAAGTATTTTAATTTTTGCACTCTGCTACCTAAGGCAAATCGCGGCGTTCGGTTCTGCCACTCAACACGCAATGTCTCGAGTTAAGGTGGAAAATGGAGAACGGAGTGTCTTGACACTAGGTTGTCTCTAGTCACCGTGAATTTTTTTTACAGTAGTTGGAGAGTGTCTAGTGATTTAATGACTTTAAGTCACTCTTTCTTTCGCTTTTTGTCGATTTATCTACAATGGATACTATGTAGCGATTGTTTTACACAAGGAAATACATGTCTGTAGTAAATAAAAATAGAACATTTATGACTTAAATTAGTTAAACAAGACGTCCATTTACCGTACGTCCGTTTCTACGTTTAATTAAAAATAAAAAATAATTAAAAATAAAAAATAAAAATCTAATTTAATATAAATGTAACTTTGTCTACACATTACATTAATTAAAAAACAATATTAGAAAAATATCAATGCAAGACTGACTAAATTAAACTTTTTATTTGTTTCAATATCATATAATTATTTTTAAAATAAATATTAATATATCACGTTACCATAGCAAGGTATGTTTTTCAATTTCCTAAGTGTGTAATTAAGAGTTTAAAAATGTTAATAAAAAGGTACTTTTATATAAAGTGACATATTTGTCTGTCTGTCTGTTGGTTTCGGCTGAAACGGCTGGACTGATTTTGACAGGATTTTCACTGACAGGTAGCTGATGCAATAAGGAGTAACTTAGGCTTATTTTTCTTCAGAATTCCCTAAACCCCTCCAGTAGAACTGCTCACTAGCATCGCGGTTAATGTCAGAATGCGATATGATGTCAAAAAAAATTATAATTTACTTTTATAAAATATATATATATATATTTTTTAAGATACGTGGCGCAGTTATACATTTCTGACTGCAAAGGCGGTTGTATGTGGGTTCCATACCCACTGTTGAAATTATTTTCATTTCTTAGATGTGGCACAAGGCAACAATGCAGCGTTGAGTTCCCCCGTTGAAAACGAAATGAATCAAATTAGGTTGGTGCGTAGAGATCTGAGTGATAGACATCAGGCTCTCTCTTCTGCTACCTTGATATGCGAAAAAGTGTGACACAGTAGGCAATAAAAAAAAGTGCAACATTTAAACTTATTAGGCTCATCTAGATACCATATCAGTTCAAATGAATTGAAAAAGTTTACATTAAAAATTATTTTCTCGTATCCTGAACACCTGATATCAGGTTCTTGCCATAAAAATATTGTATTGTGATTTCCACATGAGTGCAAATTTAAAAATAAATCAGCTCAAATAAATGGGTCAAAATTGTGTTGCGAGATTGAATCTGAAAGTTAAATACATTAAGTACAGGTGTAGAAAAAATTACAACTAGTATTAAACAAGTTTTTTAATCAAATAATCAATTCAAATTACAATATATAAACAACAACAAATGTTTACAAATTAAAAAACTATTAAAGGAAAAATATTATAGGATACGACCTAACCCAGCAAGACCGGGATAGCCGAAAGGTGCTGCCATTGCAGGAGTTGGATTACGCCCTATAGGATAGTTCACTGGTGCAACAGAAGGGTATTCTTCGTTCAGAATACCAACGTTGCCATTTCCACATCCATACATTACAGTGCCGCTGCCAAGCGCTGGCAATGAGCCTTCTACAGTAATAGTGCCTAAGAATGGCAATTGGCCATTAACAGCCAAAGGTCCTTCTATCACCAAGTTCTCCGATCGCAGGAATACTCCATTTGGAGGCATGGGAGAAGAACTGCTTACGGCAAATGTTCCTCTATTCGAAGCGGATAGAGAACTTAAAGACAATCCCTGCGCGTCGTATGCTAAAGAATTTGAAGGTGCGTAGTTATATACCATGTTTGGCATTGGCGCAAATAAATTGTAAGCGTCGATTACTGGGTTAATGCCTCTATTGCCATATAAGCCAGCGGTGAGCATACTAATACTTTGGGCAGTGAGCATCTGAAATGAAAAAAAATTAACATATGTTTTATTTTCTAGTAGATTTCTGATGAATTACAAATCATCATTCTTCCTTCCTTGCTTGCAGATTTCATGTTACAGCAATTCGTATCAGGATTTAGGTCAATATCTCCTGGATACTTACGTTGAAACGGTGGCCAATTGAGTCAATAATACTTTCCGAGGCATTAAAATAATTGGTTATTTTTTGTTATACTGTTATTATTATTTTTACTATTAACAAATCTCTAATACGATTTTAAAAAACCTTAGTCACTTAAATATAGAATGCAGCACCGTATCATTATATTAATAGGTAAAAGAAAAACTTTGGAGCTGTTGGTACGAAGTATGGAGACGATACATTATGAAATATAGCACCATCAAAGCTTACGTAGAAAAAATGCATACACCCTATATTTTTAATGCATCGAAAATACATTAAATTTATAAAGTTTATATTACACACACTATTAAGTGTTTGACTACACTTTTATAAGGCGTGACATAAACGTCGCTATGGTAACGTGTAAGCTCTAAACGCAATTTCGCGTACAAGTCAAATGTGTTTTTAAAATATGGCCTTTACTATATTTCCCGCATAGCAGGGTTATCAGAGCGAACCTAGTGTTAAGATATTCCGTTCTCCACTTTCCGCTAGAAATCGTTACATTGCGTGTTGAATGGCGAAACTCAGCGCCTTCTTGGGTGCTTCTAAAATATAAGTAAATATTAATTAAAAGTAATCACTATACCTCAACACAAATGGCAGAGATGAAAGCAATGATTTTGGAAGTCATGTTGATTCTTATAGCTGTGTATAAAAACAACAAAACGATTTGAATTGAATGAGTGAAAATCTAAATATTAATCATTTTATATAAAAAAAGGTCTGTTTGTTACATAAATATGTGACATAATAAAATTATTATTACATTTAATGGATTTCGATTTACGCATAGGAAGTATTGCAAGTGCGTGTTGGGTGTTCGATAAAGCGATTGTGTCTTAAAATCTATATATATATACATATCTATCTATATATATATATACATATCTATCTATATATATATATATATATATACATATATTAAAAAAAATTTGTGATCGCTATTGATACATGGTATTGTATTGATATTGTATTGATACATACAAGATATTATTCATTTATCAATGTAATGGAACCCAAAACAATGATTTTTCTACTTTCTTTTCTCTTCGTCTGTGTGTGTCTGTTTGTTTGAGCACGTTTATCTCAGAAAAGGCTTAACCGATTTAATTGCAATATTTGACTATTGTATTGTGATAAGCGTGTCTTAACATTTAGTGGTTATTACATTTAAATTGGTTTATAAACAAACAACTTACAGTCATTTAAATTATAAAATTTATGCAAAGCTTGTGATTTAAGTAAGAATCCGAAACAGACGGAAAGACTAAATAATTTAGTTGTGTATTTTACGCAGGTGAAACCACGAGCGATTAGCTAGTCAATAATAAAATTAGGAAACATTATATTTAAAAGTTTGTTAATTTAAACACGTTATAGCGGCTCAACCTAATTCGGTATTTTTTCATAGCCACGTCTTTTATTTATTTTATTAATTACTTATTGCACACAATAGGCACATAACGCTGTCCGACAGCGCTACGATGGCCTATTATAGGCCATCGTAGCGTAGCGTAGCATAGTTTTAATAAATTATCAATATACATATCTCTCTATGGTCAGTCCCTCAAATCTGAGGATTATGGTCAGCATCATGGAGCAGATGATTTGCCTCCACCGGTTTCTGTCCAGCGCTTCTCTTGGAAGATCATGATCTCTTTTTTTTTATCGGTTCGTCGGTCCTTAGTGATGGTGAAAATGTGCGCGACCTTTTGCCTCACTATACATATGAACACATACAAAAAAAAGATATAGTATAATACATTGAATTATTAATATTTAATACGTACTTAATTTGATTAAACTACATTATAATGTAGTTTAATCAAATTAGGTCTATAGACCAACAGAAGATACATATTAAAATTACAAGGTATTAAAAAAAAAAGATTAAAAGCCTCACGAGAGGGAATGTCGTTCCAGACCTTGGCTGCAAAACGTATCAGACATTGATCTCGGCAGTGTGGCTCGGTATAGAGAGTGTGAGATTAGCATGAGAGCGTAAGAAACTAAGCGGAAAGAGGAAATAGGAGAAGTCAAAAGACAGAGAAAACTTAAAATTAGAATTGAAAAGGATGGAAATAACAGACAAGGAACTTTAGATTTCCTACGATCAGCTACCGAAACCCAACCAAGCTGCTGCTTACAAGATGATATACGGTCACGATGATATACGGTCATATTTGCATAGGCTATAAATAAAGCGTATACAGGTTAAGTCTAGATTTACTTAAATATTTGATACACCAGTGGTAATTACATTTAATACAATTGGACAATAGTTTCTTTTTCTTAAATCTAAATGCATTACATTGTTATAAAAGGTAAATTGTAAGAATCGTATCGATAGACTAGTACCATCCTGCGGAGGGAGGAGGGCGTGCATGAATAAGGTTGATCCCAGCGGACGCGATTATGTAAGGACCGTAGCGTTTGGCACTCCGTTATCTTTGACGACCCCGCTAAGGATAAAGCGTGAAGCTACAAAAAAAAATGCATTACTTTTTAAGGTAAATACTGCATGCACAGATTCTTTTCTTTATAAATGAATTGTCCTACATATTTACAAATATATTTTGACTACTGAAATCTTTTATTCATATTTTATTCTATTTTATTTATTCATATTCCGTAGTCGGAATTTGGCGAAGCATCGTAACTTTTTAATTGGCAACAGTTGCATTCGATTAAACACTATGGTATAATTCGTTAGGGTGCTCGGATTCCCATAAGCGCGCGTTCAAATCCGGCTACATTCAACTTTTTTAACCGGGATAGTCCAAACAACTTTAATTTAGAAAATCCGCATCTGGTGTTCGAGATATTTGATTCTTATGTGTCAACGATTAATCTACCATTCGCTGAATAACCCTTGCTACATATTATTTTTTATGTATTATAGTTTGGTTGGTTTCCGTCTTCAAAATAAATCACACCCTACGTTCAGGACTAATAGCTATATAAAATAAATAATCCTAAATGCGGTATACATTTTTAGCCAATTTTGGATGAAATCGGGTAGGAAATGACAGAGATATAAAAACCAACGCGGACAAAGTTGCAAGCAGCAACTACTAAAATATAAATTAGTACATAATAATAACTTAAGTATATTATTTCATTATGATTCCTTCACTTTTGAGCAATTATTTGATAATTAATCTTACAAATCGTCGATAATATTATAAACAGATTGTATAAATAGAATGGAGCGTTTAGAACGTTATCATTTCGACTCGAAAACGACAAAATGAAGATTTTCATAGCACTTTGTGTTCAGGCTGTCATTTTTAATGTGAGTTTAATTCAAAATTTCATGATAATTACTTTTAACTGTTTTAAATAACTAAATAGACCCCATAAATTTGTTAGGATTAAGCTTTGCAATTTAATAGTAATTCATTCACATACAAATACCTAGACAGATAGGTGTGAATATTATAGCCTTCTTGCAGAGTGTCATTAAATTATTTTTTATAGTAACATCTTTCACTTGTTAGTTAAATAGAGAACACACACAGTTTGAAAAATATATTCTTTTTGGCAGCTATAGTAAAAAAAATACTAAAAAGTTGTGTTTATAATAAAATTAGCTATACCCGCCACTTCGTCTGCGTGGGATACTAAAATAAAAAGTAGTTTAGTTACTCCTTATTACATCAGCTATCTGCCACTGAAAGACCCGTCAAAAGCAGTCCAGTCCAGTTCCCTTACCGGAAATTAGCCGGAACAAACAGACTGACAGACAAAAATTAAAAACAATGTTTTTTGGTATTTGTACCGTCTATGTGTGTATATGTACATACATAATACGCACTTCATGAAAAGCGAGTATTTTAATATTACAAACAGACATTCCAATTTTATTTATTTGTATAGATGACATATATGACCCGCTTTTGTTTTAATTATATCAATGTTTAAACTCAAAACCATACATAAATAATTTATTTTTATTTTAATAATACCTTTCACCTTTACAGAGAGCCTGGACTATGTCAATACTACCAAATGGTCCATTTCCAGTTAACGCTGCACCAAATAATTGGGCTGCAGCTGGACCGGTTGGCACATTAAATCCAGGATTAACAGACATGTCAAATTCCTTAACCAATCTTAACAATTTCCCACCAAATGCATTTATGAATAACGGTATGATGGCTGCCAATAAACCACCAACAAATTTCTTACCAAATAACTTTGCAACTGGCAATGTTTTGGCCAAGGATGTTACATCAAACATGTTCCCTAGTAAGGGTAAACTTAATGAACAGATTATTGGCAATACGCTACCGGCCACACTTACGAGCGCCAATTTCGTGCCAATAGCAAATATGCCTACAGAAGTGCTAAATAACATGCCAATGACGCCAGTTATATCTGAAATTGTTCCATCCCTACAATATGGTGATATATCAATGTCTGGAGATTTGCCTATAGGTGGTACAATAAAAGTTTGCGGCTGCTTCCCAGTTTATGGCATGATAAATGTTGATGGAAACGTGCCATCCACCGGCACAGCAGTAGTAGCAGAGTCGTTTGGCAATCATTTATCGGAGGTAGTATCTCAATGTGCCAATCAAGTGATTATGTAATATAGTGATAAATGTGTTGTAAATACTCAGTATTATAAAATAAATTATAAATAACTTATATTTCATTTTAATAATGTTCTTACCAAAATTGTTAGTCCTATATTAAAACCTTTTTACATATCTTAAATTTAAAAAATTTTACGGTATTACTTGCATATATTTCGGTGTTCTCGCATAGCAGTATATAGTCAAAGAGAATGTAGTGTCGCGTCACTTCATTCTCCACCTTCAGTAATTTAAGACATTGCGAATTTAATGGTGGATCTTAATGCTGCGCTTTATTTTGTTTACCACAGCGGATATATAAAAATAATAAAATTATTATGATCATCCCACCGAGTAGGAATCGAACCCATAACTAATCGCGATTACAGTCAGGCGATGTCCCACTACGACACGATGGCCACTACCTTAAGATTAATTCATTTAAAATGTATTGTGATGTAGCTTTCAAATGGATTTAGCGACTTTTATGGTATTAATACGAATGTCAAAGTTTACATGTCATTATTGGTGATCAATTATTAAACAAAAAATAACTTTAGATCATATTAGCTATTTAAAAAACCATCATGAACCATGATTAATTATCGGTAGGTCCCTATTAGAGACTAAAGTTATTTTTTCACTGATTAAATATCCAAATTAAATCAATTCATCAAGTCTTACTTTTTAAATATCTTTTAAAAAATTGAGAGTGTTTTTATGTAGGTACTAAAGCAGAGACATTATTTTTTTTTAAATATCATAATTCCCCGAGTGGGAATTGAACCCGCGACCAATACCAGCCAGACGTTGTCACACTGCGCCACTACGCAACATAATAAACTTCTCAATATTATAATTATAGAATCATATTTGTATTGTAGTTTTTATTGTATTTATTAGCTATGACCGCTACTTCATCGGCGTGAAATTTTAAAATAAAAGAAGCCTAAGTTACTCTTTATTATATCAGCGGTTTACCAGTGATTGTAAACAAAAATAGTTTTATACATTTTTAAAGTGTTCACACACTTAGGAAATTGAAAAACATTTTTAGATAACGTATAAAAATTTGAACGCAGCGGGATTCTGAAATATATTTAAGAAAATATATTTTGGTATATGTACCGTGTACACATAACGAAATAACATTTTACATACATATGCATTTAGTAAAAAACGGTTATTTTAATATTACAAACAGACACTCTAATTTTATTTATTTTTATAGGTAACTTAACTTTTACAATTATTAGTGTGTTCTTCTATATTAGTGTCTCTGGTCCAGTGTATTGTATACAATAGAATACATAAAAAATACATATTTTTTTTAACTAAGTGTGACGTGTAAAATATCCGATAATAGGGATTTTACAGTTAATTTATCGACATAATATATTTAGATAAATTAAATGTTTGTAAGATTTTGGCAATTTTACGTTTAACTTTAAAATATATATTTTAACATTTGTTATTTACACACTAAGGACATTAAAAAACTATTATTAGAAAACGTATAAAAAATTTGTAATAATATAAACGAATCTCTCTACAGAGATGCACAGATCAGAAATATTTTGTAACAAGCGTATAAGAATTTCGACGTAGCTGGAGGTGGGACGCATCGCTTAGCGGTCAGAGCGCTTGAACGGTTTTCAAGAGGCGCGGGTTCAAATCCCGCTGCGTTCAAATTTTTATACGTTTTCTAAATATGACCTTTAAATTTAATGAAACATTAAAATTAGATATATGTAAAATTAAATACTTCGATTATGGGTAAAATTATTTATTTAATAAACACATATATACAATAGTTTAAAGAATCATCACATTACATCTGATAATTGTTACTATTTAAGGGCCACTTTCAGATTAAAAGATATACGTACGAAATGAGTATGGATAAAATAATACATACTGGATAAAATTTAATAAAATTTATTATATTTATATTTCATATTGACACAACACTTGTTATTTTAAATATATTAATCGGTTTACAATATGAGATTAAAGACAGTCTTTCTTTCCAAATTAACGAATTTAGTAATAATTAAGTAAATTTCCTGTCACTTGAGATAGTGTGAGTTGTAATATGGTTGAAACTTGTCACGTTGTTTGAAAATATTATAATTTTTGTTTTCATGCAAAAATACCTAATGATTTCTTGCTGATACAAATGCAACGTCAACGTCAAGATGGTTCTATAAACGATATTTTAATTTAACTAGTCATAATGTTTTCTAGAATGTAATCAAAGAAACTTAAATTTGATATAAGTAAATATTTGACGGTCAATGTTTTAAACTAGTCGTGTGGTAGCCGTAAGACTTTTAGGCTATACATATATTCTTCACAGGTTCGATGAGATGATTGAATGTTAATTATGATTATGAGAAGTTAGAGGCGTTTGTCATCTGTAGCAAGGTATCAAGAAACTCTTAAGTTAATTGCAAGCGTATTTAAATGCAAAAAAGAAATGAAAAATAATACACATGAAAAACTAAAACGGTAATAATGTTGATATTTAAAATATATAGAAAAAATAAGCGAAAAAGAAATAAATTCTCAAATGTCTGGTTAATAGATATAGGAACCGTATGGGTAGCCACATCCGCAACCGCTCACTCCTGCAACCGTAGTAACCGGCGCCACTGGTCCTATAGGAGCAATCATTGGATAGCCCAATGGAAGCTTTTCGGACAAAAGGCTACTGACGGTGAGCAGTGACAAGGTATCAGCGAGGGAACTGGCGACTGCGTTAGATGCCACTAAAGCTGGAGCTGATGCTATTACAGGAGCCGTCCGTATGCATTGGGCATAGGTGGTCTGCGAAATTTAAAATGTATAAAAACAATTAAAATATAAATTATATATGGTGGATATCGTATGTGCTTATGTAGTTTCTTACAATGTCTGTAAGAGGGTAAAAACCGTTTAAAAAACAATATAAACGTTACCTGTAGAGCTACCGCTCCAACGAAGAAAATAACCAACACGACTTTCATTTTGAAATATTTCTTTAATAATAGTAGTAGCATGTATAAAAAACGTTTATATAGTCTTTGTGTCATAACCTTTATCATACTTTTAAGAAATGAATGCAGCTAAACACGAAAATATGTGTATAGGGTTTGTATTGGTGATAACGTTTTAGGAAATTCTGTGTTGTAACTCTTGCCAATGGAAAAATACAAGGAAAAATATTTTTTATCAAGATTTCAAGTGAATGATAAATATTATTTTTAATGTATAGAAACGTTCTTCCATTTAATGCTAAGAACTTATGGGATGTTGAGTTGTTTGGTAATGATACTTCTTTAACTTTTAAAGTATATCGTAATAAAGTTAATTATGACTAGGCAAATACATCACTGGTTTACTGTTAACGACTTATTATCGAACGCAAAGAAAACTAAATATTTAGAATTCACTATGCCCAATGTGATGATATAAAACCTTAACTTACGTCTCAATAATGAAATTATCAATATTTAAAGTTTTTTTTAAAGTGTTAAGTGTGCGAAACTTAGGAAAATGAAAAATACATATTTAGGAAACGTATAAAAATTATAAAATTTTACATATTTATATAACAACAAATATAAGTTATAATAAACGTATAAGAATTTCGACGTAGCTGGATCCCGCTGCGTTCAAATTTTCAATTTTACTGACTCCCGGTTACTTTTAGGAATTACTCTGGATTTTAAACTTCAATGGGGCACCCACCTGTCTTCCCTTGCGAGTAGACTGAGTTCTGCTCGATACGGCTCGACTTGTTGATTTCAGTTACTTTCATAGCATCTTATCGTATGAAATACTACTATTGGGCAATCCTGCAGATATTGCAAGAATAATTTAAATAAATAATTAAAAAAGGACAGTGCAGGCTATTTACAGCATGGGAGCTAGGGATTCTTTCACAATATATCTACAATAATATTTTGTTTATCCGCAAAATATACACGATTGTTTTTAAAAACAGATAGACATAGTATAAATACAAGAAGTAAAAATAAGCTTTTCGCTTTATTACTCCTAGTTTTCGCCTTCGAAAGGTGAATAAATTATTTATATCACAAGGTGTACGTATATGCTATGAAATTCCACAATTAATTTTTGACTTGCCATTTGAACAATTTGAAATTCAGATTAAAAACATATTGTTGAGGAAAGTATAGAAATTATTCTGTCCAGGAATACTATTCTGAAGTTAATGTGTGGAATTAAATGCTTTGTTGTTAACTCGGGAGGCGAACGATAACTATGAACTTGTTGTAGAACGACAACTGCCTTCTGAGCCGGTGGTAGCTTCTGCTAGGATTCACAATACTAACATTTTATGTTAATTGACGATTGAAAAGTGCTTGTAATAGCCTTTTTGAATGAAAAATGTATTCATTTAGATTTTTATGATTGATATCGACGTTATGGAAATAAAAGAACAAGTAAACTAAAAAAACTCAATCGCTGATGAAGAAGCGGTCATGTGGCTAATACCTTTTCAAATAATAAATAACCTGCCAAATTGTACGACGCACATACGGATAATTGCAAAATGTGCGTCAGATTTTAAAAAAATGAGCACTTGTCTTTAATTACGCGACAAAATACATAATTAAAGAACAGATTTTTAATGAAAAACAAATATCACTAGGTAAAATAAAGAATTTTAATTTCAAGTCTCTAATACTCGTAATGTATCTTCCATGTACAGACAGCGATCAGTTACATTTTTACTATATGTATTGCCTTACATGGATTGTACGCCGAAAGCCGCGAAATGTAACGATATTTTCACGTATAAAATAATAAGTTACTAGAACGTTTTCGGTTGGAGACCGAGCTATGGCGTCTTTCTTATTCGTAAATGCGGTCGAAGCGTCTTTCAAAGGTACAACGGCCTTGTTATTTTTACAATATATTTATTCCTATGTTTTTTCTTAATGTAATGAAAATACTTTATTAATTTACTCTGTTTTGTAAATTTACATATAAATAAATAAAAAAAAATGTTTAATTTAAAAAAATATTGAGATTAATTTTCTCTTTATATTTTTTATAGAAAAAATCTAGTATACTACGAAATGCTATAGTATATACTATATACTGTTGTAGTTTGCAGTTGCTGTTATATTTTATCTGTATTAAAACAAGAAAAGGAACGAAGAGAAAAAGACACAAAACGTTCGTCGAGTCTGGTGTAAACAGTACGTGACGTCACGGCGCCACGGCTTACGCATGCGTCAGGGGTTGTTGAATCACAGGGGTTGAAATTGAAACTTAGATAATCATATTTTGAATTAAATCAACATTTTTGAATACATTTTCTTTATTTCAACACTAGCAGCGTCATTTGGCACCGCAGTACAATTTATTGCCCACAATATTCTTTTTTGTATACGAGGTTTATATATTACATTTATAGTGCAAAGTGTTAAGCACTTTCTTTTGATCTGAATTTGTGTGAGAACTATGTATACGGTAATTAAAACATATAATCGGTTTTACGTGTTAAGGGATTAAAAAAAAATTCAATAAAAAAATGAAATGAATACGCAATCATCCCCTATGTATGTCTACCCTTAGGATTAGAAATTTAGTAAGTATGGCACTAACTTTGGAGTATACTCTATGTATTAAAAAAAGCATTATTCAAATTAGTCTACTCTCTAAAAAGTTATCAGATGTCAAACATAAAAAAATATACATACGTATCGATTTCAAAACCACCTCCGTTTTTTTCATTGGCTAAAATCGCGAAATGGCGCTTTGCGTTCCCCTTTCTTTTGTTATCTGTTACTACTTATTTATATGATAAAAAAAATGATTTACGATCTTCTTTGTATCTCTATTGTATATTGTTATTAATAAAATCACTAATATAATATAATCATTATATATTCTAATAGTCTTATCTCCTTTTACAAGGTCGATAAAATGAATACTGTGAGCTGTCACTCCGTGCTATACTTTTTGTACGTTTTATTAATACTTTATATTTCTCGCTGAATTTGACAAGATAAATATATATATAAAATATTATTTCACACAAATGGTGTGGTCATACAGAAAACACTTCGTTCTCTACTTTCTGCCCAAAATCGAGGCATTATGTGTTGGGTGGCAGAAGGCAACGCTGCGCTTTGTCTCAGATACCAGAGTGGAGAAATGCATAATTAGCAATAATTATTTTTTTGCCCAACACCCGTTTTTTCCTAGTACAAGTAGTGTTTTCTCAAATAAATATATGATATATTGTGAGCGTTTTACGTAAGCTTCATTATTTATACTATGTGCAAGTTCTTAATGTAATAAACATTTAAATTTTCAGAGATAATGACACTTGAAGTACTCAATATAATAGATATCTACTGATATTTATAGCATAGTAAGTAAAGTAGTAGGTATATTCATGCTTTTAATTGAATATTATATAGGTAGATATATAGTACCTATTGTTGTACTGGACACTGTTAAGCGGTCAACCCGCCAACTTTGACTTACCAAAAGTTATTCAAAATTAAACATTGCCCCAAGAAGAAATCGAATCCAAAACTATCACGATTATAGTTTATATTGACCACTTAGTCCTAGTAGGTATACTTTTCGGAAAATGTTGGAATAATTGTAAAAACGCTAACACATGATCTATAACGATGGATATGATTTTATAATATTGTTTAGGCACTAAAGTTATTTTTTCACTGATTAAATATCCAAAAAAACAATATGCTTTTTTAATATAATTTAATAATCAGACATAAAATGTTTAAATTTGAGAAAGGAGTGTCTTGACTCCAGTTTCTTTCTAGCTCTGCTACACATATGTGTGTCTACTAAAAGTGTGGAACTGAATATTTGTCCTTAAGTTGAATAAAAAAATATACATTTGATAAAATAAACCGATATAGAACGGTTTTTTTTACAAAAAGCAACCCCTGTGAACCAATCCAGAGTGTTCCCTTAAAACGGAGGGGTGAGGCTTAGTCACACTTATATCTTGTTATATAGCATTTGACTGCGGTATTAGTCGAGAACACGCTTTCAAGCCTGAATGTCGTTATACACACAATTTTTGAAAAAACCCCAAAATAGTGGAAAGTCAGTTAATGTGCGTAAAAGTGGTAAAACTAAAAATAAACGAGTAAAATTAGTGTTAATTCTAGTGCAGTGTAATTCAAAGTGAAGTGATGACGTTATATGCCTTGCCGGCAACCAGTTATATGATACGAGAAGAAAGGTTTAAAAAAGTCGAATCAGCCCAAAGGAGTATGCCATCTTTAATTTTTAGAAATCGGTGAGTCATTTTTATATTTTATGCCGATATTATATCGATCGATATCAACTGCGGCGTAGCTACGCAACACTATCGATCCGTTGACGTCGCCCTGTGACGTAACAGCTACGTGTTGTTTTGACTATCGAATTGACAGATTGTTTTTGATGATTTCACTTTCACTTTATACCACGTATGTTTATGTTTTTGATTCATGCTCGAGTTGCTGTGATAGATCACTGTAGGTCAATGAATGGGAATTTTATCGTGTAAACTGTGCTGAAATATTTTTAATAACATGTAATAAATGATTTTGTACTCTCTATTTATTTTATAATTTATAATTTTAAAAAAGTATTTTTGTTTGTCTTAAATTAATCACATTAATTCTTGAGCATATAATATAACTTATAAAATATTATAATTAATCATATACTATTCATAGAGAAAATATTTTCCGTAGAAAAAACTAAACGCATTGCTTAGAAACATTAATATCATCACGTTTCCGGCCGCCATTACGGAAAATATGATAATGCGGCTAATTTTAAATGTGCCTCATCACGTGGCCCGCCTGTACAAACACGTGTACTTCTATATTGTGTAGATTAAACGAATGACGTTCGTTTTAGAATTGACTATATACTCTATAGTCTATACTTAATAATATCGTACTTTCATTTGTCTCGCTATTGTGAAACACGTCTTTGCTGCGTAATTTCTCGAATACCTACGGCCTGTCCGTGTTTTTGATTATTTCGTTTTGCAAAGGCTTAAATACGATTTGCCAAGATGACTAAGTTGATGCAACAGTTGAATTTTAGTAGTAGTAATTACTACGACGTTGCTGGTGTCGTAATTGAACCCCAAACCCCGAAGGAAAAAACCTATCGGTGAGTATATATATAATATAAATTGTTGAAGTTATATAACAAATGTTTGTTGAGTTGCATTTTATTTTAACGCAATTTAACATAAATATTAGAAAGAGGTCGTCCTTGGTCTAATATAATACGTCATCAGTTTGCTGATTAATAGTCTATCTACCTACCTTTTTTTCCTTAATTTATATATACGAAAAGATTGATTGACTGTGAACAGATTTATTATGTATTATTTATACCAAATATGAATAAAGAAATAGTTATTGGATTATAAGTCTGTAGCAAAATCAAAACTTGTCTCACAAATTGCATTAATCAGAGATACGAGTACAATTTGGTATGGTCATAAAAGAATGTAATAAAATATTTATCTGAATTTGAGAATATAACATATTAAGTTCTGGTAGTAATATCGATTTATATTTCTTTATTTATATAACATTATTTGACATAATATCTTTAAAAGGTAAGTAATAATATGCATAGAGTATATGCATTGTGTAATTTACATATATTTTGTTATTGTTTGGGATTTTGACTTCTTATTTTACATAAAGCAGGGTAGGCAACTAAACTTTGTATTAGTAAATTTTACTCTCCACATTCCATTAGGGGGATAAATTCATTAAATAAATTTAATGTTCTGACAAAAAAGATTTGGTTTAAATTTGGTATAAATTTTAATTTCATTATTTTTTCTTGTATTATATCTGTTTAGATATCAGTGTCAATATGTCTGCCTTTTTATCTATTTGTTTTTGAATGTAATTAATCTACCTTTACACATTAATACCATTCTCCACTCTGTGCCATTTTAAAGATATTACATAAAAGGAAATATCAATATAACGATTCCCCCAAGTTGGTGTTGAACCTAATACTGTCACTTGTTCACTGCCCCACTGTGGCACAATTGAATATGTTATTCTGCCGTTTTTAGTAGGAAATATGAATACATAGTACAGAATATTGCAGTAAGAAAGAGTACCATCTTAGTGTATGTTAATGTTACATAGTTCACTGTAATTAATAGATATGAAATTACATCCTGTAGTTGGTACTGGGGTTGAATTACGTTATTTATAATCATGGCAAGAGGTGGTGTATTAAAACAGAAACCAAAACTTGACAATATTTTTTTTTTACATCTTGCAATATTTGAACTTATGATAAAATTCTATGAGAATTTGGAAGCCATTGTGGCAGCAGTGGGACTGTATTTGACTGTAACATGACAGAAATATAATTATATTTTAACCATTGCACTGCTCTGGTAAGAACACTGAAAACACTGAATTCCACCACTCAACAAATAATTTCGGGCAAAAAGTGAATAGAGTGATAAATGGAGTGTGATACTAGGTTCTCTCCAATTACCAAGCTATGCGGGAATCCCGTCCGAGTTTAATACTTTTAATACCATGAGCCTCATGTCCATTAAGAAACATTCTAGATCGACCATTCAAGGTTAATTTGAGTAAAAGAAACTGATCATTAGAAATAATATAGTAGAATATACCATAAAATTATTGGTGTTAAGTTCAATATGAAATAGCATGTTATAAATGACATGCAAACTATAAATCGCTGTAATAGCTTTTATTATTGATACAATAATTATGAATCAACAAATGTTAGATGATTTTTTCATATTTTTATTTTGTGAAATGTCATTTAATTAAGAAAATGGTAATTAACAATAGGTATCATTTTTCTACTATTTACAGGAGAAGTGTTAAGGTAAAAAGGCATGCTATTCAAATAAATATATATCTTGAGTAGAAATTGAATGTGTTGCCTTAAGCTTTCTACTAAGTTTGTTACTAATATAATATAACACCGCACTGTAAAAAAATAACCAAGAGAAGCTTACCATATAAGCTTGTATCATGTGACAGTTTCCTGAGGTATTAAATGAAACCTTACAATATCATTATTGAAATTTCCATAGAAATCCACGTTGGTGTATTAAAGTGGATTAACTTGTTACCGGATTTTATTGTTTTTTATGTTATTAAAATTAAGAAATTATACAAAATTAAAAACGATCGGATTGTTCTGAATTCTGAAGAGTTTCCTCTCTTTAGACAAGTATCTATATTATAAGCTATTATAGCGCAGTTGTTAGGTATCTGACTGCACACGGTGGTTGTGAGTTTGATGACAAGTCAGGGGAGAAATAAATGAAGAATAAATTTCTGTCACCGAACACGCAATACGCAAATGGGTAACTATGATCCGATAGTATAGTAATATCTTGAAATCTATGTTCTAAGTAGGTGTAAAGATGAAAAACATTTTACTCAATACACGCCACTTATCAGTCTTCATTTTACATTCTCTTGATCAGATGCGTATGTATATACACTGCGTATTGCGTAAAACGAATGTATGAAATGAAAATCTGTCT
The DNA here is from genome assembly GCA_038994665.1 of Podotricha telesiphe. NCBI lineage: Eukaryota > Metazoa > Arthropoda > Insecta > Lepidoptera > Nymphalidae > Podotricha > Podotricha telesiphe. The sequence continues at coordinate 304,424 of JAOYRR010000444.1, read as the reverse complement.
GTTAGTCTATTTATCTTTCATTTTTTATTTATTAAGTGTTAGGTGTGACAGCGTATGGGTATAATAGCATTTGGTTGTGAGTCCCATTTCCAACTCGGTGGTACGATGATAATTAAATTATTTTTATTTCCCCGCTCTGTACAAGTGGACAAGAAAAATGGCGACGTTGAGTTCTGCCATTCAAGTAGTGGAGAACAGTATTTGTTGTTGTCTTGACACTAATTTCTCTCTGGCAAACCTACTATGCGGGAATAAGCGTGAGGCTGGTTATTGTTGAAAAAAAATCTAATACATGCCGGATGGAACGAAATGGCGGATTACATATTTTTGTTGAAAGGGCTTGACTTGTAGAATATGACCGCAAATAAAAAAATCTATACCAAGATGGCCGCCGACACAACGTGGCGTGTTAAAGCTAATATTTTTTTTTACGATGTCTTAGTTAATAAATCACCTATATTATTTTCGTTTTATACCATCATACTTGAAGTAATAAATTTTTTCCATTTTTGTTGTTTTCGAAAGTTTTAGCTAACGTAGAAGTTTTATGATATTTGGGGTACTCAAAATTTATATGTAAAAAGAATAGTCTTTCTATAAATCAATATATTTTTTAAATAATTCTTTATAAATAAATTGAATTAATTAAATATATATTACACACACACACTACCATGTGTTTGTTGACATACACTTTTGTCTAGTTAATTTCATTTTGACGTTATCTATATAAATAAATGGTATTCGTTTAATTCTATTGTTCTTATACTTACTATACAAGTGTACTTCATATACAAGTGTCTACGTGCATGTGGTCATTTAACTTTCCTACTTCGATACTTATACTTATGTATCTTTTCTATATATATATATATATATATAAAATGTAACTGACCGCTGTCTGTACATGGAAAATATATGAGACAAATTTATATTATTGGGGGCATTTTAACAATGTAATAGAAACCAAAACAATTACTTTTAATTTTCATTTCTGTTTGTTTTTTTACGGTTTGTCTGTGCGTTTGAGCACCGTAATCTCAGTAACAGCTGAACGGATTTAAATACAGTTTTGACTATTGCATTTTGGTAAACTTTCCTCAACATTTTTAAATTAAACAAATCACAGTCACCTAGTGTAAATTTACTACATGTGACTATTTTATCTATACTAGAAAATATGAGTTGCTTTAGCAATGTATATTGCACTTGCAAAAGTGAATGTCAAACACATGATAGTATATGTAATATTTATTTTATTAATTTAATATATTTCTAACAAATTATTATAAAAAATTTTGGCTTTTTGCGCCACCCTTTATATATCTAAATTATTTCTATATGCTAACTTCCATACTCATCCGTTCGTAGTAATCTGTTGATTAGTTCTAACATTTTTAAAGTGTTATTACAAGTGCACTTGGGTAATTGAAAAACATATTTAGAAAACGTTTTAAAAATTTGAACGCAGCAAAACGAGAACGCATGGCTTAGCGGTCAGAGCGCTTGGGCGGTTTCAAAGAGGCGTGGGTTCGAATCCCGCTGCGTTCAAATTTTTATACGTTTATAAATATGTTTTTCAATTGATAGTTCATACTACAGACATAAAATTTGAAATTTTAACAAATTTTACAAGATATGAATATAGGAAAGGGAAAATGCTTCATTAGTAAACAAGACTATCAAGTATAGTTGCTCTGTTTAAATATTAAATGACTGTTGGTATCGCTATTAATAACTTCGTAGTATACATTGCGATAAACTGTTATACTTTAAGCCTCACAAATCATGTACTTAAATGTCACACACTGTGTCAATAAATAGTACAATAAAGATATTATGATTGTAAATGGTTTTTCACGTGCTTTGTGTAAAGATGTATCTTTTTTTAATGATAATTCTTGTCTTTGGTTTTGATGCGTTCGTGTCAGTTAAAGTAACGTTAAACTAAACAGAGAGGTTGGTTGGAGGCGTTTAATAGTACAGACTAAGCTGATAAATAGTAAAAGCAGCTCCACGATTTTTCCTGCATAGCAGGGTGTAGTGGGAGAGAGATCCTAGTGTCAAGACACTCCGGTTTCCACGTTCGAATTGTTGTGTGTTTAGTAGTAGCGACACTCAACGGCGCGTTTTGTCTTATTAGCAGAGAGCGGAAATCGAACTCAGTACCATCGCGTCGAACATTTCGAACTTAATGGAACCTGCACCTCTCTCAATGCACCTTGCACATGCACTTTAGATAGGCTAAGGAATTTTCATGTTTTTATAAGCGAGGAATGTGTAAAACACATTAAAATAAAATAGATAAAAACTCATTTTATATTCTCTATTTTCATATTTGTTAATTTTGTTCTGTTTCAGGACAGAAATATATATAGATAACATAGCTGCCTATTTTTTATCTGTGACTTAGCTGTCTCTCTCTCTCTCTGGTCTATTTTTATCTGTATACGGTGTGTTTACTCAACACTGTCTAGAAATTTTCAAATAATATAATTAAGTTCGTTTCTATTTGAATCATCGATTTAAATAAACATGCCGATGAGTTTCTTGCGATCTCCGCCTGAATAAAGAATTCGATGACCACGCCTCGGTCGCCGGTTTAAAAATAAAACGTAAACATTTCCTGCGCCAAACTGCGCACATGATCACTGTTTATTTAGGTTGTTTTTTTTTGTTTTAACACGTTCTCTATTATAACTTTGTGGTGCAGGTGAAATTACTAACTAATAATAATTAGCGATAGCTTTAGTTTCATTATGTTCATATACTAGCGACCAGCTGACTTCGCATAATTGAGCTATAGTTGTTTTATATTTTCTGTGGCGTTTTTTGTAAAACAATGAAATTCCATTAAAAACTAAAAAGAAATGGGAGTCTATAAAAAGTAGCCTATGTTCATACCCCCAATACCCCCAAATATTTCTATATAAAATTTCATCACATTCGATTTAGCGGTTTGGCCATGTGTTGACGTCACAGACGACAGTTTCTTTCGCATTTTTAAGATTAGTACAGATATGAAGTTTGTATGAGTACAATAGCTCACTTGATATTTATGTAAATATATCAAACCGTGTTACTGAGACAAGACTGACAGCGAACAAAGTACGGAGTGTAGAAAGCTGAAATTTTGCATGAATATTGGTGGGGAGTACGGTGATATTTTTTTGTAATCCTACGGAAACGGGACAATTTGGAATTTTACTTGTTGTTATTGTATGTTATTAGTAATTATAAAATAAATGCACCTCAAAAAACTTTTCCGGAACTTTCGGAAGTTTTCCATTTTTAAGAAGAAAAAGAAATAAGTTTATATATTTATATAAATTAAACAACATTTCTCCAATTGATATACAAATTATACAAGAATGAAAACATTCGAATTACTTTGCGATTCGATTTCGTATTTTTCGTGCTAATGAAAAAAAAACCCCTTAGCAGTTGGACAACGTCTAACTGTAATAGCGATGGGTTTGATTCCACTCGATGAATTATTTTGATTTCTTTTTTGATTGTTAATTATTTTGATTTCTTCGCTCTGGTGAACAAGACAAAGCGCGGCGTTGAGCTTCGCCACTCAATATGCAATGTCTAAACCAGGCGGGGGAAATGGAGAACGGAGTGTCTTGACACTACGTTCTCTGACTAAACTGCTATGCGGTAACAAGCGTGGAGCTATAATATGACCTACTTGTTTTTTAATTTTTTTTTATGAAAACAAAACTTTTTATCTGTTTTGTCAGAATTTTATATATATTACCATTGAGCAAGCTGTTAAATGTCAACTTTGTTTGATTCAAGAAACTGAGTCATAACTTTGTAATAATTATTGCATATTACGAGTTTTTCCATTTTGCAAATTGTTGCAACATCATTGAAGGTGTCCTTTCCTTCTCACACAGTGAGTGATAGTGTATGGGGTGGTAATATAATAGCACAAAGTCATTACTTGCTGATCACATATCAATAAAATATGAAGTCAGTTGCTACAATACTTAAGAAATTATATTAAGAATGTAGTACTAAAGATACCTAACATTTTTTATGCACTTATAAAATATTTCTTAGCTAAAGGTTGCCTGTAAGAGATTGCTTGAAATAATAATACCGCCTTTGCATACATTTTATATATATATATATATATAAACGTGTTTATTCTTTTTGTAATGAAACTATTTTTAAGCGGATTAATCGCGTATTGTATTGCTATTATTTCGATCACTTTACAGTAGTCCATGGTCACAGGTAGACCTCAGCATTAGTCTGTCATTTGATACAATTATTATATCAAACTACCGCCAACGATTTCTTAGTTGCCTCGCGTACTGCCCTGGATTCTTGCAGAATGAGCTGGCAGTATCTTGCTTTTTGGTGTAATTGAATTGAGACTTCAAAGTTTTTAGTATTGGATCCCAGGTGGTAGAAAGTTTCCAACCGTCTTCTCTATTGAAATTAGGGTATTTTTGCATTTCAATAGCCTCGCGGATCATCCTTGGGTTATATCTGTTTTCCCTACCAAGAATATACAGTTTATCAAAGCTGATATAATGGTTCGATTTATCCGTTGTATGCTCACACACAGCTGACTTCCGATACACGCCCATTCTTGACATCGGAGATGTGTTCCTTCACCCTTATACCGATGCTACTCTTTGTTTGACCAATGTAAAATAAGCCACAGTCACAATCTAGCTTATATATACCAGCACACTGCAAAGGAATGTTACTTTTCACTGGTTTCAAGAACTGCCTCACTTTTTTGTTAGGCTTAAATATAGTTAATCCTGTCTGTAACTCCCTTCACATATGGTAGTAGTGCTTGTTGTCTCTTCACTGTGAGTGTTCGAAAGGTCGAGTTTTAAAATGTATTTTCGAATACCAAAATTATACGCAATTAATCCGGTTAAAAGTATGTAGTTTCATTTATAAATGTGTAATAAACGTGAAAATCAAAGAAATTATTGTGTTTTTTACTCTTGTTTTACTTTTTATTGCGTGCAATAAAGATTATTCTATTCGAAACCACTATACACGATATAAACACGATATTAACTTGTGTAGATTGACTGAATCATTACTTGCAACTACATACACATGGGAATTTACTTTCTATTTGTTACGCCACTAACTTGAAACAGTGCCATAATACCTAATGTTTATGTATTGAGGATTTTCTTCAGCTGAAGTGCTATTTTGGGCATGAAAATATAACGAAAATGTTTTTTGAAAATCTACTTATTCGTATCTCTCTTAGCAGAATGGTCGTGGTTAAGTGGTGTTTCAATTATAAGTGGCGGGTATCAGTGTCGTGGTTTCCATATAAAACTATTGCCTTAGGCTTGCCATTTGTAAATTATAATAAACAAATATAATTATTTAATAATCTAACAAAACCACTACAAGGTCTATTTTAATTGATACAAGACAATTTGAACGTAAACATGAACGGAACAGATATAAAGATCCAAGAACCGATATAAGAATCCAGGGCGAATCTAGATTTTTAATATATATTTCTAAAGCTGGCTTACCTCTACAAAAATTTCACACTTCGCTGCAGGCAAATATAGCTCGCTGTACGATGTTCCGCCATCTCTCCCTGCTTGAGGGCATTCTGGTGCACTCTGATCAAGTCCGACATTTGTAAACCTCAATTCCTCCTCAAGTTCCTGGCGCAATGTGAGTGTGTTGTGGGTTCGATCCCCAGCCGAAGGAATGATTATATTTAAATTTCTCCGCACTAGTACAAGAAAAAGCGTGGCGTTGAGTTTCGTCACTCAATATGCAATGTCCAAACTAGACAAAGGAAATGGTGATCGCAGTGTCTTGACACTAGGTTCTCTCTGACCACCCTGCTATGTGGAAAAAAACACGAAGCTTGGTGTAACCTTGGTGTAAGAATATTGTATGATATGATTTCTTGACTGAAATAATGACATACAGCATCAAATTCCAGTGGTGTTTTTTTGTGCTTCTAGAAACTTTTATGAAACAACAATAAACGTTCGTTCCTACATATATATTTCAATACACATTTGATTCTTCGAATTAAAAATCAGGTAATGTTATTACATTATACATTACAATAGGTAAGGTAATAAAATTGGCAGTTTTAAAATTTAGCCTTGTGCTTTTTAAGTACATTTGTTAAAAGAATATGTTACTATAAATAATTAATTTCCATTAGATAAACGCTCCTTGTAACGATTTCATACATAAATATATAATATATAAGACGTTGAGTTCAACTTACAGTACGAACGCCGACATCCGCAATGCAGTAATGGTGTTTGACTTTCAAATCTCGTGAGATACAAGCAAGGGGGTACTTCAGCCTTGTAAGCCTTGGGTGTTTTGGTTGCAATATTTATTCTAGGTTATTTCCAATAAAAATCTAGGGTTAATTTTATTTTATTATTTTTCTTATTAATGCTTACCAACTATTGTTACAATTTAGGTATGCAAATTAATAATATACAAAACAAATTATATCTAATTGCACAATTGTGCAATAATACTCATAGATAACCACAACATGCAATAATAGTTAATAAAACTAGTAATTAATATTTAAATGGATCTAACGTGCTGTAACAGATGTTATAATGTAAATTTAAAACATTTTTAAGGACTTTCTTTTATTTGCAGTGTATATGATGTGTGCTGTAGAATGTTACACATTGCGCCATAAACTGATAAATTTAATGTATTCTAATCTATTTTGGCATCAACCAGTCATTTGAATACTTTTACTTAAGTGACGTGAATTGGCAAAGATTTGTTATTGTAAACATTACTATCTGGCATATACACGATAAGTACCTAGTTTTATTGATTATGATAAAAGGAGAACACGCACACACTTTTACTTTAAGTCAAAAGTGTATTCGAACATTTTTCTATACTCTATCTGTGCTTTGGTTTTCTATTTCTGTAGTTAAGCAAAATTAAACGAAAGTGCCTTCTATTTATGCCTACATAAATGGAAGCCACTTTCGTTTATAATTTTGAAGATTTTGTATGTATGATTTATTAAATAAAAGGAAATTAAGATCCTTTATTTTAAACTTATTATTTCGGAAAATTTTCCTTCCAGTCTGTCTGTTTTTTTTTTATTTTATAGAGATATTTGTGCGTTTGTACATCTGAATCATACCCAAAAAAAACGTATAACATTACTTAAATTTCTTTATCATAATATTTTCGCGTATATACTGCAATTAGTGGGCAAGACAGAGGAACCAAAATTAATTAAACATTTTTTGCTTTTCATAGAACTCACGCGAAAGCGTAATTTACTTATGAAATAAACAAATATAACAAAAATTAATACAATATCTTTTAAAATGCAGCTGTTTGAACTATTTTTTAACAGAGTCACATCAATAAACTGCCATCACCATATTTTTTAATGACGACATTCTGGGATAGTTCAAGATCGAAATATTCTATTTATTGAACATAATGTTTCGTCTTTCACGGTGTTTGGCACTATTTTTAAATTTGGCAAACATTTGAATTTTCATCCAGATGTGGTTATAAACAGTATTGCCTTAGATCCCATTCTGCATAAACGTACAGAAAGTCAAAACAAGCTCGCCCATATATAGTATGCTGTATATGGAATACAGCATTGAAATAATTTTTAGGAAACTTCCTTCAAAAAATCGGTTGAAAATCTTATAGCAATTTTTTACGTTTTGCTCAGTGAAACATTCCATGGTGTGATATTTTTTAAATAGAAGCTGTTTGTGGTATTTTTAAATTTGTTTTCGGTAAAGACTATTTTTATAGTTCTCCTTTCACCATGGTCGTTAAGCTAATCGTCAGGTAAGGGTTTGTGGTTTTTATCATTGAGTTATCAACACGCAGTCTCCACTGTAATTTCATCTATTTATCCGTTTGTCGGACGTTGGTATATTTTTGAAGCTTTAATTTGGTAAAGAATCCTTTTGCCAAAAACACGAACGCCAGCCAAATACGATACAATTACCATTAATATTGTTTTTGTCATAAATAATAACGATTAATAAAGTGTTTTCGCCGTATGTTTTCCTACAAATTGTTAACAGTTTTCACGTGATAATTTGTTTTCAGTGGTGATGGCGCGTCCCTGAACGCGGCCGGCAGCAAGCGCACCGCTTTGTCGGCGTCGGACGCCGAGTGTTTCTCGCTGTGCCTGGGCGCCGGGCCTCTGTGGTGAGAGATTTCACAAATTTATAGCGTGAATTTTTTTGTATGGGCGGAAAGTGAAGAAGACAGTGGCTTAACAATAAATTCTTTACCTCCATATTAAATACCTTTTTATTCCACCGTATAATATAAAGATATTTCATGATAAAAAAGTAAGTTATCTTTATGAAAAGTTCTTATAATTAGCACAGTTTTTGTACAATAGTTCGGGCAAAAAAAATTCTAATGCCGTTAATCCTACACTTTAGTACAAGTCCCAGACATTGCTTTGAGCTCCACTCCCTGCAGCTTCTTATTAGAACATTGCCGTAACATACGCATTAACTATATTAGGATAAAAATTATATATTCAATTTGGTCAGACATGATTCGGAACAACAAATAATTATTGCTGGTCGCAGGTGGTCCTGATGTCCCTGCTCTCGACACCGCGCCGCCCGGAGGGGTGAACAGCGGGGCTTCGAGCCCCGCGTCACCTTCCACCCCCGTACACGACGACAACAGCCGTAAGTTGTTTTTTTTTTATTTTCAAATGCAAATAATTTTATTCACAAAAAGAAGTTACATGCTTCATTTTTGTACGTCAAATAAGTTAATGACTCAGAACCTGAGAAGAATCGGCGCTAGTCGTAACTCAGCTTGACTACTTTTTTTTTTTTTTTTTTAAAACATAATTTTGCAGATTTTTGTAGTGATATTGATACCTTTGAAATAGACTGGAGCGAGCATTTCATTTCCACGGCGAGATATCATTTATAAAATTATTAATTAGGTAATAAACATGAATTTTCTTTTCATTTATCAAATTTGTTTTAATCATACAATTTTTTTTCCATGTTCTCCAGGTGACTTGTTGAGCGCCCTACTATGGGCTAGCGTAAGCTCTCTAAGCACCAGCTCAGATAGTCTCAGCCCCGAGCCCGTGAACCCTCACCCCGCACTAAACCTAGCGGAAAGGCAAGCGGTGAGTTTAGACAGTAACTTCTATGAACTGTTAAGAATAATCTGTAAGTGTCCGTAATATTAAAATGACGGACAATGATTGTGATTCAATTATTTTCATTCAACAATTTAAAATTATGAACTTTTATGTACTCTTTTTGTCACTTTAGCTTCAGATCCTTATATTGTTGCAACAAATAATTAAAATTCTATCTATCGTGGCGCAGTGGTACAGCGTCGCAGTGAACTCGATGGTTGTGGGTTCGGTATTCCCACTGGGGATAATGTTTTATATATATATATATATATATATATATATTTAATTCCTCCGTTCTAGTAAGATAAAGAGCATGCAATGTACGTTTGAAAATTTAAAATGTGTAAAACTTTTACTTTATTTTTTATATTTACAGGTCATAAATAAGATCTTGGAACGCAAAGACAAGCAACCTGTTAAGATCGATTTCAAAATTTTCCTTACTGAGAACACCGTAGTGCGCTGGGAAGCTGTAAGTATATTTAATTATATACTATAATAACTAAACTAGCGATCCACTCGCGGCTCTGCCTGCGTAAACACATGATTTAACGTGTTTTGATTTTACGCTCGCCCGCGTTCTTACTGACTTAAAAATGACTGTTTTTGGGTTCTCTATTATATTTTGGTTAATAAACCCAAAATTTTATATACGAGTATTTTTCTCAATTATCTTCCATGTACACAGACAGTGATCAGTAACATTTTATTATGTGTATAGATAACTGTTTTTCTTCTGTGTACATTACTTTTTATAAAACATGTAAAATGTATCATATACAATTCATATTGGGATAGAGACTGTAAACACAACTCCCATTCGTTGAAATCATTTATATATATATATATTTCTCTCTGCTCTGGTCTCATAGACAAAGTGCGGCGTTTAGAACCGCCACAATGTTTGGAATTCGGGCGGCAAGCGGGAAATGGAGTCTTGACACTAGATTCCCTCTATCTACTACACCCAGCTTAGTGGTGTGAAGCTTAAAGCTGATTCATATATATTGAGTCTCTGAACAGTTTCTTCATGTAAACTTCTAATGTACTGTTAATATAGTATAGTATACTTAAAATTATATACACTACTACTGTTTGCATAATTTTTGGTAAACAAAAATGTTTTTTCACTAATGTATCTTTTTGTTTTATTATTTTATTTTTGAATGTGCTCATCAGCTTCTACCTTTTTTTTCCCTGTATATGAAAATCATATAAATAAATATAAACATTCCCCCTGAGTGGGAATCGTTCCCACTACCATCGCATGTACAGCTAGGTCCTACTTTCACAGGATGTCCTATTTTATTTTAAATAGCGTACATTTTAATAAAATGTCTGGAATAATTAATTTTTAATCGTTTCCAGGTCATCAAGGGAAACACTATGTACCTGCGTGTACCTGGTGTACTACAAGCTGGCAGTAAGGAAAGCTTTATGCTGTTGCTCGACTTTGCTGAAGAGAGACTTGGGTGTGCTAAGTATGTATTGAATATAATAAGATATTTACTTTTTTGTGATTTTTACACATTTTGAAATAAAATTATTTTTAATTGGATCAATCTAGTTAAAAGTAGTTACATTTTAGATTTAAAAAATTTGTTTACATAAATATACATATTAAAATAATAACAGTGGAGCAGAAATGCACAAAAATATTTTCGATAGCAATTTTCTTCCAGATTACTGTATATAAGTGTTAATGTAGCTGAAAAGTAACTATAATTATTTCAAAAATAAATATACAATTAAAGCAATTATACATAATGTAATCTAGCTTTTTAACAGTGAAATCGGTTTGGTAGTTTCGAAGATTACCTTCTTGAAACATACAAACTCACAAATGCTTGCCTCTTTATATAACAATAATATAGATTTATACAATTAAATTTTTTATACACTTTAATATTGTATGTAATTTAGATTTTTTGTTATTTAAAATAAACTAGAGACTAGTGGCTCAGTGCAGTAGGTGTAATTGCGGTGGTTGATTGACAGGGTTTGATGCCCTCCCTTTTATTTTCCTGTACTTTTTATCTGGTATGGGCAAGTGTGACGATAAATTCTTCTACTAAAGACAATGCTTTGAAATGAAGAATGGAGTGTCTTGACACTAGGTTCTCTCTCTCTGCCTGTTATAATGTATCTTGTATATTATCTGTTATAATGTATATTATATATTATTGGTTTTGTTTCAGCTCCATCATTTGCATACTTAAAAGCCGCCCCGACCGCGCCACTCTTCTTCGCACTTTCATGTTTATGGGTTTTCATATTCTACCCCCAAATTCATCTTTGATGCAAGATATTAACAATCCTGAGTATATATTTCTAAATTATAACATGTAGACAACGCCATCTTGGTGTACTCGAAATTTGCCATTGACGTTGACAGTATTAAAAACTACCATTTTCTGAGTATTTAGTAGTTTTCGATTTTAATACAGTATTCTATCATTTTTGTGTTATCATATTAACAATATTAAAAAAAAATCTTGAAAATTATTAAAGCTACCATTTTCGACGTCACCTCGCCGAGCGTTTAAATTTAAGGAGTAGAGTTTTAAAAACTGGATTGCACTTTTCTTATTATTGTCACGGGCTTTTTTAGGCGCCAACAAGTTGGTATTAGATTATTGATTTTAGTGTAGTGTCTTTTAATTTGTTTTTTTAGTAGATTTTATTCGAATAAAATTTTAAAATATATAATTATTATTGATAAGTATAGCTATGATGTCGGATATGTAATCATTTCTGATAGAATAGACGACTTTCTTTTTCTTTTACTATTATTATTATTGCTGTATGTCGTCGCTTGTGTCGTATAGTCTGGTCGTAGAAAGAAAAAAAGAAAAAATAAAAAAAAAGTTTAAAATTTAAAAAAATATTAAAAAATATGTTTGTATTATAAATTTCCCATCCAAATAGTTTTGCGCACTGACAAACTAACATCTTAAGGAAATGTCGTGTTTAACGCCCGAGGGCAGTTTAACTCTTAAAAGTCACGCAACTAAGGCTATTTACACACGTAAAAGTGTACAATGTGTTCATTTTATTGTGTGTAAATAGCCTAATCTAACACTTAATTTTATTAGTATATAAGAGGTTTTGTGTTTTTAATTTCTTTATTATTATCTTATATGTATTAATAATTAATTATATTCGATATATTTTAGGTAAATATCGAACTTTCTCTACAAAACAAAATTGTAATTTTTGTTCTAACTAAAAAATGTTATTCTACAGTTTTTTTTTATAAATGAGAATCATTTTTTTGACGCAATGGAATTTTAATGAACAGTATTTTAATGTTTACCTGAAATATATATTATTATGTAAGCAGTTATTCTTCCACAAGAGTACCGCTTAGGTTCCGCTCGCCCTAGTATTTGTTAGTATTACTTTGGGCGTGTGTTAGTAGTTTAGTTTAAGGTCATATTGGACTAATAAATAATTATTATCTTATATTGTATGTTTTATTCATATTTGTATGTTATTTCCATTAGTATTATAAGATTTTGTAACAGCCATCTTTAGATGGCGTCGTGGTGTAGGATCAGTGCTGTCTGACTGTGAACGCCATTGGTTGTTAGCTCGACTCCTATTTGGAGGAACGATTCTATTTAAATTATTTTTCGAAATGACTATATGCTGTTGACCTTAGTGGTCTTGACAGCGACACGGGGGGTGAGGTATGAGGGTGCTCAATCCCTGCGAAAAATTCAAGCACTGTATGGCTGCTTGAGAGGGGTCAACGATCGCAAGGGCGCCCCCTGCGGGGCAAGGACCTCGGCTTCAGTCGTTGAATTTAGATGCGATTCGTAGGATTTATTTTAAATTCTTTGGAGCAGGTCTAACTTCGTATGCGCAAACGCAACACACGCATATATGAGGACGGGTCTAATACAAGTTTTTATAGTGTCAGCTTATTTCTAAGTGACAGTTTAATGTTTTTGTTAAGCATGGGGTATAGCTTATTTAAATAAAAACGTGCTCTGTTACAAACACGCTTGACGTGGGATCTAAATGAGACTGGTGTCTAGTGTGACCCCTAGATATTTAGTCTGACGTACCCACGGGATAGGTTTATCCCAACCCAGCACTTAGGAGGTTGAAAATCAAACCGTTGTGCCCAGACCCTATCGAAGGCCTTCGCTATGTCTAGATAAATGACTACAGTCCACATCTAGTATTTTCTAAAATTATTTTCAATGACAACAATAAATATTTTATAAACGTTTATAAACTCTAAAATAATAACTGATATCTCCTTCAATTTGTCTCTCCTGTGGAACCTCCTCTTCATCCACCAGATGGAACTGCTGCTTGTCTATATTCGGGAAGAAAGTGTCGCAGTCGAAGGACTTTTGTATTTCCGTTAGATATATTTTCCCACAGCTCGGATGTTCCATTGCAGCCTGAAATTATAATAATATAAAGATTTAAGAAGCCCTCAAAGCGCAGTGGCACAGTATTTGACTGTGAACGCGATTCGATGTGGGTTCGATCTGCACTCGGGGGAACGAATTTTTTTTTATTCCACAGGCAAATTCACCCCCGCCCACGTCCCCATGTAACGTCAGAAGGGCTACAGAGATGTTGCCGGCCTTTAAGGTACAGTTGAGTGGCACGTGGCAGGAAGTTTCTACAAAACCGCACAGTAGTAGAGTGCTACGTATCCACATGGTGAGTATGATATTTCAGTCAGTTACGTACTGTGCGGTTGGAAAATTCAGCTGCAGGAGTCAAGTCAAACAGTTCCCCAGAACACTCCCCCATGATAAATGCGATTATAATTTGATTATATTCAAATTTCTTTTTAAAGTGTTATTCACACACTTAGGAAATTGAAAAACATATGTTTAGAAAACGTATAAACGTATAAAAATAACGCAGTGGGATTTCAACCCCCTTGAAAACCGTTCAAGCGCTCTGACCGCTAGGCTTCTACATCGGGCTACGTCGAAATTCTTATTACAACTTATTTTTATTGTCAGCATCTCTCTAGAGAGATTTTTACAATACATTCTTTGAATGTTAAAAATATTTAATAAATAGCATTCTCTATTGCCAAACGATTGTTTGTAGAATAATCTTTGGGTAGCAGAAATTTGTAAAATTCTCTATAGTCATCTTCATCAATCTCTATTAATCTCTACACTCATCATTGTAAATATCTAAACAGATATGCTTAGTGATTATTTAAGTCAATTATGATGATACCTTATAAATAGATGATCCACCGATAACCCAAGAAGCTTCTAGATCCTTCCTCCCTTCTATATATTTTATTGCTTCATCAAGTCCTGAGACAACAATTACACTATCTGGCACCTGCAAATATAAACAAAGGAAACTAGTTTAAAAAACAAACAAACTGTGAGCATCCTGGAAATGGTATTAATAAATGCTACCAAAAAAGTATTGCCATTGGATCAGGATTTGGGACACATGTGTCAAATGGATATAAATAGAGCAAAAGAAAATAGTAAAGGCCCTCACAGAAACGACATTAAACTGTTGACAAAAAGGAATGTTGACAGGTGCCGGATGAGGATGGCACAACCTCCATACCCATCACTTCTGTACTCCCTTAAACATGCAAAATCTGACAACCAAAAAGGGAAATCAGGTATCAGCCATATTTCAGAGAGGGCAATATTGACAGGATCATACAGAGAGATAATAGAAAGTATATTATGCTTTTTAAGCCAAATACTTTTTCTATTCTACTGTAGGAAGATTAGTGCAGCTATTTAGGATTTTAAGTAGGTTTTAGGAAGGATTTATTAAGTCACTAGGGTGGATACTTGTTGAGGTTGATTAATTGAATAGACAGGAAAGGAAAACATTTCTTTAGCAATATGAATAGCATAAGGTCTTTGTACTGCTGGGAATCGAGAAGAGATCTCCATGTAAGAAATGTACTCTTTGGAATTAACAATTTTAATTGTTGTCTTACAAACTCAAGTCAATCTTTATATGTTGCAAAATATTTGACTGAGCACCATTGCTCTGTACAGGTAGAGTTCTCAGGTGTAATGCACAAATCACCAGTATGGGACTGGGACACTTGGTTCATGTACACTGCGCTTTAATATGGTGAAAATAGCAACATTTTAATAATAATATTTCTAGAGCCTGTCTTTGTTTTTGTAGTGCTATTTATATAAAAGTGTTATTTGTTCACTTTTATTTTTCTGATTTAAAAAAAAACATTATTATTTAAAATTTAAATACTATATTTTTTGATTTTAATTTGGATATGTAAACACATAGTAAAGTATAGAAATACACACCTTATCTTTAACACTATCTACTTGATGAGTCAAAACAATATTGACCCTGTCAGGCAATGGGCTGTACTTATCAGGTATACAGTCCCATGTCCGTCTTCCCATTATAACTGCATTTATTTTAGATGCATCCTTTACTTTTGTTGTCATTGTGGTAAAGTAGGCCATTTCTTTCCTGAAAATTTTGGTAATTTACTTGTAATTTATACATGCTAGCACTAAATATCACATTGAAAAAATTAATGGTTTTAATAAAGTCTGTTAAAATATTACAAAATAATAATTATTAAATATTTAAAAATTATTTTCATTACTCCGTTCTGGTCATAGAGAGAAAGCGGTATTGAGTTCCGTCACTACACTAGGTTCTCTCTGACTACGAAAAAAAGATGAGAATAAAGATATAAGAGAATAATATATTTCTTTATATATTCTTAAATATTTTTATCATACTTAAGTCTCCAAGGAAGGGCTCCATTAGAACCGATGCCCATGTTTTCACAAGCAGCGGTAATTAAATTTAATTTAACCTTTGACATTTTAAAACACAATTTATGCCTTAACGTTAAATGAAACAACAACGAAGAAACGTGTACCAATAAGTAAGTATATTTAGTTTTAGAATAGAATTTGTGATTAGTTTAGTTATTTTACATTAAATAATTGATTGAGGTAGTACGAGGGTTATTTGAAATGTGTTCAGTTATTTGCTATGACATTGTGAATGTCAAACTTAAGTTATAAGTTTAGAAATATACAAACTTAAATAAAATAAAATATTTACTTAGATACATATTTATAGGTACCTATGTATTTTATAATTTATATGGCAATAAAATATATGAAGTATAATATATATACTCTATATTATTGGGGACATTTATCAATGTAATTGAACCCAAAACAATGATTTTTAATTTTCTTTTCAATTTGTCTGTGCGTTTGTCCACGCTAATCCTAAAAACGGCTTTGCCGATTTAAATTCAGTTTTGTGAACTGTATTTTGGTAAACTTTCCTTATCATTTAGTAAAGAGGGGAAGGGAGAGGAAAGCCTTAAACATTTTAATCGGTTCATAAAAAAAAGCAACCTTTTAAATTAAGCAGTTTGTGATTTAAGTGAGAACGTAGACGGGCGAAATAATTTTGTAGTGTAGTTTGCGTAGGCGAACCGGCGTGCGGCTCACTAGTTCTTAAAATATTTGTGTTATTTTTTTATTTTAACGTACCTCTTATATTTTGGGGAGTTTAATTTGTTCAGACAAATTTTTGAGCTAAACTCATTTAATTTTCCCTTTCAGTCCATTTTGCGAATAATTATAATTTAGTAACAGTTACATTAAAAAGTTTGTTGTAGATACCATTTAAATAAATACTTTATGTAATATAAATTTGCCCTTTAATTTCTTGAAAATTCTCAACTTTACTCTATTTATATATATAAAGAGTTCAAAGGTGTATTTTAAAGGTTATTACACATAAGTCACTTCGCTTTCCCAGAACAGAGTTATATCAGATGTATGAAGTGTTAACAGTTCGGCAACTATTCTTGCCTTGTTCTGTTTTACGGAAGCATAAATTCTCCTCCTTTGATTTGCAGCTTACGTACGGTAAAAGCAGATCTGACAAAATCTGTCAAATAGAATTGCGCCGTAAATGCTCTTAGAATAGACCAATTCCATTATTTGTGTCCTAACAACAATGTGAATTAGAATTTAAATATTTACCCTTTAACTTCTCATCAATGTTAAATATATTGGTTGTTAAAATTAAATTATGATCAGACGGATGACCTCCTGGCTACTTAAGAAGCTTCAAACTCATCGAATACACAAACACACACACACACATATATTCACATATCGTTGTTCATTACGTGCTTTCTATTGTATAATATAATTTATTATTTCATATTTATTTTTATTAATGTTATTTTTATATTAGCTTAGATATTCTGTACTAGAATTGATATATGAAACGACGCTTGTGACGCGGACGTTAATATATTTTACTAAACTATCCGATTATCTTTGATAATATATTTCTGAGTCTCCTATGTTACTAAAGCTGTAAAGATTGACTCGAGTCCAACTGTTAATGAAAGTGGGCACAAATTTTGCATCCAAAACCGTCTGCGGGCCACACATATAATACCTTTAATATTGGTAGAAAATAATTTGATTTACCATCATTGGGCTACTCCAGGCGGACCAATTCAAATACGTTGGCGGGCTTCGTTGAGGCTCCTTGCCTGGGGTTGGACAGCCTTGCTGTAAAGCAAGTGCAAGAGGGGATGAAAGCAGCTCGACCGCTTCTCCACCAATTCTTTCAAGATCGTACATGACCTTTAGCAATGAAGAACATGACGAAAAAGAAGATCTAATCTTCCATACATAAGCCAAAGTACTATTATATGAGAAAGGCTTTTTACAGCATTACAATTCAAACGTCGTACTACGAACGTTTAGTTCACAAGCAATAACGAGTTGTTAACTGGACTGACTGTTAATTATTTGGTTCATAATGACAAGGCTAGATAAATAGTTATTTTATTCTATTTTGCTGTTTGTCATCGTGGTACTGTCTGGAATTGATTATATGCGATGGTTATAGATTCGATTCCGTTCGACAAATGTGTATAGCAGCATTTAACATGGGGAGTGTCCTGGGGAACTGTTTGACTTGATTTCTGCCGCTGAATTTTCTAACCGCACAGTACGTAACCGACTGAAATACCATCCTCACCATCTGGATACGTGGCACTCTACTACTGTGCTGTTTCATAGAAACTTCCTTCCACGTGCCACTCAACTGTGTAATGGCCTACCAGCGTTTCCAGGTCAATTCGACATGGGTACCTTCTTAAAGCGCGTCTATTTCCACCTTAAAGGCAGGCAACATCCCTGTAGCTCTTCTGGTGTTACACGTGGTCGTGGGCGACGGTGATTACTCGCCATCAGGTAAACTGAACGTTAGTTTGAATCAGAGACATTGCGTGTTAAGTGGTGGCACTCAACGATGCGCAATGTCTGTCATCAGAATGGAGAAATGAAAATAATATTAAATATAATAGAATACGTTTTAAAACATATAAAAACCCTTTAGATGAATTTGAATTTAAATTACTCCGAAAGAGATGTGAGCTTCTTATAAGACTGGATTACAAAAATTACATTGATAAAGTGGAGAGTAATATATGTTCTGATCCTAAGTATTTTTACTCATTTTTAAAAGTAAATGTGGCTATCCTGCCATTATGACACTAAAAGGTTCTACATTTACTAATGGAGCAGATATTTGTAATAAATTTTCTGGTTACTTATCTAGTATATATACTCCAGATAAAGTGACAACGTCTTTTAATCCAGAAAAATATTTTCAGAATGAATGGCAGGAAGCTTGTTTGCAGGAAATTTATATTACAGAAGCTGAATTGAAAAGTAAATTAATAAACTTAAAAGCAAACAAAGGTGCTGGGCAAGGTGAGAAACGTAGCGCATATTCTTTAATTGGACCATTATTAAAGATATTTAGAAAATCTTTGCATGAAGGAGAAATCCGAAAATGTCTAAAAAAGCTTGAGTCGTCCCCCCATATTTAAAAAATAATAACAAAAAGGAAATATCAAACTGTAGACCAATATGCATATTATCTGGCATATGAAATCTATGATTACCCAAGAGCAGCATGGTTTTATTAACAAATGGTCAACCATTTCAAACTTGGGCTTATTTGTTGATAATTTGTCAGAGTCGTTCGACAAAGGTAATGAAATTGATTGTATATACACGTATTTTGCGAAGGCCATTGATGTGGTCAACCATTCAATTCTGATACAAAAACTTTAGAGTTATAGTATCTATAGAAAACTCACTGATTGGTTTAAATCTTACTTGATGAATTGAGAAATGAACGTCATCAGGAGTACCGCAAGAACCTCACCTTGGGCCTATTTTACTTGGAATTTTTATCAACGAAATAGCAAAATGTTTTTAGTATTGCCGTTTTCATCTCTACGCAGATGATCTGAAATTTTATAAGACAAATAAGATCTTGACAGATTACTGATGTGGTATAATGAAAATAAATTAAAATTATACTACGAAAAATGTTTTACTATGACATTTAATAGAAAAAAAACTTCTGTTATTTTTCCGTATAAAATCGAAGGAGAAACTTAAAAAAGTGTAAAGAAAATGAATGATTTCCGCATCACAATAGATAATAAATTAACCTTTGTACCACATATTGACAACTTATTAAGAACAACATTAAAAACAGTAGGTTTATTTTAATATTTTAGTAAGAAACACTCGGGAATAAAAAAAATCACAGACTGAACTAGTATTGTTTAATTCAATGGTAAGAAGCAAACTTGAATACTGTGCTATTATATGGAATCCATTTTATCAGATACATAAGGACAGAATAGAAAGAGTACAATTTTTTTTTCTTAAACATCTAAGTTATAGAGACAACAAGGAAAAGAAAATTACAATTACAAGGACAAGCTTAGACTTTATAAAACGCTTTACATAAGAAGCCGTAGAGTCATGTTAGATGTTTGTTTTTTACATAAACTTAGTGGAGGAATAGATTGCAATGATCTACTACTTACAAAAATGTTAAAAAACTTATGTTTGCTATACCGAGACAAAACTCAAGAGCCCACATAAAGAAACATGCACTTTTCGAATTAAAAAAGTAAATCTAATTTAGGAGTTGTCTGTAACAGAGCTGTCACATCCTATAACTTAATTTTTAATGCAGCCAAGATATATATATATATAAATATATATAAATTTTTTAAACACATGTCTATTGTATGTTACGTTGGCCTTGGTAAATATAATCATTTCCCTGAATGGGAATCGAACCAACAACTATCGCGTATACGGTCAGACGCTGTCATACCGCGCCATGATGGCCTCAAATGTCAATATTCTGGTAAGACAGTAAGGAACGGAAAGCGGAAAGCACCTATAGTAATTTTTCATTTAATATAGTTTATAAAATATAAACACAATTTTTTTATCAATTGCTAGTTATTGAGTAGTTTTTCGTTCCTCAGTCTTGTTCGAAAGCGAGACGTCAAGCCCCGCATTATTACATGGTGAGATAATATATTTTCTTCCCATGTAATTATGCGGTGCTTAACATCGCACTTACTCTTACAAGAGCGTTTCCTTGTATGGAAAGCGAAGAAATGACTGACTTATAAGTCTTCTAGGTCGAAGCTATGTTGCGTAAGACTTAGGCAAACTTGAATTACCAAATCTATAAGGTAGGTATGTATTAATGAGTCAAGAAAGTATTTAGACCCCTTTTAAAAAAAACTAAGCAGACGAATTATTATAATTCGGCATATTTAAAGTGTACATGGAGAAGAAAGGTATACACGTTGCTAAGGCAACGGCCATTTACGCACCAACGAAGCTACTAGTAACTATTATTTTATAGCTACTTAGTGCTCACATTTCAATTTCGATCAATTCAATTTCGTTGCATATTTAGTTACGGAAATACTTCTTTTTCCTCCCTCCGGGGAGTCCTCATGTTGTATACATGATCTTACACCAGCATCACCGATACTGTCTTCTTTCGAGCCATGGCTCCGCCGTCTATAAGATGAAAAATATAATAAGCGCTGTTTACTTTTTATATGTATATACCATACAAAACATAAATCTTTCCACTTAAGGTTTTTTTACCAGAACGGGTAAATAAAAATATTTAAAGAAAATAATTTCATCGAGGCCATCGTGGTTCAGTGGCACAGCGTTTGACTGTTAACACAATAGGTTGTGGGGTTGATTCGCACTCGGAGGAATGATTATATTTAAAATATTTTAATTTCTCCGTTCTGGTTCCTAAGACAAAGCGCGACGTTGAGTTTCGCTAGCTAAGTGTGACACGCTTCGGAGTGTCTTGACACTAGATTGTCTCTGACCACCCTGCTATGTGGGAAAAGGAAAAATAATAATAATTTAATTCCCTAACTCCGAATCGAACCCAAGACACTAAACCACGTCATGCGTCACGATGGCGCAAGCGTCGAATATCAGTAATTAAAAACAAAAGACAAATGAAAGAGTTTCTAAGCCATAGCCTGAATAAAATAAAGACAATTTCAAAAGAACCTTCTAAGATTCAACGTAACATTGAATTATATAGCGCTTACCCGGATCCCCTTAATCGTTTAGCGTTGAAGTTTTAAATTTTATTAGAGCTTTTCATTCCCTTTTACTGTGGTTAATTAAAAGAAGCTTAAGTGGAGAGATTTATGGTATATACATATAAAAAGTATACAGTATTTATTATATTTTTTAACTTCTAGACGGAGTCATGACCTTCGAGAAGACAGCATCGGTGATATTGGAGGTAGGTCACGTATAAAGATTGAGGACCCCAAGGAGGCAGAAGAAAGAAGTGTGCAGGGTCCGTAGCGTTTGGTGCTACGTTCTTTATGATCCTTCGCTAGGGATAGGCCTTTAAGGTGGAAATAGACGCGCTTTTTGAAGGTACATGTCAAATCGACCTGGAAACACTGCCGCTGCCATATACAGTTGAGTGGCACGTGGCAGGAAGTTCCTACGAAATCGCACAGTAGTAGAGTGCCACGTATCCACATGGTGAGTGTTTTATTCTGTTCTGTTTTTTATTTTATGGCTTTTAGGCGTACCAGTAGGACACAATTTACTTCGCAAATGTCACATGGAATTGAACAGACACGGTGGAGATTGGTCAGTTAAATATAGAGAAAATAATACTTAAATTAATACTTTAAAAACAGAAGTATTTCATTGTTAAAGTACCACATGCAAAACTATATAACAAAAACATATATTATATTGGTTATTATTGAATATATTGGTTATTATTGAATATAATGGTTTTCCATATAAATTTTAGCTTCACGTTTTTCCCGCACAGCAGGGTGACTTTTTTTTTTTGTGACGCTGGATATGCCTTTGCGCAGACCGTCCGTGTGCAGGCCCTTGCGGGAACGGACGGTACCGTGGGACTCATCGGCAAGTATACCTGATACTACCCACTAAAACCCAACGGAAACCCTCTCCACCCCGGCGAGACGATGCAGGAACGCTTGCGCATACTACTACAACGCCTCGGTGGACGGCCCACCTATATGCGGGCCACCGTCGCCTTTAGGGTGCTCCGGGGTTTCTTCCAGAACACCCGCAGCCTCGATGACTTGCAGGAGGATCACCATGACCCTCCTGCAGTAGCTCCTCTAGGGTAGGGGGAGTTGAAGATGCGCGTACCGTCTTCTCCTCCCTCCTGGCTATCGGCGGCGGAAGTGGGTTGATACCAGGGTGACTACCCTATGCTTTCTGACTAGAAAGAGCCTAGTGTCAAGACACTCCTACTTTCCGCCCAAATCCGAGACTTTGTGTGTTGAGTGGCGTAACTAAACGCCGCGCTTTGTCTTGTCAGCAGAGCGGAGAAATGTATATAATTTAAATATAATCATTCCCCCAAATGGGAATTGAACCCACAACCCTCGATATACAATCCGACGCTGTCACACTGCGCCACGATGGCCTCAACTAAACTTTAGCTTTGCCAAATATCGTAATCCAGAAACTGAAAGTTTTTCATTTACGTAGTCTCTATCTATACATCTACACATATAATAAAACTGTAACTGATCGCTGTCTGTACATAAAATATATATGAAAAAATATATATTATTTAGGGAATTTATTAATGTTATAGATCCCAAAACAATGATTTTTTTTTTGTTTGTTTGTTTATCTGTGCGTTTGTTTGCTAATCTCAGAAATGGCTGAACCGATTTAAATGCAGTTTTGACTATTATATTTTGGTAACGTTCCCGTAACATTTAGTGTTTATTTCATTTTAATCAGTTCATAAATAAAATAACAATCATTTAAATTATACTTTTAAGTAAAGTATGTGATGGCGGGCGGAAAACGAATAAAACTCTGTAGTGCATTTTACGCCGGCAAAGCCGCGAGAGGGTCGCTAGTTATTAATATGTAAACTAATTCGAAAATAACACCTAACATAAAAAGATTCTGTCAACCAATATTCCGCATAGTTGCAGAATAGTCGAAAAAAAATTTCATAATAATAATTAAAAACTTCGTGTGACAATTGCATAGCTTTGATCAATTCTTTTTACTTTTTAAAACTAAAAAATACATGTTACAGTATTTTCTTGTTATTCTGGTCATTCTGGGAAAAACATCTCAGCTGAACCTTCTGTGCAAATATTGTAACTCCATCAGTCCGGACACGCGTTCAAATTTTCAAACTAATCAATGGGACACATGTTTCAAAATAAATTCATAGATAGTCTAGTCTTGTCAAATTTACAAAGTACGAAGCAAATATATATAATTTGTTCGTCTCTCAGTCTCGAGTATGAACCAGTATAAATTGTAGCTGTAAATAACTCCGCTTTCCTTGGTTTTACTCAACATTGGTCCCGCAATGAGTTTAAAATTTTATTAAAGCGGCGTTAGGTGGCGTTTTATCAAGACGGCGATAAAAATAAATTAAAACAATATCGTAAATATAAGCAGATTATGTTTAAGAACAAATTTTAGTTATTGTTAGAGTCGTGAGTGATAGATAAGCTTAGTGTTGTTTTGTTTCTTTTTAAAAATGTTTTTAGGTTTCACGCTTTTTCCCGCATAGCGCGTAATAGAGACTCTAGTGTCAAGAAATTCTTCAGTCGGTCAGTCAGAGGCATTGCGTGTTTAGCTTATTTAACGGCTCGACCGCGCGTAGGCTGTTAGGCTAACTTTGAATAGGTTTCTAATTTTTGTATCTGCCAGTCCGGAGTTCCAAATAACCGCGTCCGAGTCCTCAATCGGGATATCCGGTAAAGGGTTTACTCACGTAAAAAAAAAGTGTATATTTATTGTATCCAGTCAAGTCTTCATGTCGCGGCTGGTTTGTATAGTATAGGGATAATGCGCCCCGGCACAGTGGGATACCGTCTCAATATAAATGCGTTAATTGTGGATTTAATCCGCACTCGGGAGAATGATTATATTGAAATTATTTTCACACCTCCGCTCTGGTGAGACAAAGGCGGAGAAGAGCAAGGCGGCGTTGAGTTCTCGATTCATTGATTTGATTGATGAGAGTCTCGTTTTCGGGCGGTTGATGGAGAGCAAAGTGTCTTGACACTAGGTTCTTTTTGACTACTCTACTATGGGGGTAAAAGCTTGAAGATGCTCTTTCTATTATTGAGATAAATAACTTGTTTTTATTGATGATAATTAAATAATATAGTTGAGAAGTAAATGTTAAGAAAATAGAAGAAATGTTAATCAATTCTTTAGGAAGTGATCCCTTGAACTAATTTATTTCCGCAGTCATAAATAGTTACATAATACGAATTTACGAAGTCAATAGCCAAGTTGAATATTATGAATATGCAAAGTCCCTTTTATTGAAAAAAGAATTGAGATGTAAATGAGTGCCAGGTTCTGTAGATAATCCTGTAATAGATTTATAATAAAATATATATATTGCAGCTTAAATTTGAGTTAGCTCAAAAGTGACGTACACGTTACCAAGGCAACGCGTATTTTACGCACCAAAACTGCTAGTATGTACCAAAGAGTATTTCTTTTGTAAACTTTTAGGTATTCACACAAACAACTCAGTGCATTAATAAATCGGTTCCAACCATATGGTGTTTGTTTATGGGCTAATGACGTTTCGCGATATGTACATCATTAAGAGTTTACGAGAGGCATTGTGCAGGTTTTATAGGCGGTGGCAGGCTTAATAAAAATTTTATATATTCCCCCACTCTTCATATAAAATGTATGGAAATAGAGATGGGACATGGCCGAGTTTACATTCGAATAATATCACTCGATAGTTATAAAAACACCTGACTAGTGTTGTCTATTAATAGTGTTAGTTTTGATTACACAATTGTTCCATTTGGTCTTGTTTAGAGAGTGTTACTTTATATATTTTTTATCTTTACGTTTCTGAAACATCGACTGATATAAGCTAGTGGTACATCACTACTATTGAAATTAATCTAAATACATAGATTACGTGTTGGGTACCGCACATTGTTCGATCAGATGATCAAAGAAATGAAAATACTAAATAGAACCTTGTGTCTATACACTCTGTTCGCCGCTTTTTGCAGCAATCTGAGTTATTTCGGGTTGAATAGCGGAACTCAACATCGCGCTTTGTCTTGTCCGAAATGAAAATATTTTATTAATATTTATTTTAGTGGGTTGTGCATAACTAACACCGCGCCGTGACGGTGTCGTATATGTAAAAGTATATTTTAATATATTAGACTTTAAGGGTTTTTCACATTTACAATAATAAATAGTTTAATTTCATCTGCAACTTCGTCGTTTTGTTCCAAAATTACTCTGTAGCGAAATGAAAAAACGGCTTTTTACATAACACTGATGCTCTCTAGCATTTCAAATTTTTATTTACTACAATTATTGATGCCGTCGCAGCGCAGTGGGACTCCGATAGCATAAGCTATTAGTTGTGGGTTCGATCTCCACACAGACAAATTATTATATTTAAATAATTTCCAGTTCTCCGTTCTGGTACTAGACAAAGTGCGGCGTTGAGCATCGCCACTCAACACACAATGTCTCACTCAGAGTCGAGAACGGAGTGTCTTGACACTATTTTTATCTGACTATGCGTGAAAAAACGTGAAGCTGTACATAACTACAAATTATTACCATTTTCGCGTAGTCACTATGCTCTTCATCAGACATATAAACTAAAAGTTAAAGACATATTTAGAAAACCTGAAAATGTCTCTTGCCAGACGATTGTTCGTAGAATAATCTTTGGGTAGCAGAAATTTGTAAAAAACTCTCTTCAGAGATGCTAACAACAAATATAAGTTGTAATAAGCGTATAAGAATTTCAATTTAGCTGGATGTAGAACGCATGGCTTAGCGGTCAAAGCGCTTGAACGGTTTTCAAGAGGCGCGGGTTCAAATCCCGCTGCTTTTAAATTTTTATACGTTTTCTAAATATGTCTTTTTCAATTTCCTTAGTGTGAGAATAACACTTTAAAAAATGTTAACAAAATATATAACTAAAAGTTTTTCATTAAAAAAACATAACACGCGTTTTTAAAACTAGCTCTCGGCTTCGCCCGTGTGAACCTTAGCTATTACATATTTTCGGCCTTTTCGTAAAGCAATGAAATTGCTGGAAATGCTAATAAAAAATCGGAGAAAAATAGAAGCGTTTGTTCTTCTAAAGACCCTTAAGTATCTCTATACAAAATTTTCTCACAATCGGCTTAGCTAATTGACCGTGATCACGTCACAGACAGACAGACGGCGTTACTTTCATATTTATAGTATTAGGATTATTCTTATTTCTTCTCTCTGGTACAAGACAAGCGCCAAGATAAGCGTTTGTTTCGCCAAGCAACACACAATGTCTAGAAGTCGGGCGGAAAGTGAAGCAACAGAGTGACTTGACTACGAACAAAAAAATTTCAATTTTATATGAAAGCGCCTATCTCTACATGAAAGTAGAATATACTCATGGGAAATCGTTGTAATCTCGTTAAAGCATGCGAAGTTTGTTTTTCGTAGGCTCTCAACAAATTGAAAATAGTTAGTGTATTGAAATAACTACATTTAAAATTAGATCATATAATATAATTTGATATTGTTCCTTTTATATTTGTCAAAAACCATAAAAGGTATTATATGGAAATTGAAAAAGGCATATTAAAAAAACGTATAAAAATTTGAACGCAGCGAGATTTGAACCCGCGCCTCTTGAACGGTTTTCAAGAGGCGCGGGTTGCATCTCGCTGCGATCGCCCCATACGTTTTCTAATACTTCGAATTTCATATTTGTGCGAGTAAACTTTAAAAAATCAATAAAAAATATATATATTATTTAATAAATAGCATTCTCACTTGCCCAGATGATTGTTCGTAGAATAATCTTTGGAGGTAGCAAGAAATTTGTAAAAATCTCTCTACAGAATGCTAACAATAAATATATAAGGTATTATATGCCTTTTATAGTTTTTGACAAATATAGCCGTAGGCTGGTATAACGCCTACGGTTAAATAGCTAAATTTAATTCTAATTCGAAGATTAAATATAGCTAATTCAAAGTTTATTAATTATCCTGGACTTCTAATATATTTATCCTGCTACATAACATTGCCGAGCGGCTGTTATCAATTTCGATTAAATATATCTTACCTTAATTTGGTCTTGATAAATCTGTGCCCTTTATTTCGTTAATCAGTATCAAAATTTATAATATTTTATTAGTATAATATATTTAATACACTGTCTTTCAGAATATATATTTCTCTATACACTAAGGTTAAAATTGAAGTATTTTATTAGGTTCAATAAAGATAAGCTGATTCAATAAGTGATTGCTGCTGATTTAATTACTTTTATATAAAGAAAAAAGTTTTCTCTATCTTTTTTATTTTCATGCAACTCCGTAACATGCGGGGTTTACGGATATGGCGAGTCTTACGCGCGCGCTTACGTCACTTTATTTTGTATTTTTTCAAGACCTTTTTTTTTAAATTCAAATATACAATAAAACCTATACTAATAAAATATCGTATCCATATTGATGATTTATAAGCAAGAATCAAGGCGCTTAAACAATCGCAATGAAATTAAAACATTTAATTAATAGGATACTTTCATAAAGCTATCAGATCGCTATATAAAGTTCATATAAAATATTAAGAACGTCCCTTTACGAATTTCCAATCTGTCACTGACATGTTTGACAGTATTGTTTCCCGCCAAATTCTCTTATCAAGAACAAAACTGAACAAAGCATCAATTTGCATTCTGCCCAAATATATTCTGAAATACTCAAAATTTTATTAGCACTTGAAATATTATGATAATAAAAAAAAATTAAGATAATAAAATTGTAACAAGGAAAGTTTCAGCAGTACTAATTAAAGTTTGTTTTGGAAAAACATAGTGTTCCATTCTACGCGTAATGAGTGTGTAATTCGATACTTTTGTCAGACGTTTTTTGGTTTGTAAGTGGCCAGGATAATGAACTGAGCGAGATGGGGGAACGGAACGTGTACGTTTGAAAAGGACAGCTATATGTACTTTCTCTTATAGATTTGCTGTATAGAGCTCTGTTCAGTTTCATTTTACAGTACTGGTTGATCCGCCGTTTTGAGTGGACGTTGACTTTTCCCGGATTTTCACAATTTTTCCGTAAATCCATGTGTTTTCTCTCGAGCTTGTGATGTTTGCCTTGAATGATTTTGGCACATAAAAAAAATGAATCGGCTGTCATAATATGACATAATCTAATATACAAAGTTATTTCGTGTTTTTGTGATAAAAGTGGAAATGTGTGTCCGTCTGTAAAAAGTTGGTAAGTAACTAATATTTTTCTATTATTTATTGGTGTTTATTTTAATGGCGATCTGATATCGCTCCGACTGTTATTATTTCACTCGAAGGCTACGATAAGGCACAGTAAACATATGCTGTTTTACGAAAAACGTACGACCGTTGTATTTTACAGGTTCTAAATTTATCTTTTTGCTGTCAGTTTGAACAATTTTGTTTATTTGCTTGTGATTTAGTGAATGTTGCCTGATATTGTTATTACGCTTAATTTTCATTTTGTTTTTGGGTCAAGTATATGAAGTTGTAAAACTAATTACACTTTAGAACAGTTAATATAGGCTACGTACTAATAATATAAGTATATTATTGACTTAAATTAAAAATATCTAGTTTAAATAAATACCTTTTTCAAATTCATTCTTTACTTTATATTAATTAGATATGTAGATAATAAAATCGATTGGAATTTTTAAAAAATAATTAAAAAGTGGTTATCGTAAGCATTCGGAAAAGGAATAACTGATTAGGGTAACGTAATTGAAGACTAAGGTGGTCGGAGATTCGAATCAATGTATCTTTATAAAAAAACATTAAGTAAGTATTTTTATTGACCTTTTTCGTAGTTTTTAGTGAATTGCGTATCCATCTCTATACTACTATGACTTATGACTACACGTGTTGGTTTCGGGGTTTCGTCTCCACTCGGGTTGTGTGTATGTGTACATTTAAATAATTTTCATTTTCCCGCTGTTGTAAGACAAAACACGACGGAGAGTTGCGCCGCTCGAATTTGGGCTGAAAACGGAGTGTCTTGATACAAGATTTTCTCCGACTAACCTGCTATGTGGGTTGAAAGTTACTTTTTATTGTATTATTACATACATCGCTTATTATTTTAAAATCAATACAAATAAAATGGAAGTGTCTGTTTGTAATATTAAAATAATTGCTTGTTACTAAATGCATATGTGTATACTCGTACATGGTACATATACTAAAGTAACATTTAGTATATTTTTTGTCAGTCTGTCTGTTTGTCCGGCTAATCAAGGGCTGGACCGATTCAGACGGGACTTTCACTGGCAAATAGCTTATGTAACAAGGAATAACGTAAGCTGCTTTTAAAGTCGCCGGCACCGCTAGTTATTAATAAATATAAAAAAGAGAGTATACATTTTCAACGCAATGGGAAATAAAACCGCACCTATAAACTATTTATGTTAATTAATTAAGTAAGTAATTTTTATTACTGCCCTAAATTAAGAAAATTTACGAGTTTTGTAAAATGCTTTTACAAGCCTCAATGGTAAAAAAAAACAATTTTTACACGCTTTTATTAGCTTGACCTGTATATACTCGTATAGGTAGTATATATAGATCAATACTAGGTGTGTCCGCGACTTCGTCCGCGTCGATTGAAAAGCCTAAGTATATTACATCAGCTATCTGCCAGTAAAAGTCCCGTTAAAATTGACCGGTTCCAGAGATAAGCTGGAATAAACAGACAGGCAAAAATTGTAAAATATGTTATTTTGGTATATGGACCGTGTATACACACCATAAATATGCATTTAGTAAAAAGCGGTTATTTTAACATTACAAACAGGTAGTACTACTTTTTATTTCTTTTAGATCAATATAAGAAAACCTATTAAAAAAAAACATATAATTAGACAACTTATAAAAATTTCAGCGCAGCGGGAGCGGGAAAATTTTGATACGTTTTTCAATTACCTAAGTATAGTGTGAATAACACATTATAAAAAAATATGTTGAAACCTATTCATCAACCCACTTCTTGCCTACTGCTTTACTTAAAAATTGGCCCACGTCCGGAATTAATAACAATATTTTCATAGCATATATACCTTATGTCCTTGGTGTGGCTATCGGGTGGTCGAGATAATTATTTTAAGCTAATTTCCTTTAGTTTCATTTTCAAACTAATTTTTGTTTTTATAATTCGTTTAATTTGTTCGTAACATCTAAATGTTTATAGGTCATGTAAAAGGTTAGCGACCTGTCATAAATAATATTAGGCTATTTTATTATGTTTTTTGTTAGACTTAAAGATTTAAAAAATTGTAGTCCTTAGACTTCGTATAGGTTTTCATGACATACTTACAGAAAAACTGTTTTTTTACGTAATATTACAGGAGTTTTTAAATAGATTTATAATGATCTATTGTAGAACTTATAATATAACGAAATATATATAAGAGCCATTGTGGTAGTGGTGGAAGTGGTATGTTGGATAAATACACATACAGCCATATATCTTAAAATACGATTTTAATTCAAATTTTATCATTTTTATAATATATCTGTTTACAAGTTCATAATACAGTTTCAAAATTTTACTTCTGTTGGCAGTCGTATTATTTTACTTACTTTGTTTTGCCACTAAAAAGTTACAACTACCAAAGGGTTACCAAAAGGTTATACACCAATTGAAAATTCAGTCGTTTAAGTTGAAAAGCTTACCAATACCAAATTTCAACTCATGTGGTGCAGTAACTGTAACTTCGGAGCAAATTGTCTTTCAGAGACTGTAACGATACATAAATATATATATGTATCTATACATATATATATATATATATAACATTTTTTTATAACATTATTTAACAATAATAAAATACTATTTAATTAATAAGCTGTGCTTACCTTCGTTCACGTAGAATTCTAAAATAAAAGTGACCTAAGTTACTTCTTATTACATCAGCTATCTGCCAGTGAAGAATCAGTCGTTCTAGAGAGCAGCAGGACAAACAGACAGAAATTTTTATTTTAATATATGTACCATGTACTCGTATACATGCAATTAGTAAAAAGCGGTTATTTCAATATTACACGCAGACACTGCAATTTTATTTATTTGTATAGATTTTTGAATAATAATTAATATAATTATAATTATTTTCGTAAAATGTATTGCTGGCTGAATGAGTTACGGTGAATGCCGGTCTATAGTTTATGAAATTTGAAAATAGAAAAGGAAGTGGAGATTGGCAGGAGTGTTTTCTGAAAACGGAAGTGCGAAAATTTGTTAATATTGAATTAAAATTATTGGGAATTGAAATAAAATTGTGACGTGAAGAATTTGTTAGTAGTCATAGTAACGTATGGATATCTTTTCTTTCGTTATGACTACCAGCAATGGATAGATTTTAATGGGGATATGAATAGGTTATTAAGAGTAAGTTGATTTTGTCACTTCAAGTACTATAAAGTCATCTGATGGGTTTTTAATTTTATTTAATATGAAGTTTTTCACGGCCAAACTTCTGAGCCGATTGTATTGAAATTATAAATGGGGTTAATTGACGTTCATGGGATGAATATAGGCTACTTTTTCTCCTATTTTTTTTAAGATTTTCCAGAATTTCATTGTTTTACAAAAAGGCTTTCAATCATACGAAACAGCTAGTCGCTAGTATATTATTATAAATTAAACTTTACTTGACACTTATCCCGTGAATCATAAAAATCTATCTATTTTAATCTGGAATTGCTTACGAACGTAAAAATAAATGGTATAAATCACGTGTTATAATCACTTAAAATCAATCATTAAAAATATCATGAGCCATAATATTATTTTAATAATAAATATAATATTTTATACGCAGATACGAGTTACAATTCGAACAGACACACGAGTGATCTAGTGAGTGAGTGAAATACGTTTTTTAATGCGCCCACGTTCTCACTTAAATCACTTATTATTTAGATGGTTGTAACTTTTTTATTTATGAAACGATTGAAATGAAATAAAAAACTAAATGTTATGGAAAATTTACTTAAATATTGGTAAATCAGTTAGGCTGTTTCTGAGGTTAGCGTGCACAAACGCATATACAAACGGAAAAGGAAATAAAAACTCATTGTCAAACTCATAGGTCCTATTATATTGATGAATGCGCCCAATAATATTTTGTTTTATATACCTTCCATGACACACATACAGCAACCAGTTTAATTTTTGTTATATGTATAGGTGTGTATATATATATAGAAGATTTCTCTACCATCGCTGTGAAATGTAAAAGGTTATAGGCATATGTGAAGATGTATTTAAGATTGGCAAACATATGGTGTGCGGGTAATAACTTCTTTCCCATGTTAAAGCGATCGCACATTGACGTTAACCAGCACTATGCTCATTCTAATTAAGATTTCAAATGCTCTCCCAATGTTCGGTTAGAATTCAATTATATCAACGATCTAGCTGTGCCCACGACTTCGTCCAAATGGAATTCTAAAATAAAAGTATACTAAGTTACTCATTATTACATCATATGTCTGTCCGTAAAAGACCCGTCAAAATCGCTCCAGCCGTGCCAGATATAAGCCGGAACAAACAGACAGACGAAAATTGTTAAAAAAAACTATTTTCTTGTATGTATCGTGTATACATATGTATGTATACACGTCTATGTATAGGCGTTCAAAGGAAATTAGGAATACTAAATGCACATGTATTTTTTTTAATATTACAAACGGACACTCCAATTTTATTTGTTTGTATATATTGACAAACAGAATTTACAATTATTGCATTGGAAATATTTATTATGTTCCTTGTACCTTATAAGTAAATCAAGGGCGAGAACCTAGTGTTATGTCACTATGTCGGGAAACCTGCAACCATCGCGTGTACAAGCTTGTTGTCGCACCCCGCTTGATGGTTCAATGTATGTATGTAATATATATATATATATATATATTTCATACAATATATTGAGTTTTTTAATTGTATTGTATTGTAAATACTCGTTTGAATATTGATATTAAATTGACAATATTGGCAATGCTTGACCGTGGGCTTAAATCCTACGCGTTTTAGTTTGTATGCGAAATGTAGGCGTTTAATTGCCAACTTCCTACGTAAAATAAACTGCACTATAAGGGATGAAAATGAACAACGGTTACGGATGTATAATAGTTATTATATTAAAACAATTATTTGAAATTAGTTAGGAAGTTAAAAAAAATTTTTAGAAAACGTATAAAAATTTAGACGCAGCGGGCATAACTAACGCGAAGCATGGCTTAGCGGTCAGAGACGGTTTCCAAGAGACGTGGGTTCGAATCCAGCCGCGTTCAAATTTTAAATACGTGGTATAAAAATGTTTTCAATTTTTTTATATTTCTCAAACTGTTGATAAAGGCGCATGCCTATATTGTTGGCCACCCGTGGTGAATTTATCACGCGATGGTTGTGGAAATGTCATTTTTTTCCGTAGAAAATTCTTCCCGTAACTGAACCTTTACATTCCCCATCCAAGGACCCTGCTGATTATGAGCTGTCTACGTCAATCAATTACGAAAGAGTTATTATATTATATGATATACATTCAAATTATTTTAGCACGGTTCCGCTACTCAACACGAAATTACTCGATTGCGGGCTGGAAGTGGATAACGGAGTGTCTTGACACTAGGTTAGATAGTTCTCTCTGGCCACCCTGCTATGCGGAAAAAATCGGGAAGTTGCTTTTTACTTTATATATATATATATATATATATAAATATTTACGCAAATGGGACTTGAGTCAACAAGCGTCGCTAGTAGTTACGAGTAACAAACTTAGTAACTGTACAAAAATGGCGTCCAAATTATTGGCTTTTTTACTTTGTGATAATTTGTGTAAAGTACGTACGTAATTAAAATAAGATAAAGCTTATAATATTATGCAAAATTATGAAGTCTTTATGGTTTGGTAATTTGAAGCTTCGTGGGTAGAATTGAGCTGGTCCTAGCTCGTGTTGTGAATTTTAATAGATTTCATGTAATTTTACCTTCTTCTTACAATCTTTCAAGTTAGGAGAGATCATATAAGAAGAAATTTTCATGAATAAAAGGGCGCGTGTACTAGAAATGTGAACTTTTTAATGTAAATGTAGTAATTAATATTATTATAAGTAATTAATATTATAGTAATTAATAAAGTTTTTTAATGTAAATGTAATGTTTTAAATTACTGAATCAATAACATCTCCGTTTGATAATAAATAATTATTATTTGTAAGAAATCTTCATGTGGCAAAGTTTTATGAAAATCTTCATACATTAACAAAGGTCACTGTGGTGCAGAGGGACAGCGCCTGACTGCAAACGTCATTGATTGTGCGTTTGATTCGATTTACACTCGGTGGAATAATTGATATATTTAAATTATTTTAATTTCTCCGCTCTTGTACATTCAACATGCAATGCCTCTATTTCGGGCGGAGAGTGGAGACCGGTGTGGCACTATGTTCTCGCTGACTACCCTGCTATGCTGGAAAAAATGTGGGGCTGCAAATAAAGAATAAAAAAATGTGAAAGAAAAAAAGCAAAAAATTTATTCTTTTGGTAAAAACATAATTGATTGATTGAAAAGATATGCTACCTTGTAAGACATGAGTTCACATTTTGCGACGACATTTTTGGATTATATTTCAATGTGATTTAATGTATTGCTCGTGTTGAACACTCCACAGATAATAGAGTGTTATCCTCCTTTCTGTGCGTCTCTGTTTAGTTTAGATATGTATGTAAAAAAAATCCACTGTGGCGCATTGGACAGTGTCTGGCTGCAAATGCCATTGGTTGTTGGTTCAATTCTCACTTCGCTCTAATAAGACAAAGGCATAATGTTTCGTTTTATGGCTGAAAATTTAGAACAGCCTACTATACAGAAAAGGCGTGAAGTTGTTAAAAATATTTTAACTCATACACTTAATAGCAACCCGAAAATTCCCTTTCTAAGACCGACGTTAACAATTATGTTAATAACAATTATAAACATTGATAAGCAAAATTTATTGATAGCGCATGAGAACCATGTATATTATGATACTAGCGACCCGCTCACGGCTTCTACTGCGTAAAGTACACGACTAAACTATTTCGTGTTTTCGCTCGCCCGCGTTCTCGCTTAAATCACAAATTTAGCCTAAATTTATAATTTAAATGGTAGGAACTTTTTTATTTATGAACCGATTGAAATGAAATAACCACAAAATATTGCATAAATTGTACCTAAATACAATAGTCGAAACTGCCCTTAAGTCGGTAAGTCGTTTCTGAGATTAGCGTGCACAATCACACAGACAAACAGAAAAGAAAACTAAAAACTATTGACAAATGCCCACAACCAATTATGTGTCTTTTTAATATATCTTCCTTGTACATACAGAGATCAGTTACATTATTATTATATAAATATTTTTAACCGTATTAATCACGTATATTTTTGGTATTCGAAAGACTACCTGTGACCACGGACTACTGTAAAGTGTTCGAAACGTCGGGTGTCTAAAATGTATTTTCGTAAAAGGCTTCTTTTATCCAAGATTGAGTCTTATTCCTGTTTTTTAAATATGCTTACTGAAATTAGATTTTAATTGTTCTTTTGCACCTTTCCACATCTATTGCATTTTTTTATCTCCATTAAATAATAGAAATCAACATATTAATATACCATTGTAATTACATGCTAAAATCATTAATTAATTAAGATCTAAGCAGAAATTAACGCAAAGGATTTAGTAATTATGCCATAACTACACACTAACAAACATACCAATTTCTATTTTGGTAGGAGCTGAATTTAACTTCATACTTTGGTTAACCAAAACCACAAAATCTAATAGTTATATGAAGTTCTAGCCCACAGTTACAACAAGTACTTCTGCCTACATTTGCTACTAATCTGATATAGTTATCATCAACATATGCTAATTTTTTAGCGCTCCTGTCATCGAATAGGGCTAAGGCACGTGCTCCGGGTCTCGTCCGTTTTAGAGACTGATCACCGCCACCCACGCTACAGGGATATTGCCGGCCTTTAAGGTGGAAATAGAAGCGCTTTTTGAAGGTACCCATGTCGAATCGATTCCATAGTTGAGTGGCACGTGGAAGGAAGTTACTACACAACCGCACAGTAGTAGAGTGCCGCATATCCAGTGGTGAGGATGGAATTTCAGTCTATTACGTACTGTTCGGTTGGAAGCATTGTGCATTAGGTGGCGGGATTTGACATAATTTAAACGTACTTCGATCACCTCCATTAAAATCAACGTTACTATAATAGTACGTAAAAGTTGCTTCACACTTTTTCTTCCATAGCTACACAGGACATAGTGTCAAGACATTCGGTTCTATACAGCCTACCAAATTTTAGAAAATTTGCGTGTTGGGTGACGCCACTTTATTTTCGTACTTTATCTGACCAGACCGGGACCATATTATAATAATATAAAAACAATCCGAGCGCGAATGGCACTCATAACCGTCACCATTTTGGTCTTACAGGCGTGACAATAATAAAAGCCAGTAACTAATACCAAACTTGTTCTAAATTTACCATGAGAATATATTCTGCTCTTTGTCGTTATCATATAAAAGTTAAAGTTCTACAATTGTTTTAATTGATTCCTGGATAATGAAACAAACTTTGGCCTAACAATGAAAAGACTAACTTTGACTGTTTCCAGTTGAATACCATACGTTTTACATTCAAAACTTGACAATATGTAATTCGATTTGTATGGCATAAGTCAAATTAATTGATAACGATTTGTAACTTCTGTACATATAGCGTAAACGTTTTGTTCTATAGAAGTATAATTTAAAGAAGTGTTTGACATACACTAATGTACAAAGTAACGTACGCTTTGCCTTAACTTATATAAATTAATTATATAAAACTTATATAAACAAGCGAAACTCAAAATCTTCCATCTGTTATTAGGTGGAAAACAATTTGTTATCGGTGTAAAATTTTCACTGTAAAATTTTCAAATACCTTGTTCATTATGATCCTAAATAATGATAAAGCAGTACAAATAATTATCTGCTTGGCGTTGTGTTCCGCCATGTCTCGAATTCGGCCGGAAAGCGGAGAACGGTGTATCTTGACACTAAGTTACCTCTGCCTATCCTGCTATTCGGAAAAAAAAATTGGTTTTTATTTCATTTACGTATATGCATTTATTTATGCTGAATATTTGAGGCGGACCTCTATTAATACAGACCTCTTTTATATGTACGCGTATATTTAGACTTGTATACAGATACTGATATAGATATGTCGATATGTATGTGTGATATTTTCCTCCAGTGTAGTGTGTACTGTGTAATGTCTGACGTAGGCATATTCTCATAGCCCGCTAATATTTACGCCCGAGAGTTATTCCCGATCATATCGATCTATCTACCCACAATACGAGTACATGCCCGCACAGTGGAGTTACTTATTAAGTTGCGACATCAGTAGTGGGTTATTTATAATTTAGGTGCCTATAGATATATAGCCAGTGAGTCCTTTACTGGGAGTAACAACCACGTCAAGGGTAGTTTGGATTCCGAAGTGGCCACTCTAGTACTCAAGTGGCGAAGCTCACACATCACACAGTACGCTGTGCCGGCATGGTACACGCTAACCAGCCCCAGCCTAGCCTACGAACTGCAGTTCAGGTGCAGGTGCGAATGCCATCCTGCGTAGAGACCTCCGTACCGAGAGCCTGGCGAGCATTATTCAGTACATAACCATCAGGAGGTTTCATTGCGCGGAGTCTTCGGATCATCCGCATATCCAAAACATCGCGCCTTAGCACAACAGACCACCGGAAAACGACGACGTTCTCCCCGACCCAAGGGATCACTCCGAACGATCGGAGGGCCACGCCCTGATATCGTTTACCCTCCCCCCTTGCTAGATACAGAGACATGACCACACGTATCACACTGGGACTACCTACACACTTATGTATTACTACACACTTATATATGCATTACCTATACACTTTTTATTTTTTTTTTTTTTTTATTTATTTTATTTATTTTCAAGAACAAAGCCCCTTAAATTATGTACTGAAAATATCCTGACTTAGTCTCTGAAAGTCCAGTCAAATAAGTTCCCAATATATCTCAGAATAGCCCGAATAAATAAATTCACAGACAAAAAATAATAAAAATATCACAGGGCGGCAGTTCTATCTTACATTTACCAACCTACTTACATGTACATACACTTAGCGTTTTCATCAGAGATACCCTAGTGTAACACTTCTGTATGAAACCATGACCTTGGGTGTTGAGTAGCGGAACTCAATGCCGAGCTTTATCTTAGGTACCAGAGCGGAGAAATGAAAATAATTTAAATATAAATGTTCCTCCCAGTGGTAATGGAGCCTACAACAAACTCATTTACAGCCAAATGCTGTTCCACTGCGCCACAATGATCTATGTATATGCACATATGTGTATAGATTAAATCGTAACATATAGGTGCCTACCACAAAAGTGCTAAGGGCTGGAGGTCGTAAACTTTGAAAGCATTCCTATACTATAAACACATCCAGTCGATTTCACAGAGAGCTTTGTTTCGAAATCCATTGATCTCTTCGGTATTCTGTGCAATCTTACTAATCTGATTTGGTCTTATGTAAAAATAAAGGAAAATATATGCATTTAGTAAAAAGCGGTGATTGGAATATTACAAACAGACACTACAATTAGATTTATTTGTATAGATTATTTTTTTACAGAATTACACTCAAACTCAAGCTAGAGTACTCAGAGAGATCCTAGTCAAGACACTCCCTTCTCCATTTTTTGCCTAAACTCATTGCATGTTAAGTCGTGAAATTCGACACCTCGCTTTGTCATACCAGAGTAGACTTTTAAAATCATTTGAAACATTGCGTGTTGAGTGGCGGAAATCAAATTTGTTTATACTTGTTTAACTCAAAAATATTGTGTTAAATGAAAATGGACCTCCTATTTATCTAGAAATTTAATGCAAACGTTGAATAACATAATTTATTATTATTATTTAATGATTTCTTCTTATTAACTTTTCATGTTCAGCAAAACGGAAAAGCGATTCCGTCTACTTAGAGTAAGCCTTTGAAGTTTCTAACTGGAAGTAATTGTACAAAATGAATTGATAACTGTTGAAATGCTGTGATGCGTATATAACATATTAATTACTAGCTGTGCCCGGGGTTCGTCCACGTGTAATTCTAAAATAAAAGTAACCTAAGTGGTCCCTTATTAGATCAGCTGTCTGCCAGTGAAAGTCCCGTCAAAACTTCCCGGTTCAGGCAAAAACAGACAGACCAAAATTTGTTTTTTAATATTGACGAAAAATATAATATACAATTACTTTATTTATTTTGTTATACGATACTATTTTGAGAAATTCATTATTTTATACTGCAACGTTGTGCGGGTAGATAGATAAAGTTGCAATTTGCTTTGTTTTTCCTTCAGCTGCACACTTTTTCTCACATCAGTGTAGGCAAAGAGAATCTAATGTCAAGGCACTCACTCGGTTAACTTATTTTCAATCGAATCCGTTACATTGCGTATTGAGTGGCGAACTTAAGGCCGCGTTTTATCTTTCCAACAGAGCGGGGAAATGAAAATAATTTAAAAATATAAATTCCCCCGAGTATGAATTGAACTCAAAATAATCGTGTGTATAGAAAGACACTGTCCCGCCACGCCACGATGACCCTATTTTTTAAAAATAGATATACGTCTTGATTATTTTAAACTAAAAGAATTAGAAAATAGAAGAAACTCTAATAGACTTATTATTTTTATCAAAATTATTAGGTGGGTAAATTCATCGTTCTAAATTATTATCAGAGGTTAAATTCATAATACCCAATAGATACCCCAGAAATCCAGTCAGCCTGCTATTTTGCACCCTTCAGAAAAAGTGTTCTAGGCTCTATCTATAAAAATTGCGTAAAAATTGATATTTTTCATATAACCACAAAAGCATGTAAATCACCAAAGTCGCTTGAGTTAGATTTATATTTTTATATTTTCCTTTTTTAACATATCTTTAGTTTTTTTTTTCTTTCCTTTCTTTTTTTGTGTATTTAACATCGTAAACAACTATTATTTTATGTTGTGTTTACCTTAAAGTGTACACATAGTTTTAAGTTTATTATATTGTATATTTTCTGTACTTTTTTTGTGTAACAATAAATAAATAAAAATAAAATATATAAAACAAAAAATAAGAACGGAGAGATGATACAAGAGATGTCTTAAGCTCTAATCTAGATTAGGCTCTTACTCACAGTCTGTCCACAGTGTTAGTCTAACCTTACACTGTACACAGACTAATATTGTATAGACTCTACAATATTAGTCTGTATACAGTCTCAGGTATTCTACAGAGGCCTTATGATTTATTTGTAGGTTCTCTCTATGTACATCCTAACCTATGTAAAGTAACGGTCACGGATTAAAGTTTTATGCCGACATTTCACCCGCACGTACATCTACCCACCAAGAATGGTGCGAGAAGCTATAAGCTAAATAAAATCGAATCCGCTACTACCTAACTAACGTTTCGCCTTACTGTCACTGTCAAAACAAAATTTTCTAATTTTCTTCTATCTTCATAATACTGTATATTTTATTGTCGTTTTATTGGCAGCGAGATTGGCCGCCGCCAGTAATTAAACAGCCGTAACGTTTACGATCTAAATCCTGATAAGATGTAAATCAAATAGTTCAATTAGTTTTATGTATCATTTAACTATCGCTTTGATGCGCCCTGAGTTTGTTATTATATAAGTATAATTTGTAGGCGAAATTCTTTGATATCATTTTCTTTTTGTGAGTGGATACGAATAATTTAGTGACCGATTATTTCGTTCTTTTGTTTTTTAATTAAAATAAGCCTTTTATTGCTGTTTACAAATTTGTCATTGTAATAGAATGTAACTATGGCGACCGTGTTTGTCAGCTTGTCTTTTGACAAAGTCTCTAGGAACCTCCACTTATCTTTATTTTTATTCTATTCTCGCTATTCTCATATATTCTGGACCAGCCATACGTCATCTTCCCAACGGTTTGTTTGTCTGCCTCGACGGCTTTTTGCATTTCGAGGGTACCACTCAGTTATTATTTTAGTCCATTTCTCAATTTTAGACCATATATCAGATATATGTATTTTCTTAATATATGTCCTGTTCATCTCCATTTTAGTGATGTTGACGTTGTTATAGCGTCTTTGTTATACATATTACCTAATTTGGTGATTTAAATAGATAGAGTAAAGTGGCTTAACAAGCTTTTGTTTATCTCGCTGTGTTAGTATGGGTTCTTGCAAGCTAAATTTGACCCATTCTACAATGTCCGATTGAGACGAGTAGTCAGTATTGCTGTTAATTTTTAATGGCTGCTTATAGAGGCTGCTGGCTAATAGAGGTACCAAATACCAGGGATTTTTTGTAGAATTTTATCAAAAGCTTATTTTATTAATATTTTTGTGACATTCTATACTAGATGGCCAATTAATTAAATATGTCATTTATTAATCAATGTTGTATATAAGTCAAAGATAAATTAGAAGTACCAGTGAAAATTAGAAAAATAGTTTTATTCTTCAAATTTTACCCTTTAAGTATTCATTTAATATGTTAAGATATACAGTTGTAGAACCCGCGTAGGCACTCCCATTGAAATGGTTCAAATTTTCCATCAAAACATAAATATAATTGGAGGTAAAATAACAATGCTCATTATTTATTATAAAGCTAATGTATTAAAATATATTATGTTTATAAATAGCTCCAGTTACTAGCTTATTTTCCTTAATTGATTTTGTAACATTGTTTTATCCTGATACCTCTAGTTGTTTGTTACTCTAAAGTTTAGCCTTAAGGAAAATCCAATCAAAATCGCGATTTATTCAATTTAAAATTTTAGACAGTGGGACAGTCTCTGGTTTTTAACACAATGATTGTGAATTTGGTCCTATTCAAAATTATTACAAGTTCATACTGCTGCTGTTTCGTGCATAGCAGGACAACCTAGTGTCAAGACACTCTGTTCTCCACTTCCTGCCTGAATCAAAGACTTTGCGTGTTGAGTGGCGGACCTCAACGCCGCGTTTTGTCTTGTTCGCCAGAGCGGAATAAGAAATTATGATCACTCCACCGACTGAGAATCGAACCCACAACCAATGCGATTACAGCCAGTCGTATTGATTATATTTTATCGCTTTAGTCGCGGTGTTCAATTCAGTGTTTCAACAAGCATTTTACCATTTTTTTCGAATATATTTGCAAGCATATAAACCTCAGTGCGATTTGAACTTACGAGCTTTGCTAATCACGTCCTAATTGTGCCATGATGGTGTCAAATTTTATTACTCTTGAGTTACTTTAGAAATCTATATATATATAAAATAGCTTGTCATGATTCACTGACTGACTGACTCATTATCGCTGAGCGTGAGCTGTTGAACCTGGACGCATGATTTTTGGTCAGTAGGGCTGTTTTACGGAGTAGACACTCATTATGAGTCACTCAATCAGTCATCAGTCACTCAATTCAACCCCTAAGGGGTGAAATAGGGATTGGAAATTTGTATGAAAGTCCGTCAATTTTAAAGTTACAAACATGTCGTTTTATTTTAGCGTTATTGATTCAAAATCAGTAAACCTATTTCAGCAATTGTTAAAATTCTCAGTCTCTGTATTTGTCATTTTTGATGAAATTTTAAATATATGAAATTTTATTTTTGGGCTACACATAAAACATAAGT
Organism: Podotricha telesiphe; assembly: GCA_038994665.1. Classification (NCBI taxonomy): domain Eukaryota; kingdom Metazoa; phylum Arthropoda; class Insecta; order Lepidoptera; family Nymphalidae; genus Podotricha; species Podotricha telesiphe. The sequence continues at coordinate 260,996 of JAOYRR010000444.1, read as the reverse complement.
AAATTGCTGTTGCAGCGTTTTTGTAGTTTACGCGGGTGCGAAGCCGCGAGCGGGCCGCTAGTTAAAATATATAAATCCTTACCCAAAATACGAAGTTCTAGTGAAATATAAAAGCAAATTGATCAACGCAAAAATTCCGTTCAGAAGACCAAGCATCGCGGCCGAGCCAGCTGTTTTATTTTTATCGTATCCACACCTACATATTCAATGTTTACTAACAGTACGTGGGAATAATTTGAAAGCAACATTTTCTTCTGTCCCGATAAATTACTGACACAAATGAGGGACTGGACATATAAAATATATATTTTATTAGCTGCAGTCGTATTTTGAGGCGATAGTGGAGCAGTGAGACAGGGACTGACTGTAAACGCGATTGGTTTTGGGTTCGATTCCCGCTCGGAGCAATGTTTATATTTTAATTATGTTTATTTCTTCGCTCTGGTACTTAAGACAAAGCGGGGCTTTTAGTTCCGCCACTCAACACGCGAATTCCCGATTTCGGGCGGAAAGGGTATAACGGAGTGTTTTTATTACGTCATCTCTAATTTTGAATGAGGATCGAATTCACAATTCATTCCACTGTATTCGATGGATTCTCAGAACAACTTTAAACACTAAATCCTATCATTAGAAGATGCCACGAAATGCCAACGCGGACTCTTTTACTTACCTTTTTATGATATACAAGTCCATAGTACATTATTTTGATCTATGTCGTAAGGTTCAGCTTGTTTGCAATGTAACCACAAAAATATATTTTTTACGGTAAATCTTTAAAACTCTTTGGTTTACTCTATAGTTGCTTGTGATAATATAACCGTAGATAGGTGGATGGGCTCGGACAATGTACATTTTATAAAGGCACCTTAAGCCTACTTAAGCCTCCTTAGGTCCCAAGTAACCAGGCACTGCTCCCAGCCGCAGCTTGAATCCATACAATGCTAAGAAGCTTTCTGTTCTTCTCATATCTAAAATTGAATCGAAAATATTTTTTGCTTCATTGAATGCTCACAGCTTGTCATATATATTATTATTTAAATATTTTCTTTTTCGACATTTCACAAATCTGATGTATGAGCTAATCTAAGAACAAATAAAATACTAATCACTTGTAGCTTCGGTTGAGTGGACTTTTTTACCTTAAGCAAACTCCATACCATTTCTTACACTATTATAGAATTTCCTTTTATTACAAGCGACGTTTGGGGTGAGAGGTTATTGTTTGTGCAAACCAAAGTCGCTATTTATCTACAAAATTACTAGTCCGATTTGGATGTGGTTAATGGTAGTTGTAAAGGTCTGTTGTCGTTCGGGCGCAGTAAACAGTTTTTTGTCCAAAACGAAAACTACTATTTCGATTTGGGTGCCACATTTACATCTTCGAGTACCAAATAGGTATGCAGGGTAGTAATATGAAAACTTATACTCTGTTGTCCATATGTCCGACTCGGCGAGAGATAAAATATTCCTATAAAAACTATTTACGTATTATTTCAAGTAACATAAATTACATTTTTAATTACTTCGTTCTCATAGAAATGTCATTGATAAAGTTCCCGCAACATCGTTTGCGTGGATTTATGATCCCTTGTTGTACTGTTTCTATTTACCACCCGTTGTCATCTTTTTCTAAATGAAACATAATTTAACACCATCGTGACGCATTGGGACTTTTTGACTGCAAACGCGATTGGTCGTGGGTTCGGTTTCCATACGGGGGAAATTATATTACGCCACTCAACATGAAATGTCTCGATTTCTGGTGAAATATTAAGGCCGGGGTATTTTGACAGATCTGTGTGCTATGCGGCTGCAGTTTATTAAAAAAAATAACTTGTAATTACTTTATAAGACATGGAAATTAAACTGTTTTCATTGCTTGTATGTAATAGGCATTTTGCCAGCACTCGTTACTACGTTTTTTTTAATTAACGTTACATAGATATCATAAATTTTGTCTTCTTTTTTTTTTAAAAGTATTCGTATTTAAATATGAGAAATGGAAACAGCACTAATTGACAGCTGGCATTTTTTTGTTATTATCTCGACAGAATATAAATAAACATCGGTATTTCTGAATTATAATGCATTTGGATTTAATGAAATGTTTGTCCTTTTTTTATATAACTTTACACTTCTTCCTGTATAGCAGGGTAGTAGTAGTAGAAGAGTGTCATGACACTCCGTTCTTCAGTTTCCGAATTCGAGACATTGAGACATCCAGACATTCGTATTATCACCAGGGCGGAGACATGAAAGTAATTAAATATTATCGTCGCTCCGAATGGGCATAAACCCACACATCCAATCACATTTTCAGTCAGCCCTGTACCACTGAACCACAATGTCAATATTGTTTTTTAGGAAATTATTAACAAAATGAGTAAATTAACAAATACGTTTTATATGGAACAGCTTTTATAACGTTCCGTATATGGCATGAATACACTTATCTATTTTCTTTATTTAATTTAGAAATTATTATTTTATTATTATTCTATATGTTATGTCTATATGTTTATATCATTATATTAACATGCGATGAAATTTTGCACCTTTTTCTATAAAAAAGTATATGGACAGGAGAAGGCGACAAGGTGATATTGCCATACATATGGTTTATATGCAGAAAAAGTAGAACGCCAATGTTTGTTTACAATAATGCGTTAGAAACACTTAATGTATTTTACTTGTATTCTTATCGGTTGTTACTCGTTATTACATGAGCTATATGCCAGTGAAAGTACGGTCAAAATAGGTCCAGCTGTTCTAGAGATTATCCGAAACAAACTGACAGAGAGACAATCATTGTAAAAAAAATTTTATTTTGGTGTATGTACCGTGTATACATACATATGCATTTATTAAAACGCTGTTATTTTAATATTGCAAATAGACACTTTAATTTTATTTATTTATTTCTATATATATGTATATATATATATATGACAGGCAATATATATAATATTGCCTGCCATATCACTCTGTACAGATTATTCAAAATGTACTGGATTTTATTAGACATATGTAGATTGATATTTTAATATACTATTATCAAAGATTATATAGTGCTAGATTCTGTTCAAGACTCGCAAAATCGTCTGATAGATTTGGCTGCGAACCAAATATATCGTTTGATTGTGAAGTTATTCACAGGCGTTATTGATATTTACTATTCTATAGATAATTTAACTATTTATTGGCTGCAACTTTACTAGTAATTAAAAAAATATTAAAATTTATTCCAAATCCGAATTTAAAAAAATCTATTCAAATAAAAATTACCACTTTTGACATGATATTTATAAGATATTTTCATTTCTCCACTCTGGCACCTAAGAGAAAGCGCAGCGTTGAGTCACACCGCTCCACACGCAGTGTCTATATTTTGGGCGGAAAGTGAAGAACGGAGTACCTTGACTCTAGGCAGACTATAGCTATGCGGGAAAAAGTTGCGGGAAAATGTTATATATCTAAAATAGATGAAAAGTGTAGAATATATATATGTACATGGAGCTCTTCTACTCAGTAACTGACAGAAGACGCGCAAATAAAACTACTGAACGTATAAAGGTAAAATTCGGCATATATGTTGGGGAGTGTAGGGTATTTCCTTTAAGACATAATGTACGGCATCCATACTTAATAAACTTAATATTATAAATGTGAAAGTAACTCTGTTTGTCTGTCTTCCTGTGACGTCATCATTGTCCAACTGTTGATCCGATTGTAATTAAATATTATACAATGATACTTGAGGGTCTTGGGATAAACATAGCCTACTTTTTTATACCTTTTTTTATTTTTCCCAGGAATTTAATTGTTTTCTGAAAAGGCCGCTAAAAATACGAAACAGCTATAGTTCACGCAGGCGAAGCCGCGAGCTGTTCGGAAGTTTTATATATCAAACGAAATGAAAATGTTATGGCAAAGGTCATAAAGTCTACGCAAAGGAAGTCGTGAATAGCAAAAGCAAAAGCTGGTAAAAGAATATAGACGTGAGAGCACGTGAAATCTGTTATACCAAGGGTATACTGTGTAAATTATAGGAGCCTTATAAAAGAGGCAAATAAAATGTGAAAATAAGGACTTCATTATTAATTTTACTTTATGACCTACTAGCGACCCGCTCGCAGCTCCGCCCACGTATACTATAGTTGTTTTGTATTTTCGGCGGCCTTTTCGTTAATAATGACATTTCTGGAAAACCTAAAATTATGGGTGTAAAAAATATGAGTGTAAAAGTACAGTACCCTTTGTTTTTTCTAAGAACCTCAATATAAAATCTCTGTACGAAATTTCATCACAATCGGCTTAGCTGCTTGGCCATGATGATGCCACAGACAGACAGTTACCTTTGCATTTAAAATATTAAATCACTAAATATAATAGCTTCATCATCTAAGCCGTTTCAAAGACGACCGATAGTTCTCAGTATAAAGGAGGCTGAAACGTAAGTTCTATTTTGAACACAAAAAAATGTTTACATATCTATCGTGGCGCAGTCGTGGGTTGGAATATCGCACTTGGGAACATTTATATTTTAATACTAGATTATCGTTCAAGTTGAATCCTAAAGTAAAAGTAGCCTAAGTTACTCCTTATTACATCAGTTATCTGCCAGTGAAAGTCTTGTCAAAATCGGTCCAGCCGTTCTAGAGAGTAGCCGGAACAATCAGACAAACAGACAGACAAAAATTGTAAAAAATGTTAATTTAAATCGAGAACAATTGTAAAAATTCAAAATTTTTCATAATAATCCATCACAAACACGTTAATATTTTGTTTAACATACTCTTTTAAATTAAAGTAACATTCACATTCAATACAACGCATATTTTATGCGTCAACAGTACCAGTTAAAAACTATGATGTACAAAAGCATATGCAAAATGCAAGTAGAAGAACTCGTATTACTTAACAATGTTTGTGTAATACACACAAAATACACATTTATGATTTTCCTTAAATATTGCTGACGCAACTCTACGCGTCTTTTATCATAATTAAACTATTACTAGCACCTGTACCAAAGGCATACAAAGTTTTCATAACTTGGTAGTTGCTCGAGCTTTGAACACACATTAGTGGAGTCTAGTTCAGTTTACAATTTTGTTAAATATATTATAGAGTGTCAGGGAGGTAACACCAAGTCTCTCTGCAAACTAATGGAGTGAATACGAGATTTTTTTTACCATGAAACTGCACTGTATGAAGACGAGGATAAGCACCGGATATGACGCCTGGACGGACTCTTCTATATCCAAAAAGAGGCAAATAAGGTGTATAGCTGTTTCGTATTTTCGGCGGCTTTTTCGTAAAACAATGAAATTTCTGGAAAAGGAAAAACAATGAGTAAAAATGTAACCTATTTTCATCCCAAGACTCTCAAATATCTCTATATAATATTTGATCAGAATTGGTTTAGCGCTTTGGCTGTGATGACGTCACAGACAGACAGTTACTTTCGTATTTATAATATTAAAATATATTTATATAATATTAAACAACTATTGAAATAAAAATCTATTATTAGACTTCCAGGGGGGGCTCTTTAAGACCTCTTAAATAGTTATAATGCCTTTACTTTGATGGAAATGCGACTGTGTGTGCCCGCCGTTATCTTAAATGAGCCGCAAAATCAAAAAAAGAAACAGCAAAAGCAAAGAGCAGAAAATGGTAAGAATTAAAGAAGTAAATTAGAAAAAAAAAAACCTTTAACTCTCGTCACTTTTAGCTTTTTCCTACATAGCAGGGTTGTTAGGAAGAACTGAATGTGCAGATAATCCGTTCTCCACTTTCCGCCCGAAATCGTGATATTGCATTTTGTGTGACGGAACTTTGTTTCACTACTAATAGTGTTAATAGTGGGAAATGAAAATAATTTTAATACAAGTAAATCATGCTCCCGATTAGTTATCTAACCCACAACCTATAAAACGTTGAAACGTTGCAGGCGTGCACGTCTCTCTTAATGAGATTTGCCCACCTCATCTTCGGTCTTCCTCTTCTTCTAGAGTCAGAGATGTTAAGGTTGTCTGACTACCCCTCAATTGAAATGAAATTTTCTAAGAAAGTAATACATAGTTTCACAGGTATATTAGAAGCCTTACTTTTTTACACGTTCATTCGTACGAAGCGTTCCTTTTTTAATTTACTTAAATTAAATATATTTATAGTCAGACGTCCCACTGGTCTCAAATATCGTACTGGAAGTTTTGTTTTTAATCTAAGGACTAGTAATGCTATGGATTAGTAACTGTTACCTACCTAATATTTGTTAGTTTTTATTGAAGTACACTTACTGCTTTATTATAATGTTTGTTTATATTACAAAGGTCAATAACTTAATGACATATTTTAATATTTTAAACTCTTCATAGGAAAGAAAGTAGCCACTTTAATGATAACGTTACGAAAGTGGAGAACGGAGTGCCATTACACTGGGCTATGCGGGAAAAAGTATGAAGCTATAAAAAAGAAATAATCATTTATATCCCTCGTTGTTCCTGATAATAAAGTGTTAATAGATTCTATCAAGATGGACGGTTACGTTTGATGGAGTTGGCTGTCGACCAAACAAATCATTGTGACGCTTTACACCAGCGCTAGAAATTATTCGTTTCTAATAAATGTATGTATATATATTTTTTATTACTTGTTTCAACGAATTTACGGCTTCACGCTTTTTCTCGCATCGCAGGGTTGTCAGAGAGAATCCTAGTGTCAAAACTTTCCGTTCTCCACTTTCTGCCCGAAATCGTGACATTGCGTGTTAAGTGGCGGTACTCTTCGCCGCGCTTTGTCTTAGGTACCAGAGCGGAGAAATTAAAATACATATATATTTTTAATATAATCATTCCCCTGAGTAGGAATCGAACACACAACCAACCAATCGAACACGCGCTGTACCACTGCGGCCTCGAAATAAAGAAATAAAAAGTCATTGAGTCAATTTCATAAAATATTAATTTTGATAATTAAGTTTCATACCATTGCCAAGCTCTACTTTGTTATTTTGATTTTAGGCTCATTTTTACTAGGAACAGTGTTTTTCGTTTGATTAGAATGCCTCTATACCAATTGCTTTCTGTTTATGGCTATGGATTTTATCATATCAAAATACAAAAACTATACACACGTACACCTTGAGACTATCGTGGCGCAGCGGGACATCGTCTGACTGTAAACGAGAACTGTAAAACGTGTATCTTGAAACTTAGTTCTCTCGGACTTCCCCTATCTCTCTCCCTCTCTCGCGCTCTTTCTCTCTCCCCGTCTCTCTGTCCTAAGCATTAGTGTCATGGGATTGTGGAATCTGCTTTCCTTGCCTTTTTCCTCCATCTCGCACGGACGCATCGTGACCGGAAACGTTGCAGGCGTGCACGTTTCTCTTAATGACATTTGCCCACCTCATCTTCGGTCTTCCTCTTCTTCTAGAGTCAGAGATGTTAAGATTGTCTGACTACCCCTCAATTGAAATGAAATTTTCTAAGAAAGTAATACATAGTTTCACAGGTATATTAGAAGCCTTACTTTTTTACACGTTCATTCGTACGAAGCGTTCCTTTTTTAATTTTTTTCATAAATTATTTTTAGTTCTGCGTCTTGTATAATAAAACATATTTCCAATCTGACGCAGAAAATACGGGTTGTCGTAGCAACGTGTAAGTCAGACACACGGTAGTATGTCTAATATTTACTTTATTAATTGAATGTATTTCTAATTATATCGCATTATAAACAATATTATTAATATTTTCTGTCTGGTCATATTATAAATTTAACTGTGACAAATTGAATTCTCCTCCGTCCTCATTACATTCGTATAAAACACATTTCCAACACGTTTATTTCACGTATTCATTTAAAAAAATAAAATAGAAAACGGTGGTAAATTGTGTGACGTTCAAAAAATTAAGCATGTAACTTCTGTTAAATAAAATTATTTGATTTTTTATTATTTATTTTATTATTTGGACTTTAAAATAATGATTTAAAAAAAAACAATACCAAATATCGATGCTAAAGTGATGTGACATTTGACTCAATTTAACTATCTTATAAATGTGTAACATACGGAAAAAAACGTAAATTAAACCAGATTAAGATGCTAGTGTATATAATATATTTAATGTTATAATAAAATTCGCTATAAAGTTTAAAATGGAGGACATTTGGCGTATAACCAGATAGTTGCGTGATCAATAAATTTGATAGTTACTGGGCGGTTCATTTGTTTATAATTTTTGTATTAGATTTTTTAATCATCTCAGCCAGTAACACAGATGCGGAGAGAACCTAATGTCAAAACACTCAGTGATGCTACTAAAGTAGACCCATCCCATCAATCTCATACGTGAAGGTGATGTATTGAATACTCATATATGTATTGAATACTCATCCAAATTCAAAAGTCAAATATCAAGTTAAGTCACCCCTTATCAATGTTTAGTAAGATTCTATTCTATTTGTGTTTGTTTTTGGTTATTATTTTCTTTTAGAGTCAAGTATAACATTAATTATTAAATGAAAATAGTTTATTATTTTAAATTTTAAACCAATAAATATAAAAATATAAAAACGACAAAAATATTGAAAAATATTTTATAAATTGTAAATGTTTGTAAATGTTCTTAAATATAAGTAGCCCAAGTTCCTCCTTATATTAAGCCAGCTAGCCAGCCAGTGAAAGTCCCGTCAAAATCAGTCCGGCCGTTCCAGAAATTACAACAAATAGACAGACAGACAGAAAAAAATTAATAAATTGTTATTTCGGTAACTTCACGTCACTTAGTAAAAAGTAATTATTTTAATATCACAAACAGACACTTTAATTTTTTTTATTTATATAATTAACTGTACTAATAATCTTTGTACGGAGAAAATAAGGAGCAAAGCTGGGCTGAACAGTTTCATTTTTAGTCATATAAATTAGGTTAACTCTTAACAACAAAATTAAATTTCTTTTTTCCTTGAATTTTTTATGTAAAATTAGATTGTTTGTGGCGCTTTTGCTTTTAAGTCTTATGATGGATGAACCGTCTATTATGCTCTTATCGGGTTTGCTACAGTTCGTTTCATACAAAAGAAGATGCTACCAGTTTCCCTAAATTTTATCTGTGACCTTTACTGAGAAATTTGTTGAATCACGTCAAAATTCTGTTTTCCGTGCTTACTTTAGAGAAATAGTTGCATATTTTTTTCTAAATCTTTTTACCTATACCACCTGTGGATAAAAAGCTATTCCTAATTTAAAACTGAGTTAAACAGTTTCTGATAACAAAAGTAGTATATATATTATAATAAAATTAAATAATTGATCATTGCAAATGGTCACACACGGTAATCTGACCGCAAATTGGATAGTCCTTGTACTGCGGTGACCTGGTCATACAAATACATACATATAATTTTAAATATCTGTACATATAATAAAAATGTAAGTACTGTACAAGCAAGATATATGAGAAAAATATGATTGGAGGCATTTATCAGTGTAATAGTAGCCAAAACAATAAACTTTTTTTTGTGTGTCTGGGCGTTTGTGCTCGCTTATCTTAGACATAGTTTAATCGATTCAAATGTAGTTTTGAATATTGTATTTCGGTAAATTTTCCTTAATATATAGTGTTTAATTAATTTAAATCAGTGCATAAATACATAAGTTGCGATAATTAAAATTAAAAATTTAAGCTAATTTTGTAATTTAAATGAGAACACTGGCGGGCGAAAGAAGAAGCAGGTGGTTATAGTCGTGTAGTTTACGCATGCGAAGCCGCGAGCGTGTCGCTAGTTATAAATAAATTTTAAAACTTTCATACGTCGCTCACCGCTTGGTTAACAGTGTAGGCAGCAAAATAGAACACTCTATTCTAAATTTTCCTCCCAATTACTAGTCATTGTGTGTTTGTCTTACTACAGCCAGGAAATGAAAATACATTACATATATCCATTTTAATGTCAGATCTAGAGACACCTCTATATCCTTCTATGTTCCTGTTCGAAATACCAATAACGCCAATAATAGTTTTTTATTAAGATCTTGTAGGATTCATAATAGAAATTACGACGAAATTGATATATTTTTCAATATTATTCAATTAATAAGAGTAATCAGAATTAAAAAATGTTCAGTGCTTTCCTTTACTACAGCTTTTAGATCAACATTTGTATTTCCTTTTTATAAAAAAGTTTAAGCTAATTACATATTATATAATTAACTTAGCATTTAATAATACTGTAATTTATTAATGATAATTAATAGAGTTTAAAGTGTTCTAGTATTCATTTTATTATATGCATTTTGTTTTTATTATCTCTCCTTTTTTGTGTATAAGTGGAAACTTAACTGGCTAATCTAGTATTCATATGTGCCATGTGTATGTACTTATTGTAAATGCTGTTTGTTTTCCGAATTTTAATAAAATAAAATATAACCAGCCCCCCGGGTTCTTGGCTGTTAACGTGATGTTTGTGGGTTCGATTCCCACTCTAGACACAGTGGTCTGATTCTGGGCGTAAAGCGGAGAATGAAGTGTCTTAATATTATTTCTTAGTTCTTCTACGAAAATATGTACCGATAGGGATCGAACCTACGACCTCCAATTAAGCACTCATCAACTACTAAACAAGCCAAATATCTCCCATCTTTAAACTCCACGTAACTAGTTTACAATAATAAACGAAAACTGCATAGAAATTCTAAACTTAGCATTTACGATAGTCTAACTACAACTTGTTAAAACTAATCCAGCGCTGGTGTTTGTTAAACATACATATATAGAGAGATTATACTGTCAGTCTGTATTAGAGTATTTAGAATCTGCGTAATACTGTCTGTATAAAGGGTAGTTCACATTGCCTGTATAATGCATTAATATTATAAAGATTGGAATGTTTGTGAGTATATAAGCAATGGTTGTGTATGCGATTTCTGATTTCGGGGAAGTTTTATATTGAATTCAGATTTTTTTACTCAGACTAGAGAGATATTTTGCGGCCATTGGGTTTCACCATCATACACTTTTATTCGTGGATCTTTATAATGGGAGAAAAGAACTGATTTAATACTACATTTTACTCACCTATAGCGGTAATACCATCCACATCCCTTTGATAAGAAATATGTTAATTATAATAATCTATACATATAATAAAAATGTAACGGAGCGCTGTCTGTACATGGAAGATATATGGGAAAAGCTATTATTGGGAGCATTTATCAGTGTAATAAAATCCAAAACAATGATTTTAATATATATTCTGATTGGCTGTTTCTTTGTGCGTTTGTGTTAGTATTAATTATACTGTAATGTATATAAATTAATTTATGTTTCAAGAAATTTTAAACGAGGCAACTAATTTACAGATACTGGAATCTCTTTATATTAGACTTAGTTATACACTCTATGACTTAGTTCTGTATGTATCTACAAGGTGGGCCAAAAGAAGTCACCTATTATTTAAACTTATTCACTATTATACTCTTATATACTCCTATTTTAAAACAGGTACGTCCCATGTGCTTAGTGTGTTAATGAAATGTTTAAAAAAAAATACTATATGCTATGAATATGCGTGACAGTAAAGAAATATACATATGTAGTTCTGAAATTGTATTATAACGTCATGACATTAGTGTCCACTTCGGTATACCGATAGACAGACAAACACATACCAAAGTGATATAATAGAAGTAATTTTTATTTAATGATTCTTAATTTTTTTATATATTGTGTGTGTGTATATGTATATATCTATTAAGATAAGGTATTTGTAAACCAATTTCGTAAAAAAATATGATTTTGTACAGTTGAACTTTGCGTGTTGAACACTGTGTTAATAGGAAACGTTTATTATTATTTATAGGATTGTTTCTTTCGAAAACATCTACAAGAGTCTAGAATACTATATCCTTAAGAAAAATTTCGATAGAAGTTTTTGTAAAATGTTCAGTATCATTTCTATAAATTAAAATTTTTTACATTCTTAGATTGTTACATTTAAACATAATTCTATAAATATAAAAAATACTTTTGCCGTTATCCTAGTTGACCTGGTAAGGATATCAGGTTCATACAATAAAATCATAAAGTGGATATACAGTTGTAGTTATAAATTGTAAATTCAGATTTGTCTGGCCAGGCTAAGTGCAATCCAATATCTTATATAGGCTGAATATGATATTAGAAATATATCTTTATCTACCAAAAGTACTGATATGTTTGCGTTTTTAATCAGAAAAAATCATCTTTACCATATAGAAGGGTAATCAGAGAGAACCTAGAGGCGAGACATTTCGTTTTCCACAACCCCCAGATTTCGAGACATTGCCAGTTTAGTGGCAAAACTCAACACCGCGCTTTGTCTTATTCACTGGAGCAGAGAAATCAAAATATTTAAATTATGATCGGTGGGAATAGAACCCAATGAAGAAATTGCTACTTTAGCGATTGTATATTATTTTGTTTTGTTTTTCTTTCTCAATAAAGAGTTCTGCGCCACGTTGGCCTTTTTTAATGAATACATTGCACTATCGGCAGATTCGGGCTTTACTAAAGTGTGAAGTAATAAAACGCTATTTGGTCTAACTAAGCCTAGGCGGGTCTGCATAAATGATTAATGATTTCTAATATTCAACTTTGTAAATATATGTATACCATCATTGTTAAGTGTACCTGAATAATACTGCATTTTGCATATGAATTCTATTAGGGCTAATGTAAATATAGATTTTATGCTGCAAATTTATTTTTCACATTTAATATAATTTATAATTTTCATATTCACTATTGTCATCCTCTCATAAGTATTGTGTTTACAAATTCAATCAAGAATTTATTTACTTATACGAATTCAACTGATTGACTGACTCATCAGTGCAGTCAGTCAGTGAACATTGAAAAAGTATGATAAGTTTGTAAAATCTTTAGTGTAGTGTCCAGGTGTATGTTAACTAGATCATGCCGGTAGCTTATCTGACACGCGTGAAACAAGGAGAAGGTGTAAGGGTGACGGAACATATCTCCGATTTCAAACATTGACGTGTACTAAAACCAGTTGCGCGTTAGCGTACAAGGAATAAACCCAACCACTACCTCAGAATTGATAACCCTTATGTTATACCTAGAGAAAACAGATATATCTCTAGAAAGATCCGCTATTAGAATACAAAAACGTACAAATTTGAATAGAGAAGAAGGTTGGAATCTTCCTGGTGCCCAAAACTGAAATCTCAAACCCACCACACCAGAGAGCTCATTCTGCAAGAATTGAGGGCGTTACGCGAGACAACACAGATATCAATAGCGGTGGTATGATATAATAATTGTATCAACAGACAGACGAATCCCGCTTCAGTCTACCTGTGGCCACTGACTACTGTAAAGTGTTCTAAACTAAAATGTATTTTCGAATACACAAATATACGTGATAATAATCCGATTAAAATAGTTTCGTTTATATGCTTAGTTAACACTATATTTTCTATTTCTCTCACTGCTATACCGAAATAATATATGACACTAGCTCGCGGCTTCGTCTGTGTGAACTAAATGACTCTAATTATTTAGTTTTTCGCCCTTAAAACACAAACAATTTTTGAAAAAATCAATATTTAAATAAAGTATACACATGTTAAGGGAAGTTTACCAAAATACAAAAATAGTAATACAAATCGAAACAGTCAAAACTGCATTAAAATCGATTAAATCGTTTCTGAGACGCGCATGCACAAAAGCACAGACAAACAGAAAATAAAATTGATGATGAAAGAAAATGGATAATAGAAGAAAATTTATGATGGTTGATCATTGAAGAAAGACGGTTCCGCTACATCCATAAATGCCCCCAATTATATTCTGTCTCCATATATCTTCCATGTGCATAAAGCGTTTAGTTTCGTATATGTATAAATTAGGATCGAACCGCGACTGTACCAAAGAATCCTCAAATGTATAATTAACGACCATGTAAACAGGTTTATTGCTTATTTGACGTGAGCTTTATTTTGTTTCCCAAATACCATTATTTATTAGAACTTCAAAGGCATGATTTGTACATGAATTATAATCATCATAATTTGAAAACGTTTATTTTAACTAGAAACCTTTTTGTTTTTCTTTTATTGAATAACAATATTTATTTATTGCGCGAAGTTGTTGTTTCAACAATAAATAGCGAATGATTCCATTTGGATTCCTCTCAATACCATCGCATTGTATTTGTGGTAAGCTTTTTTAATAATAGCTTTTGGCTTTCACGATTTGAATGAATACTTTTTAACAGTATTACTTAATTGCGTATCATTTTGGTATTGAATAATACATTTTTAAAGTTAGTTTAATTTTTTTCTTTTAAAAATAAAGATTTTGTTTCGTACTGGCGGCTTGGATTTAAATTTCTTTAATTTTTTTCACAATGTATTTTATCCTACAAGTTAAGCCCTATCATTTGATTCCCATATTGGGTGGATTGTTCAAAAATATATACGGCATCCATTTTGGATTAATAATAATAATACCAATTATAAAATTGGTATTATATAAATAGTTACATTATTTTCAGAACAAAAGGTATATTTCAAATATCAGCTCAAACGGACACTGGGTATCAATGAGAAGCAACAACCGGAAACTATTGGTTAGAGAAAGCGGAGAGCTAAGCACTATGATCGCTGAATACTGTGTTTGAGAGGAAACGCGAAAAGGGACGATTGACATTTTAATGCCAACCAACGAAATTGCTTGTGAAATACTCGTATTAAAGAAAAAATATTCATTATATTATCGCATATACCTACCTAGATTATAGAGAAACATGATAACTAGACATTCTAAATACTTTAAAGTGGTTTCTGGTTTGTCTTCAAATCTGTCTGACAGTTTAGTTTATCTGAAATAACAAAATATTTCTTCGAACTACAAGTAATTTCCGGCCACTACTAGAGACCAAAAATATATCTAAATAATAGATTATTTTAAAATATAGTTTTGAATGTCGGCAATCTGACTATATTTCTACATACATATATTAATACGTAAAGAAAAATCTTCATCCTATTTCATGAAAATTTTGCAGAGGGAGGCGTATAAATGACTAAGAAACCGATCAAAATAATAAAATAAATATTACACACTAACATATATTTGTCCGTCATGTTGCTAAGGCAACGCGTAGTTTACGCGTAAAGGGGCCACTAATATTCTTATAAGCTTCACTGTAGGATCTATGAATAAAAGTACAACACCATTATCAGGGCAGGATAAATGCCAATATTTTACGTACAAATTCATTGAATTATCTCCTTTTCATAGCATTTAAACATATAAACCGTTGGTGATCACAGGATTTCTTAACCGTAGAGCAGCTACTGTGTGAGGGACCTGATGACTCTCTTGCCATGGAGTCTGCACGCACCCTGGTAAAATCCCAGGTTATCCTGAAGGCGACGGTGGATTCACAGTATGCGAGCTTTTCACCAAGACTTTGAAGTACTAGTAGAAAGAGTGGATAGATATACTGTTCCGTTATCTGTAATTATATATAATTCTTTCAATATATCTCTCTAATGAGCGTAAAATATAAAACGAATTGAAATATGGCTTTTACTATTTGATAAAAGAAATCGTTACAAGTGGAGCTTCAATTTTAAAACTTCAAAAAACAAATGTTGTACATGTACTCTTGACATTCTCAAAACTTATTTGCTAAGCAACTTTCATTTAGAGTTTCGCCTTGATTTGGGTTCGAAGTGGCATCTAATATATTGTTATTTAATTAATTACACTTGTTGTTTTCAACGCTGAATTCGTTACTTCAATATGTATGTAGGCGGACGCTATTTACATTCCCTAATGAACATTTCTAAGCTAATTTGATGGAATCTATATTAATATGTTACTTTTTTAAAAGGCTTCGATTAGAAAACGTATGAAAATTCTATTCAATTTTCTAATAATGTTTTTCAATTTTCTAAATGCGTGAATAACACTTTCAAAAATGGTAAATAGCTTTTTATTAATTTCACCTATATCTATATATGTATATTTCACTGTAAGACAATCTTGCAACACAATTTTAACTCACTTCTTGCCGCCCAATTTTTCTGCATTTTCTTGCATAGTAGGTTTATATAAAACAACACATTGTGTCAGGACACTACTCTTGATTTTGGAGTGGCGGAACTAAACGCCACGATTTATCAATTTTTATTCAATTTCACACTTTTTTTCGCATAGCAGGGTAGTCAGAGAGAACCTAGTGTCAAGGCATTCTCCACTTTCCGTCTGAATTCGAGACAATGCGAATTTAGTGGCGGCACTCAGCACCGCGCTTTGCCTATCAGTAGATTGGGGAAATTAAAATAATTTAATTATAATCATTCCCCCGAATGGAAATCAAATCCACTTCGTATCGTCCCATAATAAAATTATGATTATTTTTTAAAGCTTTTCCTTTTTAACGTTTTTTCTTATATATTAAGTTAGGTTGAAAACCACACGTAGTATCCTGATACTACGTTTTTCCATTTTGTTTTATGCGCGACATTGCGTGTTGAGTGGCGGAACTCGACGCCGCGGTAGAGCAAAATTAGTAATGAATATATTGTTAATTTATTTTTCATCCCTTTTTAAATATGTGATATAATATCTGTAGGGGAATATATATAGGAAAGGAACGTGTAACTTGTAAGCAGAAATTCTCTCTCTTCCACAGGTACAATAAACATTTAAACTTTTGTGACCTAATTTTATTTTCACAGTTACACTTAAAGCTATCGCTTTAACACTTATTCACTTTATTCACATATTCACTTTGTTCACTTATTTAGTTAGAGACTACTGTTTCCTCGGCGTAGACTGCCTTCAACAGTGGCTTTGGTTGCTTAAAGAGGACCGAACTCCACCAAAGTTACATTGTTTATTATAATACTACTCCCAAAAACTTGAAGATGTATATCATGTAACTACATTTTAAACATAATTCGTATTAATATACATTGAAAAACAATCTAGAACGTTACTTAAAAAGTATTTCATTTTATCATATTATAAACATTTAATTTTTTTAACTTACAATCCAAATTATCACTAGTAAAAGTATTTCGTATGATATATTTATGTCTGTCCCTCACAATTCTTCAGCCGCAATCTGTTTCAGTTTTAGCGCGTGTGTAACTTTATACGTAATACGGTTATGAGTTTCAGCAATAATTAAGTAAGGTCAGGAAACAAAATATTATTATTATAAAATACCAACAAATTCATGGGAATGCAATAAATATTCTTGTGAAGTGTTTTTAAGTGTAAGCTCCATATCTATACATATCCACAAATAATTATCGTTTAATAAAAGAAAGTGCTGTTTATGTAAATATTTAAAAATATATACACTTTGCTTTACAATACTTTCTTGAGGAAATTTCGTATACGGGGATGACCAAGAATATTTTTTTGTCAGTCGTTTAAGAATTTTGACACAATAAAAATTAATTGACTAGAAGTAAAAGCTTTTCTAAGAAATAAATCATTTTACAACCGCAGATTTACACCTTTTTGAGCTTTAGTTGGGTAAAGAAATGCAAGTCATAACAAAAAATACCTTTTAGAATTAAATACAGTGAAAGACAAATTGATTTTGTATAATGGTATAGAAAATGCATCAAGTAATTTCTTATCGAACTGTGGATAGTAGTTATAGGAATTCTAAAGTCTGGCTTTCAGACAAATTGAATATCTGTATAAAATTTCGCAGTAAACCTATTCAAAGGAATCACTTATTTTGAACTAAATGAAATAGTATTTACCTCAATACTCAGAAAACAAAAATTGTTTTCATTAAATCCTATATGTATTTGAAATATGTTTTAAAAAGAAAATTTATAATTTTGTGGAAGACCTAGAAAAATATATCGCCTGTTAAATTCAATTTGTTCATTGAACTTTGCTTAAAATTCAAGTTCTTGTTGGCAAGTGGTGGCGGCAGCTTGAACTTTTTTATAGGGAGATGTAATTTGCAACTTCATATTTACAAAATTACTAGCAACTTCTGCTAGCAACACGCGGCTTCGCTGGCCTGAACTAAAGCTGTTTTGTATTTTCGGCGGCCTTTTCGCAAAACGATGAATTTCCTGAAATTTCACCACAATCGGTTTAGCGGTATGGCCGTAATGACGACGCAGACAGACAGAGTTACTTTCGCATTTATAATATTAGTATGGACAATATGGATATAATACGCCATATTATAATGGTGGTCATATTAGATTACACAAAATTGATATGCATAATTGGGCAGCCATTGTAATTGACTTCGAAGTGGGTCAAATTAAACGTGCAAGATTTGACGGCTGATGGACATCAGGACAGGTGAAATGGAATAAATGCTTTAATCTACTCATCTCAAGATAACTGTGTAATGACTATTTCCTTTCTTTATTTACGGGATGAAATATGTACATTTTCACAAGTTGGTAACATGGATTTCATGGATTTTATCGTCATTTTTACCTTGAACATGGATTTCATCGTCATTTTTACCTTCAAACTAGTTTTAAGCTTTTCGTCCATATAGGAAACAATTCTAGTTGAGTGGTGTAACACAATGCCGCGTTTTATCTAAAACCAAAGCGATAATAATTTCCCCTAAGTACGGATAGAACCCACAACCATCACGTTTATATAGATCCCCACTTCACAATGGAATCATGATGAATGCTATATTCATGCACATTAATATTCTTGGCGGCGTGATGAGCTAAAATTGATACATTTTTTGCTAACCCTACATAAGTTCAATGACCTATAGCTATATTTACCTGACGTATGGATAATGTATTGTAACGAGTCGTATTGAGGAGCCGTCTGTTTGTTTCATGAATACAAAAATATATTTTTTAAATTCGGCCTCTATGAGAAATTAGCGTAATGTGTTACTTAAATATTATTTGTATCATCTTTGCTGTGACGCATAATTTCGTTTTGGTTTTCGCTTTAACTTGTGATCTTGAACTAACCTTGTAAAGAAACGCGTATATCATATCATCATTACATTAATGAGTGAATTAAAAACTTAAGACTTCTTTTAACGAAAAATAATGCGGACTAAAGAGAAAAAGACCCCACGGTTGTCCACCTCTGATGTGACGAGATAACCTCTCTTAGCAGGCTCTCATTTACAAATGCGCTGAGACAAGCTGAAGACCGAACCAGGTGGAAGAAATTAACGACCATCGCAACGCAGGACTTTCAGAGACGCGACCTTTAGTAATGAAGAAAACGACTATAAAGAATATTCGGTATACTTAAAGTGTATGTGGAATATGCAAAGAAAGCTACTATTTATGAGATAACGTAATAATATAAGTACATTAAATTATTAAAATAAATATTACACACTACCATGTATACATACACTTATGTAAAGTAATATAAATCTTGCTTAGGTAACGCATATTTACTCATAATCGCCATTATTTACTACGCAGGTATAGGTAAAAGTATGCACGGTTTAGCAGCCTGAGCGCTTGGACGGTTTTCAAGAGGCGCGGGTTCGAATCCCGCTGCGTTCAAATTTTTATACATTTTCCACAAATGTTTTTCAATTTCCATAGTGTGATAACATTTTTGTTTCAATTTCCATAGTGTGTTAACAATGTTAAAAATAGGTAGGTAGTGTTTAAGAAGTAATATAATTATATGTACTGTAATGGAATTCGGACATTTCTGTAGTCAAAATAGCGGTGCAAGATTTTCTTAGCGATTGTTTGATACAATTTAAAAAAGTTGTGAATAGACGTGTGTGTGTAAAAGTTATTACCTAATTAACGATTTTATAAATGATAACATGCCTTTTGGATGAAATACTCGCCCCAGACTATTTTAAAGTTATCAATGTCACTAATAGATATGTAAATAATTAATTGAAAAAAAGGAAGTATTGCAAGGAAAATATGCTTTTTTGTATTATTGTTTAATGCAAGGTAATGCATGTTTAATATACCAAAATAATAATTTTTAAATTTTCTAATTTTGTCAAATTTTGTCTGTCTGTTTGTTCCGGCTAATCTCTGTAGCGGCTGGACCGATTTTGACGGAACTTTCACTTATAGATAGCTGATATATTACATCAGCTATCTATAGGAGTAAATTAGGCTACTTTCATTTTAGGATTCCACGCGGATGAAGTTGCTAGCAGCACAGCTAATGTCGAATATAATTTTATCTTAATAGTCGTATGTCGTAGCATATCATTTTATGTCAATAGATGTAAAAACCAAATTGATGTTGATAATTTTTATTTAAACATAAGAAAATTTAAATTTGAATACTAAATTCTAAGATATAAGTTTTCACTTCTCTTTCTGTTTTTTTTTTCTGTAAAATTAAAAATGTATCGAACTAAAGTTTCAGGACACACATAGTATATGTAATCAAATTACTTCTTTACGACTTGCATATACAAAACCATTATTTGCATAGTTTCTTAATCGATGTTCATATAAATTTACTAGTAACAGTAATTGCCTTTGCAACGTGTACGTCAAATACATGATAGTGGATCCAAATATTTATTTTATTAAATTAATGTATTTCAAATGCGTTATGAGGTCATCGTTACGCAGTGGGACAGTCTGATTGTACATGCGATTGGTAGTGGATTCAGCTGGAGGAATGATTTTATATTCAAAATATTTTTAATTCCCCGCGGTAGTGACACAAAGCGCGGCGTAGATTTCCGCCACAATACCCACAATGTCACTAGGTTTCCTCTGTCTACCGTATAATTCCGGTAATGATTATGTTTAAATTATTTTTAATTCTCCGCTCTAGTACCTAAGGCAAAGTGCTGTCTGCGTTGAGGTCCACACGTAATGTATCAATTTTGGGCCAAAAGTGGAGAAAGGAGTGTCTTGGCAGAAAGTTGTCTCTCTGCCTACAATGCTATATCCGCTTTTTACAATCTTTCTCTATATTAACTTGAATTTAAAAATTTCATGATATGCTTCTGCTAATTGACATTAATCCCGGCCTGGATAAATTGCCTTCTGCCTTCCTACTCAATCTCCTCCACTTTCCACAATCTTTGACACCCTCAGTGGTTAGTTCATTTTCTCTCATATCCTGCTTCACGAAATACAGTCATCGCTTCCTTGGGCGTCCGGGGGGGTCTTGCTCCAGGGACAGATATTTCAAGGCATATTCTTCCGACATAGTTCTCAGGTCGGAACTAAGTCGGTCAGGTCGGTCTATTTAGAGCTTATTCTCCACATATTAATATTAATATAATATGAAAAAACTACATAAATTTGACACCGCTACCTCTATCTAATAAACGGTCTCAGATAAAAATCACTGCACTATCAACAAGTGGTACACAATTGAACCATTACTAGAGCCAGTCTTAATATTTTACAACACTCGCTTCATATCATAAACATGGGCGAGATCGTAAATTTCAAATACTTCATCGTTACGAGCGTCTGAATTAAAATACTGATGGACTATACAATTTTAAACATAAATCTTAATAGTCATTTCCGTTTTGATTTTCATGAAAATTATTATTACAGGTTTAAACATATTAGCTATTTATTGTGAAAGAAATCGATCAAATGTTAGGATTTGATTTCTTTCTTTCACAATCATCATCCACCCTTCTCCGTGCACTGCTGGACATCTGGGGACCCCAATAACACGCCACTGAGCTCACTCTTCAGGTCTTTGCTGCCAATCCTTGCCAGCCGCTTCAATCATAATAAGATCTTTGGTTTCACACATTTGGAAATAGAACTATTTTAAATGATTAGACTTGATTATTGGGTATATTTTTGGTATATGAAAATACATTTTAGAAAACTTGTCATTTCGAACAGATTATATATGTAGTCCGTGGTGTGGTAGAGGTAAAATATAGGCGAATAATCAGGTTAAAATCCTGACCCAATCCTTACCCAATTTTAAGTCTTAAACCTACTACACCAGAAAGCAAGATACAGTCAGCTCATAATGCAATCCACAGGGCAGTACGCGAGGCAACTATGAAATCGTTGGCGGTAGTTTGATATTATAATTGTTTCAAGTAACAGACCAGTCACCTCAGTCTACCTGTGACCACGGACTACTGTTAAGTATTCGAAACGTCGGATTTTCTGAAATATATTTTCAAGTACTAGCAATTAATCCGGTTAAAAATTGTTTAATTTCAAAATGTGTAAAAATCGCAAAAAGCTAAGATGTTATTATAATCTTAATTATATTTCTTTTTCTTTTTCCTACACAGCGAGTATTCAGAGAGAACACAATGCTGCGTTTTGTGTCAGGTACCCGAAATTAGAAATGAAAACAAATTTAGTATAATTATTCCGCCGATTGCGAATCGTATCGACGGCCAATCGCGTTTACAATGAGAGGCTGGCAGACAGCACCACGATGGCCTTCTTAGATTTCCAATAAAACAGTTGAACCAAATAGAATAGGTGATTTTAACATAAACGATAATAGTATCAATGATTTCCAACATATATCCAGCGGGATATCTTTATATTTACCTTTGAAACTCGGGAGTCTAATTTGCATTTAGTAAATATATCCCCGTGGTATTTGAATTCACAGAGCGTCAAATAGATATATCTCAATTGCGCTCGGAGTACAATATAGATTTTAGTGCTATAGTATATGTGGTAATATAAAAGGTAGGTGGAAAATTTTTCAGTTTCACTCGTTATCCGTGACAGGTACAGTGGGTAAAGAGAACCTAGAGTCAAGACTCAGCTTTCCGGATGAATTCGAGACGTTACGTGAGAATATAGGGAGAATTTTAATATTACATATACACAATCAGACATTGCCCTTTTTACGCAATGTTTCAAAAGTGAGATTTGGTGATAACGAATCAAAATGTTTTTATTAATTTCACTTTTAAGTAAATGGACAACGGCATGTCTAGACACTAGATTCATTGACATTGAGACTACCCTGATATGCGCAAAAAAGCGTGAAGCGTAAATAAACAACAATAAATGCAGCACAACCAAAGCCACAGCAAAAACTAGTATGTCATACTAATAGTGTGGCAAATCAAAATAACCTAAGCAATTTACCGTTGCAATAATATAAGTCGTAACAAGTATAAGGGGAACTCATATTACCAATTGAAACTTTATCCACAAAGTTTTCTAACAAATAGCTGTTGGAAAGTAAGTAATACTTTTTACTCGGTAACAAAACAAAATTCATTTATTTGAGATTTTTTTTTTTATTTTAACTTAATATTAGGTGAGGTAACTACAGTTCCCAGCTCTATCCCGCATAGCTAGAACCTAGTGACTAGACACTCCGTTCTCTACTTCCGGCCCGAATTCAAGACATTGGGTGTTCAGCGGCGGAACTCAACGTCGCGCTTTGTCTTATACCAGAGCGACGAAATGAAAATAGTTCAAATGTTATCATTCCTCCGAATGGGGATCTAACTAACAACCAATCGCCTTTGCAGTCAGATTTTGTACCACCGTTGTTTTTTTGGTTATTGTATTGATTGTTATTTTTGTATTTAATACGTTTGTTGCTGTATTTTATTCGTTTATTGTACAGTTTGTTGTTTTTAATTCGTTGTATCTATATTGCAAAACGCTGGAAATGTATAAAGATTACTCATTTTCGTTCATCTGTTTAAGTGGTTACTTACTTAGTTAAATAAATAAAGACATAACCATACTAGCGACGCGGCAGCGACTTTGTTCAAATTTGTTGTAATTTTTTATTTATGAATGGATTGCAATAAATTAAACACTAAATGTTAAGGGAAGCTTACAAAAAATCAATAGTCTATTCCATGCTGCATTTAAATCGGCTAAGCCGCGGCTGAGATTTCGAAAGAACAACTGTTCAATTTCTTGCCGGCGCCTGTTGGTCGTAGCTTTATGTTCAAAAGACTATTCAAAAAAAAATTGATTCTTATACGAGTATATAACAAATGAAGTACGAAATCTACAAAAGATATGGAACCAACAAAATCTAACAGAAGAAAACAATATGGAAAAAATGTACTATGTGCCAAAGGCAATTATTTTTATAATATTAGCGAGATGTTTGAAAAACCATTATAACTTTTCTAATTTATTTCATCTGCGTGAAGTTTCAATGTGTTACATATTTGTTTTATTATCGTATCAACTGCTATATCTTTATATATATATTACGTGAAGCAAAAACGTTTTACTCTTTTTTACGAAAATGACGCGGACGGAGAACTGCGATATTTGACACAGTTATAGTTTATATAAAAAAAGTGTACAGAATGCATTACCATTCAAATTATTAAGTTTATTAAAACAAATCATAAAAAATAATATAAATGTTACTCACGCCCATTATGCCTTTCACATACACGTCTGAATAAGCGAAACGCGAAACTCATCACGAAATATCCAAAATCGCTTAAGTACGTTAAGTCAATAAAATTACTACAAGTACTCAGAATTTTTCAGGTAGACAGCTTATAGTTATTAGACGTCCGCTAAGAACCGAATTAAGGAGGTCTAAGGGCTGGTAAGTGTGTATAAATATCGTTAATTGTTTTGCTACAAAGTTGACAACTTTGAAATTTGTCAGAGAGATCTCCATTATTACATGTTCAAAGGTGCGAGCAACAGCTAGTGTTTGGTATACTCGTATGAGAGAATTTAGTACAAAATATTAGTTCTCTACTGTCTTTTCACTGCCACACTATGGTATTATCTTTATAACACTTTTAACATTCTTATAAAGTTCACAAATCTATTGTACTGACTGTAAAGATGATGATTAAGGGTTCGATTCCCCCTTGGAGTAATAAAATTGTTTTAATTTTTCCGCTTTGCAAGACAATTCAAAGCCGCGCTTTGAATTCAACACGAAGTGTCTCTACTTGAAATCAGAAGTAGTATAATATTTTATAATTTTGAATGTATTTCTAATGCATTATTGTAAAAAAAGTATTTCTAATGCATTATTGTAGTTTACGTAAAAAGGGGTCCAAGGATTTTTCTTTACATAAAATGTGATCGTATCAAGCTATCGTCATCAAGCTTATCCAAAACATAATTAAAAAACACTTGACAAAAACAAACAATAAAAAATATATCTTACAGTTAATAATGGAGGCTCACCACTTGCGCTTTCCCGGACTTATCTAAGCAATCTCCCTTTATGGCGTAGATATGAAATTCCTTCGGCGCTGGTCTAAACAATATGAGGCTCAGATGAAAAATATTTGTGGATAATTTGTCTATTGATGCTTTTATTTCATTCGTAAATATGCCTGCCTTGGCTGGATCTGTAGAAAATATAAATAATATATTGGAAATGCCGCAGCATGGGTACTTGTGGTATACCTATATTTATTAGATCTCTATTTAGTCATTTATAACATTTTGTAAGACAAACCTGCCTCACAAAATGTAAAAGTGTCTAAAGAGAAATACCTTCTTGTACATCCCGTTTTCCATTAGGTTTTTATTTGCAGATTGACTGCTGGAATTACTAAACAGTTACGCTGTGTTTCACATTACACTGACTTTAACACGTGATTGAACATCTATCAACAATATAAAAAAATCCAGATATATAATTTAAGTTCAAATTCAGTCACACAGTTTTTTACTAATGTTCAATTGTACATGTTTCTTTAACAAAAATATATTATTATTATTGCTTTATTTGCACATTACATTGACAAAAAAAATAAGTACGAAACACGTTAAAAAAAAGGAATGTACAAAAGGCGGTCTTATGGTAGCCATCTCTTCCAGACAACCTATAGGCCGAAAAGAAGCTGTTATAATAATTATAAACGGTTGGTGGTGGACAAAAAAAAAATTTACATAATGAATATGTAAATTTATAAATACATACATACATGCATAAATATAAATTATATATAGTAAAATAAGAGCATATCAGCTGTACGTTATCATCTAGCTACAATTTGAATGATTGTTTTTTGGTTCTACTGGATAGTAATGTGCAGTCTTATGTTTTGAAATTCGTGTTATGAAAATATTATTTTGTCACCCGATCTGGACACATGTGCAAATTTTTAAGACGACACGGGAGTCTAAAGTTTGCTTTGCAAGATTATATTACAACGATACAGAGATAGATAGATAGTGATAGAAAAATTAGGTAAATCCCACGGCTAGCGTATAACATAATACTAAAAGAGAATTTATTTCAAGGTGAAGTCAATTTGAAGTGTCTGTTTTAAATATTAAACTAACCGCTGTTTACTAAGTTCATATGTATGTCTGTCTGTCTGTTTGTTCTGTGAAACGGCCGGACCGATTTTGACGGGACTTTCACGGGCAGATAGCTGATGTACTTTTATTTTAGTATTCAACGCGGACGAAGTCGCGGGCACAGCTAGTTACCATATATAGCTACATTCAAGTTTGGTAAATATATATTGTAATATTATATACTAATAACAAAAAAAAAACTACGTTTTGAAGTCTGTGTTTTTTAAACTTATTTTCAAGTTTAAAACAAGTATACAGCGTTTCCTTTACACCACACGTTGAATGGTTACCATTATGGTTGTCGACAGTCGTGAAAAGATTCATCACAGCTATTAGAGGTCATCTATCTTCTTGAAAACAAGACAGTGCACGTTTCACCGTTCTAGTGGTGTCCCAATTCTACCTTTTAGTAAATCGACTATGTTTGCACTTAGATTTCAACTTCATTTTTGAGTAGAATGGATAACATCGATGTTTTAAAAGCTTGTTTGTGGAGTGTAAAGGAAAATTAGTTTAGTGATAGGCTTCTATTGACAATTTTTTTAAATTCGTATGAAATGAAGGTTTTTTTATTTATGTACCAAAAGTCCTAAAGACTTCGTCAGCGTGTAATTCTGAAATAAAAGTAATTTTTGTTACTTCTTATTACATTAGCTATCGCTACCAGTGAAGGTCTCCGAAAGTTCCAGTCAAAATCGGTCCAGCCGTTCCCAAGATGAGCCGGAAGAAACAGACAGACATAAATAACAAAAAATGTACTTTGGTATGTACTATGTACTATGTACCGCGTATACTATACAAATGTATAGTACGTGTACTATACATACATATGCATTGAGTAAATGGTTATATTAATATTACAAACAGACACTGCAATTTTATTAATTTGTATAGATGTCAAATTTATTTGAATACAAATAAAGAATGCACAGTAAAACTTTCACTTTTAAATTTTCTCTTCTAAGTCTCAAAAAAAGAAACTAGCTAAAATTATTTTCTTATATTTTAAAGTGTTATTCACGCACTAAGGGAAAAGTTCCAAGCTCTCTGACCTCTAAGCGTATACGTTTTCTTAAAATATTTTCTCACTATTCTGATTGTCGTGGCAGGAGGAGCAGGGTTGGGGCTTTTCTTGTCACGAAGGACGTTCATTTTATGAAAATTTTGAATCCGGAAACGTGCAAATTTTCAAGTCAATCATACAGCTTCAAGTAAATGTAAATGTGATAGCTGCTTATATAAATCAATCTAGTAAACCTTTAAAATAAGACGAAAATTAAAAAAAAAACAAGACTTTAGCATACCAATGCTATGGTATTAATTTCTGTATACATGTTTAAAAAATAAATCGGTTGTATATAAAACTAAAAGCTGCTTAATCTTATTAAATAAATATTTTCTGCAATAAATTGACATTTGCCTTACGTTCTATAATGAAAACTGTATCTAGAAAGCTTACTCGGCCGCTTTGAGGTAGATCAAAGCTTAAAGCGTGCGTCTCTATTTCTAAGTTACTAAGGTTCAATTTTAACTAACCGCACTTCGTTTAAAATAAACCTGAGTTATCGGTTATTTGATATTAACTTATATCTGAAGATCAATGGCTTCAAATAAGATCCTATTATACCTTACCCTGATTTATTACAAATATAGTTTGCGAAACAGCTTTAGTTTCCATTATCTGTATAGCATTATGTAAATAAAACTTTTTTAGATCGTCGTTTAAATTTAAATTTATTATTATGTTCAAAATATTTCTACTTTTAAGACACTTTTTTTGGGTTTATCAATAACTATCCATATATAAATCGAGGCCGCTGTGGTACAGCGCTTGGCTGTAAACGTGATTGGTTGTGGGTTCGATTCCTACTCTGGGGAATGATTATGTTTAAAATATATATGTATTTTAGTTTCTCCGCTCTGGTACCTAAGACAAATCGTGGCGTTGAGTTCCACCACTCAACACGCAATGTCTTAATTTCAGGTGAAAAATGGAGAACGGAGTGTCTTGCGACTAGGTTTTCTCCGACTACACGGCTATGCGGGAAAAAGCGAAAGATAAATTAAGTGAAGAAAATATTGCAACGCTATTCTGATTTGTTTGAAATCCTAGCCTCATATAATTTGCACACGTATTCGATGACAAAACAATATCAAATAAATAAAATTGGAGTGTCTGTTTGTAATATTAAAATAACCGCTTTTTACTAAAGACATATGTATGATACATGGTAAATATACCAAACTTATTATATAGACATGATATTTTATGTAGACATAGATACTTATATAATTATTTAAAAAAAAAATGTATGTCTGTCTAAAATGTCCTTGAAAGCTACACTAAATAAATTTAAGAAATCCTATATGTGTTCCCATCTTACAATAAATATATTAGTATATCTCAAAGCATCTGGGTACTTACATAGATATGTCAAATTTGGCTCACATATGTAAACCTGCGAGATACATATGTGCTCCAAATTTTATAAACACACCTCAAACGGTTATTTAGATATTAACGTGTACAAATCGTTTCTTGTTATCACTGACTGACCTACAGATCAAAACTATTAGCCACTTCCAGATGAGCAATAAAGTAAGAATTTTGCATCCAAATAGGTAGTTGGGTGAATACAAAGGAAAAAATCTCTCATTTTATTTAAAATTTTCAATAAATTGATTCTAATAGGAATACTTACTTCTATTGCCTGTAATGTATGAATCAGCAATCAATAGCTTGTCATTATGTGATTTTCAAGGTCTTCATGTGAATATATAACGAACTGCACGTTTGGGTCGCGCACTCGATAATGTCAGTTTCACATTATGTTTCGATATCCTCCTACTCTAATACACAGTATGACAAATTTAATCAGCTATTTTAAGTTAATTACAGAAAATTACACTTATTTAGAGTTTAGCATTATTACATTTGATACCAGATATCATTCAGGTAGCTTCTTGTCAGCCATTAACTTGAAAAATCTCCCCATATTCGTACCCGATGATGGCAATATTTTCATAACAAGCACCTAATATTCTTGCTTGATGGACTAAAATAACGGATAATGAAAAAATACATAGGTATCTTAGTTTTTGTTTTGAACAAAGTAGTTATTTAAATAAAAGTTTATATATTAAGTTTTATACCCATACTTTATATTACAAATGCGAAAGTAACTCTGTAAGTCTGTCTGTGACGCCATCACGGCCAAATCGCTAAACCGATTGTGGTGAAATTTTATATACAGAGCTACTCTTTTGTCTAATATTTTTAGTTTTTCTACGAATTTCATTGTTTTACGAAAAGGTCGCCGAAAATACGAATCAGCTATATTTCACGTGGGCGAAGCCGCGAGCGGATTGCTAGTATATATATGATGCCACTTATGAATATATGTATGTATATATTGACTTACAAGCCTACTCACAATAGTCTGTCGTCTAAAGTCACACAGTTTAAAAGATTTAATAAGTTAATTTCAATATATTACAGTTTTTTACAGTTTAGTAAATAAAATTATTACATTTGATACCAGATAGCTTATTTTAACTCGATTTCTAATCAACTAATCGATACAAATCATGTTCGAACACGGTCACAATAATTATATTACTGGCGTATTTACACCGTGTCGCGTGCAACAAATATTTTTTGGTTTATTTAACTAGAGAATTATATTTTTTCAATGCCATCTTAGTTTAGTTGCTAAGTGTTTGACTATGAGCTTGGTTGTTATTTCAATCCCCACTTGGGAAATTATACTTAAAAAACATTTTATGTAAACAAAAAATACTTATGCTATATAAAGAGTGTTCAGCATTTAATGTCTCTAAAAATAACGTAAAAGCACCTTAACTTACTCTTTATAAGGTATATCTGTCCGAAAATAGGAAAAACTTAATTACAAAGTTAAACTTTGAGACTATCTTGGCGCAATGGGGTATAGGCGATGGTTGTTGGTTCGATTCCCACTCGGTGAAATGATTGTATTTCTATTATTTTTGTTTCTCCTCCCTGATGACATGAGACAAAACGGAGCCGATGTAAAGCGGAAAAGAGGCTAATTTCCTTTTCCTGTCATATTCAGTAATTTCACTTAAAATATTATACTTACAATTATATTTTAACGTTTCTTTTATAAGAGCTCAACACGCTAATTATCTC
Source organism: Podotricha telesiphe (assembly GCA_038994665.1). Lineage (NCBI taxonomy): Eukaryota > Metazoa > Arthropoda > Insecta > Lepidoptera > Nymphalidae > Podotricha > Podotricha telesiphe. The sequence continues at coordinate 230,544 of JAOYRR010000444.1, read as the reverse complement.
TTTGAAAATATTTTCAACAAAAACAAGTTTCATTTTCCTACATTTTCCACAAAGACTTTTCGCCAAATTAAGTCATTTTGCTGCAAACAATTTGCCTTACAAGCATTATTCGCTGAAAGCCAGTTAATGTGTCCACAGAAGTAAATGACCACTTGTTGATATTATAAAAAGCTTTTTAGAGGTGACATTCATATAGACGTCTAATTTAATTCATTTACTTTAACTGTCTATATATATTTTAACCGACGTAAAAAAGGCAGGCAATTCCTCACGTTTCCTTTTTGTTTTAGACCACGCATAACTTTTTTTACATTTTAAAATGTTATTCGCACACTTAGGAAATTTAAAAACATTTTTAGAAAACGTATAAAATTTTGAACACAACGGGATTCGAACCTGCGCCTCTTGTAAACCAAGCGCTCTATCCGCTCTTGCGTTCTTGCATTCCGGCTAAGACTAAATTCTTATACGCTTATTACAACTTGTATTTTTTGTTAGCATCTTTGTAAAAAGATTTTTACAAATTTGTGCTACCCTAAGATTATTTTACGAACAAATGTTTGGCAATAGATATTGCTATTATTATTATAATCAAATATTTTTGCATTTTAAAGTGTTATTAGGAAATTGAAAAACATTTTTACCATAAAGGTTTGGAACAACAATTCTAACCTTTTGAGTATAAAAATAGAGGTTGATTGCTTATACACTTACTAAAGTATTTTTTTTTAGTTAAAAAGACATTTGTGAAAATCTTGTCTAATAAATAAATAAAAAAATTTTGTCTAATATTTTCGTCCTAGTTTATTTAATAAATTCAGAGGTACAAGTCTTGCGCGATTATAATTTATGGTGTGGAGTTCATTTTGTACAGTGTATTTTTAGCGCTTTATATTAATAATAAAAATAACTTTTTGGAATTATGATGAAATTAAATTTCGCTTAGTTTAGTTTATATGATAATTACTGCAGCCTTCTGCTATATCTTTAAAGTACTGTATTAAAAATATATAAATTTAAATAAATAAACATTAAATACGTTAGGGGTAATGTAAATGTAATGTAACAAAGAAAGACGCTGTGTTTAACTAAAATTTTTTTAGAAAGTGTTTTTTAGAATTAGTTTAGAAAAATATTTTACACGTCAACGGTAATACTAGTGTATGAAAAATATAAACGTAGGTAATAAAAACTTACCTATTCCTTTTTCAAAAAATTACGTTGACACGCGGCCGCGTATCCAGTCATGTTGCGACTCAGCGACTGTGAGCACATGCTGCCTAATATTACACGAATCATTTACAACCATTTTCAATTCATCATAACCATCAAATATATCTATAGAAATAAGTAAAATTAGAGTGTCCGTTTGTTATATTATTATATTAAAATAAGCACTTTACTAAATGCATATGTATGTGTACACAATATATATATATATATACCAAAATACCATTTTTAAAATGTTTTGTCTGTTTGTCTGTCTGTTTATTCCGGCTTTAGTCTCTGGAACGGTTGGACTGATTTTGACGGGTCTTTCAATAGAAGATAGCTGATGTAACAAGGAGTAACAACTTTATTTGCGAATCCGACGCGGACGAAATCGTGTAACTAATTCCTATTGCGTCATAAGTGAAAACAGCAAACAAGGTAATTTGTAAGCTTTATAATTTATAACAATTAATTAATATTATTTATTGATATTCAAATATTATAACTGATTTGCAAAAAAATAACTATTTTACTGAATTATATTAACAACTAAGAAATGGATGGCGGGAGTTATATATAATAATTGTATCAAGTGACAGATGAATGTTACCTCAGTTTATCTGTGGACATGGACTTTACAGTAGTAAAGTGTTCAAAACGTCGGGTTTTCTAAAATGAATTTTCGAATATGAATACCAAAATATAAGCGATTAATACATTTAATTTTTATTGTTTAAACTAAAATTCCAATTTAAAATCATAAAATATTTTACAACATATGAGCGCAAATAAGAAAAATCAATGAACAATCATAAAAAAACGACAGATTCCAAATTCAAAAGTAATATTTTGTTTATTTTTAATTTTTACAGTATTTACGGCCAGACCATAACGGGGGAATGATTATATTTGAAATATGTTCATTTTCGCTCTGGCACCTAAGACGCGGCTTTTCTATCCGCCCCTCAACGTGGAATGGTTCGACTCAGGTCGGAAAGTGGTGAACTGAGTGTCTTGACACTAGGTTTTTTCTGACTACCCTGGTATGCAGGAAAAAGTGTGAAGCTGCAAAAAAACGAACAAATAAACGATGGGTTCTTTAGTGAAAGAACTTTACTTACATTGAAGATCCATTCTTAAACATATGAACTAACAAAGTCGTGTCGTGTAATATAAGTATATCACAGCACTCACTCTTTAATATTAATGAGTACATGTGAATTAATAGATTTTTTAAATTACCATACATATTACATTAACATTTAATTGTATGTATATTAAATTTTCTCATGCATATAAATTATATTGATTAAAATCTACATTTGTTCTGATGAATGAAGTCTAATGGAGAAATGTTATATATAAAACACTCTGCTCTCTCTCTTAAATCTGTAACGAGTCACTAAATGCTCATCGATATTTAATAATAAAAGTAACTGTCTGTGACGATATGATAGCCAAAGCGCTGAACTGATTGTGATGAAGTTTTATATAATACTTGAGGGTCTTGGCTAGCATACGCTACTTTTTTCACTCGTTTTTTTAATTTTTCCGGCAATTTCATAGTTTTACGAAAAATGCGCTGAAAATATGCCACAGATATAGTTCACGCGGGTGAAGCCGCGAGCGGGTCGCTAGTAAACAAATAAAGCAAATTAATATCACTTTGTTTGTCACACATTTTTATTACTTATAGGTACAACTAATATATTTAAAAAAAATCTGAGTGTTATTCGCACATTTACGATATGAAAAACATCTTTAGAACACGTCAAAAATTTTTAACGTAGCTGATTTCAAACCTGCACCTTTAGGAAACCGCCCCGAACGCTCTGACCGCTAAGCCATACGTTCTACACCGGCTGCTTCGAAATGATTTTTAATAAAGATAGTATCTAGCAATCTATCTGTTCATGAAAAAGTTGCAATGCAATTTTATGAACCTTTCTTTCCAATTTGCACATATAAAAATATTTATATAGCTTGAATCTAATGTCCTCGCCATGATCTATATGATAAAGGTATACGGACGGACTGATAATAACTTTAAGCTTGTTCTTTAATATCAATACTGAACAGTTTTTGAGTAAACTCCATGGTTGTGAATTCGGTCCATATTTGCGGAAATAACTATATTTACCTTATAAACATATCCCTGCCCTGATAATGCATGGCGTTGAGTTCGGCCATGCAACTAGTGACTGAATAAGTTGTTACAAACAAATGAAAAAAAAAAGAATTGTGATGTCGCTTAAAGTGAGTAAAAGAAAGAATGTGTATCTAAGATCTAAGTGCAGGCTATAAAATTATCTCTACTGCACTGCACTGCATATAAGTCCTTTTCACAAACATATGTACGTTATTAAAGCCAGGTAAAGCGATTTATTACTGAGCGGAAGTAGTGTATAGTGCTTGAGGCGGAAAGGAAATATGAGCTTTAAAGCTATATCTAATTTCATCAACGATATCATGTTTGCTTAAGAACTACTTAGAGTTCTTGGATTTTCTGTCTTGTTTATCCATACTTATATTGTAAATGCGAAAGTAATTCTGTCTGTGTCTCTCTGTGACGTCATGACAGCAAAACCACTAAACTGATTTTGATAAAATTGTATACAGAGATAATAGCTCTTGATATAATACATAGGCGACTTTTTTCTCTCATTTTTTAGTTCTTTCGGGATTTTCGTTGTTTTACCTAAAGGCCGCTTAAAATATTAAACAGCTATAGTTCACGTGGGCGAGGCCGCTAGCGGGTCACTAGCTTATTTATCTATGAAAAACTATTATGACACAATTGTACAGTGTACACATTATGGTTGTAAGTTTGATTCTCATTTAGGTAAAAATTTGGATAAAAAATATTTTTGGCTTGTCAATGAGTACAGATGGATTATATTTTACTTTTTTTACCAGTAAAGAATTTGGTTAACTTTGGGGATACTTAGTTATCTATAAATTAATTAATACGTAATAAAAAAACTGAGAAGAAATATATGAAATGTCGCATACTTAAAGTATTCATATGCTTTACAAGTATGGAAAATAAGTGAACAGAGCCAACGTTTTAGGAGGAGTATTTATTTGGCAAATCTAAAGTTTGTGTGGAGATGAAATGCAGAAAACTAAATTTTTATTAGTTTTTATTAGTCATCTTTTATTGATAAAATAATAATTACGCCCTATTACTATGCGTTTGACATACACGTTTATATAAAGTGTCTCAAGCGTCGCTATGGCAACGCCATGTTCACGCATCAATGGGACATCTACTGACATACACGTAGTTAAGTCAATGTGTATTTATGCGTCAACAGATCTGCTAGTTTATGTTAAAACAGCCATTAATAGATTAAAGATATATCATCCTTTAGTTTACATAGACAAAATAAAAATTAGTATTACCAAAAGTATTTACAAACACTAAAAACAATTTGTTCCGCTTTGCCTTATTTATATTTCCAGACCAAGATATTTTTCTTTGAAGTCAAGTTGACTAGCCTTCGATTTGTTGAACTAAACACCTACGTATGATATTAATAGCGTAATATTAAATACATCCTGTATCACGACGGAAGCGTTTGTTTTCAGTTATTTATTTTTTTCTACGACCAATGGCCCTTTGGCATTTCTGTAGTCAGTCTAATTGGACATTAGATCCAATTAGACTGACTACAGAAATGAGGACAGTGAGTTCGATTTAGAGTACTTTTTGCGATGTGAGGAGATATTACATTTTAATGTTTTTATTTTGATAAATATAAAGAACTAGCGACCCGCTCGTGGCTTTGCCTGCGTGAATTATAGCTGTTTCGTATTTTTGGCGGCCTTTTTGTAACACAATGAAATTCTTGAAAAAACTAAAAGAATGGCAGAAAAAGTTAGCCTTTCTTCATCCCAAGATCCTCAAGTATCTCTATATAAAGTTTCATTACAACCGGTGTAGCAGTTTGGCCCGGAACAGACAGACAGACTGAGTTACTTTCGCATTAATAATACCTATTAAGTTATTTAAGTCAATTTTATTTTACATTAAATATACTGTGCTTTACTCTGTATTTATATTCCGCAGCCAATTAAATTAATTCGCTAGGTTGAAGCTCTACTTATTAAAATGCGAGTGGAATTCACAAAAATAAATATTCTTTTCCAAATCCATGCTAATATAATAAGATAGAGTTACTTATACAAGTAACCCTGTTGAATCGTAAAATAACCGTTGCCTTAGCTACGTGTATCTCATTTTACACAGAAGCGTATATTAAACACGTGGTACTGTGTGTAATATTTTGTTATGTTATAATATTTTTTTAGTTATTTTGTGTATTTATAGTACATTATTATTATCACTAAAAAATTACATTCTGCACTTCTCCGTATAAACTTTAAGTATGCCTGTCTGTTTGCATTTTTTATAGACTTATTAATTGCAGAATTTTTTATTAGTGAAACTACTGACTGAATAAGTTATTTATGTTTTCTCGGTTACTTTTCTTTCCTAATTCATATTTAACTTAAGTATTGTCGCCGTTTTGTTTTCATATGTTTGTTTGTCACGATTTAATTTAAAAAGTATTCAACTAATCTCAAAATGTTCGCCGTTAGAAAGCAGATTCGAATTCAAATTAAAAAAAAATTGTGATCCCTACGAAAATTGGAACAATGTAACCCAAGGTATCAATCAAGGTAGAAATATACAATAAATTTAATTGTTAGTATTAGTTAAACTGTATTGTATATAGTTTATTATAAATTTATAATTCAAGAAGTTTGAAGCAAGGCAAGTAATTTATACTGGACTCTCTTAGGGCATACATGTAGATACTTAGCTCTGATATTAAGAAAATTGATTAAAAGGAATAATATTTTCTAAAAAGTTACGGACATATACCTATGCGTAGTGTTAATAAAACAATAAAAAGTCCCAAGGTTAAATATTGCCTATAAAAGTCATTCAGATATATAAAATTGGTACAGTAGAGAATTTCAAAGTTTTTAGTGCATAATAAGTGACTAAAGCGAGAACGCGATGGAGATAATACAAAATAGCTACAGTTGTGTAGTTCACGCAGGCAAAACTGCGGGCTGGTTCCTAGTTTATTATACACACGTTTTCAGGCCTTGTTGTCAAAATCTTAATTAGACACAGATATATATGATTTCTTGCCATCCTCATGGTCCTGAGAGGTGAAGTTAAATAAATTTATTAAAAATAAGAAATTACATGCTTAATTTGTAGCTCTGCCTCCACTTCCCCCCGTGTCCGTGGCGTGCTTTGTGGCGGTCCCTAACGCCGCCTTCGTTTCCACTTTTCACATCAGCGGGGACGCACTGGTGGCAATATATTTTAGAAAAACGGTTTTCAAGATGCGCGGGTTATAATACTACTGCGTCAAAAATTTTATACGCTTTTCTAAAATATGTTTTTTAATTTCCTAAGTGTGTGACCCACTTTAATAAATGTTAAAAATTATGTACAACACCTATTTTGGTTAAATGATTAATATGCATACCGTTTTTAAATATGATAATATTGTATTATCATTGGATCCGGACACGCGTGCTAATTTTCAATTTAATAGGAAGTGTATTAAAATATCGTTGTAAGATTTTGTTTCATACACATTTATACACGTGAATATTTTCTTTCTTATATTTCTCCGATCTGGTACCTAAAAGAAAGCGCGGCGTTGAGTTCCACCACTCAACACTCAGTAATGTTTAGATTTCTGTCGGAAAGTGGAGAACGGTGAGTCTTACCACGAGGTTCTTTTTGACTACCTTTTTCTGCTTCAGACTGACTAATTTTTCCGTGAGAAAACCCCTTTTACGGGTACCTTTTTACTTGGGCACTCAGGGTTTTTTTTTAATTCTTGACATACATATACGAGTACGTTACAAAACAAATGTGCTTATAATAAATATTGACAAAATCTATTATAAATTAATAAGGCTATTGGTGTTGTATGTAAGCTTATAGCATATGAATACATATATTAAAAAACTCATCACAACTTATAATGCGGAATAAATATATAGTATAAAACATAAAAATATATAAATACAATATTTTTTACTAATAAATATCATTAATTGCTGGGTTATGTGAGACTCCCGGACCAGCAAAAATAGGGGAGAATACCTACTAAAACCTCGAGGAGCTCCTCCTCAACCACCCCTAGGCAAGGCTACGGGACCTCTTCCGTGAACCCGTAACTTCCGTAAAGAAATAAAAAAAGATAACAAAATGAAGTTAATGTCACAGGTATGCCAAAATATAGGCAGTCGAAATAAATAGTTTTAGTATGTTTTTTAGTGTAACAAATTGATAAGTAAAGTCGCATTTCGAGTTAGTCATACAATAGCTTCTCATAAGGGATATTAAAGGATTTCATGCGCGTCTTTAAACGTCAATTTTATTAGCTATAACTTATCACGATGTTCATGGTATATGTCTTGAGTAAAGCATACTACCAATGCGTCAGGATTTGCCCGCGTTTAATTTATATTTTATACTTGTGCGAAATTAAAGATAATTTATGTATTTAGTTAATATTTTAATTGTTTTTTCCCGAATTGATGTAAAGTGGTATGAATATAAAAGGCATAGTGACGCATCACTAAATTATTTCTATATTTTTTGCAATATACTTAAAATTAAAAGTTATTCAGTTAATGATATTGCATATTTAGTATATTGGTGGGGGTCTGTATAGTGTTCATCTCTTCCTGCTCACTCCTTTATTGCAATATCTTTAAACAAACCAAATATTAATTCATAAAAATTCGAAAAAAAATATATGTTTAAACAAGTTGAGATAGTTTTTTTAAAGTGTTATTCACACACTTAGGAGATTGAGAAATATATTTTTATAAAACGTGTAAAAAATTGAACGGAACGCTTAGCGGTCGGAGCGTTTCCGAGAGGCGCACGAGTTCATATCCCCCTGCGTTCAAATTTTTATACGTTTTCTAAAAATATGTTTTTCAAGTTTAGATAGCTTAACTAATCGGAAGCTTTTGTGAAGAAAAAGAAGTTATAATAAATGTAACGTACAATACAAAATAATATTAAAAATTTATACCGCATTTATATTGGAGTAGTAGTTTCGATTATGTCAAACAAATGTTGATCGTAGCGCACGCTGGTGAATAATCACGGTAACACATACCTACGAAAATGCACCAATTAAATCCGAATCTATGACCGAAAATCACATTAAAATCAGACAAGAATTTAAAAATGCAACAAACAAACATCCTGTTACACTAAACTCATATATACCGTCCCCGTTAAATAATGCTATATCATTTTGACATTGATTGATCAATAGCTGGATAGATGTAGTTGAAGCTTATAAAAGCCTGTAAAAATGATAACTTCATTGTAGTACTACAGATAATTAAACAGATAAACAATAATATTGGGAACGTTTTAACAAAGGGGGAATTATATGAGACCAACATGTGTACAAATAGTATAACGAAAGTTGTACTACTCTTGTATAATAAGTGAATACTGAACTAATATCACTGAAGAGTCACGATGGTTATAGATTTTAATTCGGCTTTGGGGAATGTTGAAGGAGTATCTGATGTAAAACTGAACGAGCGAGAACCGGGTGTCAATCGCGTGTCATAACGAGGAGCTCAAAACAGTGTCTGGGACTTATGACCCAAGTGTAAGTGCATTGACGCACGCCTCCACTATCTGAGCTGCACTTTCCACCTAACCAAGTTTGAAAAGCCTATAAATGCAGCTTTCGAAATACGTGCCAGAAACAAGCTGTTGATAGTTATAGACTCCTGTCTGTCTGTCTTTCGCTGTTATAACCTCGTGTCTACTTATAACCAATAAATCAGGCATCTTAGCAACCATGTCCAGTGATGATGGACATTTTTTGCCTGATGCTATCAGCTTTTATGTACATAAACTGAAAATACCTGTACCGGTATGTACCGGTGACGTACCTGGTACGGTTACGGTATACTTTTGGGTTCAATTTACAATGACAAATACAGGTGGCTAATGGAAATAGTATGTTGCATGCAATAACTTGCTTAATATAAAACTAACGATTCGGAGTAAATAATTGAAAGAATTACAACTCAACAAGAAAATGAAACTAAAGTAAATAAAAGTAACATATTCTATACGACACTTGTAATGAAGACAAATGTATTGATACCTCATTCATCAAGATCCATAGAGATTATTGCAGTAAAGTATCACCTATGTATTGAAATAAATCTTCATACTCACATACATTTGTATGAATATATCCTATTTCTAATATTGGCTAAATATTAATACATTAGAAATACATAAATATTGACTTTCTGCACTCCCACACAAACTTTTAAGTTTAATATTGCGCCGTTTCTAAATCCGAGATCATCACTCTTTAGTAATCTGTGATCACAAATACGTCAAAAAATAATAAACCATAAATTTACCTCATTCAGGAATAAAACCAGTAACCTTCGAATTAAAGTACCTTACGTCATTTATCATAATTAATAATTCGTATTATTCATTTACGTATAACGGGGCACAGTGAGATAGCGTCTGACTGCAAACGCGATTCGATGCCTACTTGGAGCAATGATTATATTTAAATTATTTTCATTTCTTCGCTCTGGTGATAAGACAAAGAGCGGCGTTGAATTCCGCCACTCAACACGCAATGTCTCAAACTCGGGCGGAAAATGGAGAACGGAGTGTCTTGACACTAGATTCTCTGTGACTACCAGGAAAAAAAAGTGGGAAAAAGTGTGAGGATGTAAAATATTGAACATTATGATTGAGTGTTTATTTCACAATCTTGTGTTACGTCACTGTCAGAATACGATACCATCATCCATCATGCGCTTTGTATTGACGCTTACGATATATTATGATGTATGAAGAATTTCAACAATTATTCTATACTAGTTAGTATCGAACTTGTATTAGAATTGAAGATTTTACAGGCTATCGTGGCAGTGTCTAATTGCAGTCCTAGTTCTCACGACGACGGTTGTGAGTTGTATCTCCAGCTCTGGAACGATTGTATTTCAATTACTGTGCTGTGCCCGCGACTCTGTCCTCATGGAATTCTAAAATAAAAGTAGCCTAAGTTACTCCTTATTACATCAGCTATCGTGTCAGTGAAAGTTTCGTCAAAATCGTTCCAGCTGTTGTAGATATCAGCAGGAACAAACAGAGAGACAGACAGACAAAAATATATAGATTGTTATTTCATCAACCTACTAACGCAAAAACGCTACTTCACATGCAATCTCTTGAAATTGAGTGCGTGATTCACTTTATTGAGTATTTACTACCTGTCTTGAAAACACTGCATATCTGAATTGGAGACGATTTACATAATATGCGATTCTATGAAGTCGTAAATAATTTTTGGTAGTGTTTTCTCACAATGACGCTGTAGAAACCAATAGGGCCAATGGCATACTGTCCAAATAAAAAAAAAACCTCGCATGTTTGAAGAACTAAAAGATATTATCGCTAAAAAGCGACCTTTTATAACTAAGCAGACATAACAAAAGGAACCTACTGCTTGAATGCTGCGTTATCCACTATTCGCCGAATAGTAAGTAAGTAAGTTGCGTTTTGAGTAGCGAAACCTATCGCCGCGCGTTGCTTGTTTAAATATTTATCTGTTTGAGACTATCTTATCTTAGTTAATTATAGCTTGTACATGGTGAATATTTTAGTTTCAGGTCATGCCGAACACAGCGGGCAGTGGGTTCCAATGGGACAAGCTTTCGCCCGCTGAATTTCAGCAGCTTCAAGAATTGACTTCATGTAAGTTTTTCTTTATTATAATAATTATTAATAAAAAATAAATAAACGAACACACCAGCATCATGCTTTAAGTTAGGAACATCTTAATTTGGTGGCGGTAAAAGCACATTTTCTACAGTGACGCGGGTAAAGGAGGTGTTGCATCGTATGCTACGACATGCAAACGACGATGGCACCTCTAATTTCTTTCTATAATAAGCGTACACTATTGTATATTCTTTTTCTTCGTATATATAAATCAAATATTAAAATTATATTTTGCCAGTACTTGGCCACATCGACAACCTCATCCGAGGAACCGTTGAGGACGTTTTAGGATCGGATCGTTAAATTTATGAGAATAAAATCTCATAAATGACTTTTCAACAATTAATAAAGTATAAAGAAAGTGTTATCATATTCAAGTAGCTAATAATACTGTAATGAGTTTATTATGTAGAATTAGATACAATTGAGGTTCACGCGGGACTTTACTGAAGTAATAAATATTAAGCCTTTCGATTTCATTTAGTAGCGAAAAGCTTTCGAAAAAGCTTGGTAATGCTAATTTTGCCGCACAAGGTAGATAGAAAGAAAATTTTAATTTGTACGTGAATGAAAATATTGACAAATTTGAAAAGAAACAAAAATATCAAATAAATATATAAAATATTTTTTGTGGAGATAGAAGCACACAAACCCCCAGTTTAAAATAAAAACTTCATCTATATGCATAAAAGATTTTATTTAATAAAAGAGTTTATTAAAGAAAATATTTTAAAAGATTCCATACAACTCAAATTTTATGTATGTATGTATAAAAATATTCGCTCAAACGCTACTTCATAACACTTCGCTTACCTTTAAGTAACTTGCTCTGGAAGATAAAATATACTACTACTGTACTACGATAAAAGAACAGAAATATTAAAATTTTACATAAAATATTCTTTTATTACAAAATATTTCAGTTTCACACGTTTTCTCTCAAAGCAGGGTAGTAAAAGAGCCTAGACTCTCCATTATCCACCTTCTGCCCGAATCTGAGACAATGTTTTTTAAAATGTTATTCATACATTCAAACTCAAATCCTATTCCTGGTTCATATCCCGTTGCGTTAAAATTTTTATACGTTTTCTAAATATATGTTTATATTTAGTAATATTTAATTTATTTTGGGGGAAACCATGGTCCCGTAGAATTCCGCACAAACGGAGAACAAAGGATGGAGAACGGAGTGTCTTCCCACAAGCTTATCTCTGCCTGCCCTGATATGCGGGTAAAGCGTGAAACTACTTCAATCTTCCATAATATTTATATTCTACAGAATAACACATCAAAAACTAGCCGAACATCAAAACATTTCTCTTTCTTTCGTCTTGGTCCATATTACCTTTTCCTTTTTATTCGGACTTTTTATTCGGATATTTGGTTCTAGCTAAATGAATGAAAGGCGTATTTTGTAATACTGAAGGTAGCATTACAAAATGCGGCTATTCCCGATAAGTCCCGAGATCCATTTGATGGCTTAGTTGTAACCGTGGTTACACTAGTTTTCAGAATTATGCAGGCTTTCGTCGATCCACAAACGCTTCCCTTAGTGTTATAATTATAGCTTATAATATATAATAAACTATCAACGCAACACAGCGTCTGACTCAGGGAAATAATTCTATTTAAATTACATTTTTCCGCTCTAGTGAAAGTTCAGTTGAGTTCAGTCACTCAACACGCAATGTGTATGATTCAAGTGGAGAACGGAGTGTATTAACACTAAGTTACACTGAACTAAAGTAATAGAAAGTATATTAACAATCCATATGAGTAAAAGTATAGAAGGTTACAGAAATAGATTACACTGAAGACTATATTGGGCAAAAATAATAAATCATTAAGTGAACTGAGTGACTCAAACGCTCTCTCCTCCACGACTATTCGAGCTACGGACTTGAAACTTGGTATTATTACTGAGATTGATCTAAAAATTAGTACTAATTTTGGGAATATTATTAAGGACCGCACAAAATGTCTTAAGTGTCAAAACCGCATGGGGTCTTTTACATACATATACATATGTACTTATATCCATACCAGTCGTCAATTGGTTGATAAATCAAATAGCATATAGGTACAATGTTTTTTAATATCAATAGACATTAGAATTAGTTTTATTTATAGAATGACTATAAGCTAGATAAAAAAAAATCAAGCAAAATAAGAATTTACGACTGCCTCCACTGAAAAGTGTTAATTTTTGACTTATCAATGAATTCACGCCTGATACAGATATAAAGGCTTTAAAATAGTGTTCTTAGTTACAAACAATTTATATAAAAAATTAAAAGGTTTTAGAGTGGTTTAGAAATTTTTTCCGAATAATATAAAATTCATTCTAGGCCACCAAGGCGCAGTGTGAAAAGGTCTGACTGTAAACGGGATGATTGTGGGTTCGATTCTCACTCACATTACATTTAAATTATTCTCATTTCTCCGTTTTGGTGACAAAATAAAGCGCGGCGTTGAGTTCACTCAACACTGCATGTCTCGAATTCCAGAGGAAATTAGAAAAGGAGTGTCTTGACACTAGGTTCTTCCTGCCTACCCTGCTAATGCGCCAAAAAGCGTGAATCTGTATATATATATATTAATTATAATATTCCCTTTCTTTTATCTATATATAACAAATAAATAAAATTGTGTGTGTGTCTGTGTGTAATAATAAAATAACCGCATTTTTACTAAATGCGAAACACAGTACATATACTAAAATATTTGTTTTTCGAATTTTTGTATTTATTTTTGTTTCGGCCAATCTCTGGAATGGCTAGACCAATTTTGACAGGATTTCCACTGGTAGATATCTGATGTAATAAGCAGTAACTTAGGCTACTATAATTTTAGAATTTCACGCGGACGTGGTCACGGGCACAGTTGGTATTCGATAAAAGTATAATATTAATTTAAAAAGTTCCAGGCATACATTTTTGTGTTCAAGTAATCAGTGGAACTGCGAGTGGCGTTCTGTATTTTATTGCTCAAGTTATGGGAGTTCGTGAAAAATTTTATGGCCTCCACCATTTTTCTTGCTCGTTATAATTTAATCAAAGCAATTTCTTTTGAATTGTCGGCTGCTCTTTGTTGAGAAATGGTTGACACTTTGTAGTTGTAATGGTAGTTCGTGTAACCGAAATACATTGAGACTTAAAAGAGACATATTTAGTAAACGTATAAAAATTTGAACGCAGCAGGATTTGAACCCGCGCTTCTTGAAAACCGTTTAAGTGCTCTGACCGCTAAGCCATGCGTTCTACATCCAGCTACGTCGAAATTCTTATACGCTTTATTACAACTTATATTTGTTGTTAGCATCTCTGTTGATAGATATTTACAAATTTCGCCTACCCAAAGATTATTCAACGAACAATAGTTTCGTAATCGTACATTGAGGTTTGTTTGTATAATTTGACTTCAAAATCGAGCAACGTTATATACCAAAATAACAATTAACCTTGACCTTGATTATCTATACTAGGAGCGGCCAAACTCAGTGATAATCCGGATCATCTTTCAAAATTTGAAACTTTTTCTAATTTTTAAATTAATCTGTACTAATAAATAAAATTGGAGTGTCTGTTTCTAATATTAAAATAACCGCTTTTTACTAAATGCATAATTACATATAAAAATTAATGTGAAATAAGAGCCAAGTTCAATATTATGTTGTTGACTTCAATGAAAACAGAAGGAAAATCTAAATGGGTGCCAAGTTCAATGGTCTGTTCAGAAATTTATTTATAACAACATAAAATATTTTTAAACGATTAATAATATTCTTTCTTCTTATAGCTTAGGATAATATATTAAAGCCTAAGGTCTGACTTGGCTAGTTTTCATATGAAGTAACGAATGGCAGTAGTTGCGTATGAAAAAAAATAATCAACATTGAAATTAATTGTGTTTTATTGCCATAAGTCTAAACTAAGCGTATTTAAAATATTATATATGATGATCTACAATGTTGATGATTGAAAATAATATAATATATCTTTTGTATGATAAATCCGGCATTGAGTTGCGGCCACTTAACACGTTATGTGTCAAAACTGAGCGAAAAATAGAGAATGGAATATTTTCTAGACTCTCCTTACAGAACCTGTACTATACGTGAAACTATCTGTACTACATATGAAAACCAAATGACGTTTGTTAGTCAATTAAAATTGTTCGAAAAAAAGTGTTCACAACCCTCTGCGTCCAAATTTTTATACGTTTTCAAAAAAAATTTTGTTAGCTTCGCTAAAATTCGAGTACCTATGGCTGGGCCGATTTGGATTTGACTATATTTGGTTTCCAAACATTTGAAAAAGTCAAAGTAAGATCCTAGTCAAATAAAAGGTCAGAAAACCCAAGGAAATTGCAGGAAACAAAAAACAACTTACATTTTATATATTTTTTTATCAAGTGTTATTCGCACACTAAGGAAATTGAAAGATACATATTTTGAAAACGTATAAAAATTTGAACGCAGCGGGATTTGAACCCGCACCTCTTAAAAACCATTCACGAGTTTAGTCAGTTCATGAGTTTAGAGGTTGTTAAGAGGCACGGGTTCAAATCCTGTTGCGTTCAAATTTTTATTCGTTTTCTAAATATGTCTTATTCAACTTACTTTTTAATTTAATTTTCCCATACAAGCAGTGCGTACCTGTCAAACGGGACGCGTTCGGAAATTGAATATTATACAAATCTGCAACGATTAGGATAGAAATGACACAGTTATAAACCAAGATGACGTCGGCAATTTTGTAGAAATACTGAATTCGGTGGGATTTCTAGGTTAGGACTGGGTAACATTAATCAACTTTGATAGTGCAATGAAACAAGACTAACTCTGAAAAAGCTAACGTCAATCGAGTCAGCGAAAGTCAGTTCAGGAAAAAAACAAACCTTTTGATTTTAAGCGTATATAATTTCCCCTGAATATGCGAATGCGATAAACAAACCACAAGACCAATCGTTGGAAGTTTGTGGAACTAAGTTTCCCGGTTCTGTCCTAACCAATCACCATGAATATTATATGTTTGTGTTTTTTCATAGAGAATGCCCATGCGTTTTTATTTTTCTTATTGTTTTCTGTAATTTTTTAATGAATTTTGACACATTATTTAATTCTGAGGCGAAACGAAGTTCGCAGAGTCAGCTAGTCAATTCTATATTTTTAAAGGATCTAAGAGTGACTGTTAGAAATTAAAAGAAAAATGTGAAGTGAACGCATTACATGATTTTCTTATATAGATGTAAAGGTGGTCAGATAGAGAAGCTAATGAAAACGTTTCCAAATCCAGCAATTTCTTTTTTTACTTACACATTTCCGTTCTTATGTGATATGTTTTTGGAGATCTTAATTGCTGATTTTATCTAGATCCCATACATCTTACCCAAAGATCTAATCTCAATAGCATCCATTATTCTTTCATTCCCCTTCAGCGAAGGCCACGTTACACTTAAGTATTTATATTTTGATCTGGATACATGGTATACTTTATATTTCAGTATTTCTACTTTTACTTCGGTTAGAATATGATTTACTACTACTTTGAATCTGACATATTTCCCAGGAACAGGTGTAATTTTTTTTTAATTTTAAAGGCTTATCATTCATGGAAAACAAGAAAGAGAAAGAAGTCAAAAAACTCCGTTTTCTACTTTCCACCCGAATCTGAGTCAGAGCGAAGAAATCAATATAATTTAAATATAATCATTCCTTCTAGTGGGCTCCAACATATAACTATAGCGTATACAGCCAGACGCTGTCTGCCTTTTTATCATTCATGTAACTAATTAAAATTAATATATTATGTATTATTATTATCTTATAGTTTTCGTATATTTTTGTATAATGAAATTGGGGAAAGCATGTTTAAATAGCAATAATGTATACTCAATAAAACGTAAACGTAAAACAATGCAATTTCTGGAAAATCTAAAAAAATGGGAGAAAAAAATACCCAATGTTCATACCAAGATCCTTAAGTATCTCTATATAAAATTTCATTACAATTGGTTCAGCAGTTTTGCCGTGATCTGACATCACAGATTGACAGTGTTACTTTCGGATTTATAACATTAGTAGGTATACCCTTAATAGGCTGTTAGCAATTTGAGGATTGATAGACGAACGAATATCAAAGTGGTTAAACTATACAAAATATTTCTATATTCAGATAATACTTTAAGCCAGAACGTTCGCATATTTCATTAAAATACTCAATGTGATTTCTAATTATAAACTCTAAAACAATGACGGCGAACTTTTCCACGTTAGCCCGTCACACAATACCCTAAGGGCGGTAGATAATTTATTAGAGTGGGTCAAACCTATACCATTATATCTAAGGTTGGCGCAGACAGGATTAATGGATCGATCACTTTCGTAATTTAATTTTAGATATTAGCTATAGTGAAATTCGTCAAAACATAGAGGCGCAGTGGTACGGCGTCGGACTGTAAACGTGGTTGATTGTGGGTTCGATTCTCATTCGGAGGAATGACTGTATTTAAAAATACGTTCCTTTCTCCGCTCTGGTACAATGTCTCGGAATTTTTTTAACTTTTGGAATCGATTATGAGGTCAGAGCGTCTTGACACTAGGTGCTCTCTGCCCTGCCACATCAACATTTTACAGTCTTTCTCCATAATTATGGAGTTCTAGAATACATGTACTATGTTTTAATAGAATTTACTAGTAACGAACCTCTACAATGCATTGCTGCTTGTCTAGATATAAGTGAATGTAAATAGTGTGTATATAATAATAAAACTAATATTATTTTTTAAAATTATTTGTTATACTAACCAGAGCATATTTATTTAAATGACTCAGCTCTATAAACGGAAATAAAAAAAATGTTTCATTTTCCCGTTCTGAAAAGCAAGACGTGGTATTGAGTTCCACCACACGATAAACACCGCACAGGATTTCGGAACTGGAAACTAGTTTCTCTCTGACTACCCTTTAATGTCTGAAAAAACGTAAAAATGTAAAAAAAAAACTGTATCTCTCTGACTACTTTCACGCTTTTTCCCGCATAAAAGGTTATGCAGGCAACAGCGTGAAGCTGTAAAAATGTGAAATACATGTTAGAAACCTAGCATCTATGTTGGATAGTATTGGACTGAACATTTTTATCTTATAGTTATTTTTAATCATTTTTATCTTATAGTTATTTTCTGCACGACGTTGGATACTGCTATATATTAAGTTACGGAAATTGTTCTGTAACTGCTACCTATAGACGATTTTCATATAAATACGTGAAACAAAACTTTCGAAACTTGTTAATGAAAATTATGAAACGATGAGAATTAAATTTCGCATAGTTAAAGATAAAGCCATCATTTTATACATTACAAATACTGTTGTAAAAGTGTATGCAACCTTTTTTAATTTGTTCTAAATTTTTATATTTCATTTTCTCTTAATAAACGTCTTGTCAAATAAACCATTGAGGTTAATCCCTCGCATTTTCTGTCATTTTTGCTTTTATGTGTTTAGTTTTGCTACAAATTATTCACAACAAATACTTATAAATGAATAAACTATATATTAAGCCCAATGTGTTTTTTTCATACACTTTACACGTTAACACAATTGTGTGTACTCTATTGCTTTACAATGACTTCACTAAACAATATATATTTTTTTATCTCTACGCATCTACCGCATTATTCGGCAGACGTAGAGAATCTCTGAAAATCATACATTAAGAAAACGTATAAAATTTTTAACTCGTGCCTCTTGAAAACCGTTCAAGCGCTCTGACCGCCAAGCCATGCGTCCACAACGCATACAACGCAGGTTCAAATCCTGCTGCGTTCAAACTTATATACGCTTTCTAAATATATATTTTTCAATTTCCTAAATGTGTGAATAAAACTTTTAAAAACATTTTCAAAAATCTTTGCCATGTTATGTCACGACATATAAAAGTCTTTCGTATTTTAAAAATATTTTGCGTTGAATTGCGGAAATCTACGCCGAGCTTTTTAGCACAGCGGCGGAATAAAAATATCCGAACCTGTATCCTCGTAAAAGCACACACACATTTTTATTTTTTATATAAGCAAGTCAAGTGTTTCGAATGTTTATTCGTCTAATACTGTATACGGGTAATATTTGAAATTTGTCCTTTTCTGGAGGAAGGTTAGTGACTATAACACAGTTTTGAACTATACTATAGTTCAAAACTGTAGTTCAAAACATTATTAATTGTTTTTAAATTTCTAATGAAGATATTTGTTTATTTGTATAAATAATCCAAATATAAACATTTCTGTGGGAAATAATGGAACTTAAAACGAATCGTGACGCTATCCCTCTGCGCCACGTCAAGTAATAAGAAAAGGTAAATTATTACTTTATCCAATATTTCCCGTACGAGGTAACCCTCCAGCGAATAATTTATTTAAAGGGTAGCTCATACATAATTGCAATCTGCAAGAGACCTACATAATTTAACGAAACGTTTTCAATTATCGCTCTAAAGTTTTAAATATACAATATATTTCAGCCTAAATAGCTTGTTATGTTTTCTGAATAGACTTTTATTATGTTTGATATTAATGATTAGCGGTTATATATATTTTTTTAATTAGCATATATATTAAAGGGTTCGTTTCGTTACTAAGTCATAAAATAATGTCAACATTATGCATGGCATATAACACACAATTCGTGTATAGATCAGGGTGAGCCAACCTGCGGCCCGCGAGACACACACTCTTTGAAGGTCTAACATTATAGAAAACGTATAAAAAATTTAACACTGCTGGATTCGAACCTTCGCCTCTTGGAAACCGTTCAGAAGGTACAGGTTCGAATCCCGTTGCGTAATTTTATACGTTTTCCAAAAAGTTTTTTCAGTTTCCAACACTTTAAAAAATGTTATAACCTTACCATATATAATACTCTATTATATGGTAAGTAGACTTATGGTATATATTAGTGAACATAACCACAAACTCAAACTAGTTAAACGATTATATGCAATATACCGGGCTGTCAAAGGTTGCTCTAATAAATTACATCCCGGCCTAAGGGATATTGCTTATGACACTTCACAGGAGCAGGTTGTGTAGAAACTAAATAATTAATTGATGTATATTATACTGCCTTTAGAGCGAGGCTTTGTGAACAAATTATATTACTACAATGATTAATTATATCCGTTTCATAATGACTTTGAATTAAAAACCAGTGGCTATAAACCTTTTCTCTAGAATGGTTTTAATAATAAAATTCTCCTTTTTTTTTGATATATATAATATTTACTCAGTGAGGGTATCGGACCCGCGACCACTACTATCCTATATTTTTTTTTTGTGTTATTCCCATACTAAGGAAATTGAAAAAGACATATTTAGAAAACATATAAAAATTTCGTTCGAACGCATGGCTTAGCGGTCAAAGCGCTTAAACGGTTTTCAAGAGGCGCGGGTTCAAACCCTGCTGCGTTCAAATTTTTATACGTTTTCTAAATATGTCTCCTTTTTTACTATCTTATATTTATTTATTTTATTAGGCTTACCAATGGCTGTTACATTAATATATATCCAATAAATTTGTCTTAAAACGAATACAACTAATGTAATACCACTTAAAGGTAAATCAACATCACATGCAAAAGAGAAAGTTAACACAATAATGGCAAAACTTAATATAACTGTAACAATATTAACAAAATCATATTTGACATATTGCCGTTTTAAATTCCATTTGGGGCATATTAAACATGTCAATATCCGTCGATACACTACATTTATAGTTAAACAAAGTGGTGAGCCTTCTAATAGGAGAAGTTGCAAAGAGCCGAATTGGCTTCAGTGGCATATTACGGGCTATTGTAAAATAGAGATTAGCAAGAAGACGTGGATAGTTTACTTGATAATTAACCAACTTGTACAAAAAAATAAGGTCATTTACGTCTCTCCGAGTATTTAGGTCAGATATTTTGAAGTAATCTAGTGACACTCGATAAGAGTACTTGTCGCGGTGTTCTTTACTCAAAGAATACACAAGATGCCTGACAAATCTCTTATGCACCTGCTCTATACGTAACATATGTGTTGCATAATGAGAACAGTATATCAATATTTTGCATATTTTAATTTAAAATTTATTTCAGATTCGAGCAGGAAACTACAAGATGTTCTCAAAGAGTTCTGCGAAGTTAAGAAGCAAAGTTCAGATGGGGTGAGTTTTATAATATGACGTTATAGCTTTAAAAGGAATGTGATATATAATAAATCACTATGTACTACTTATCTAGTAGTTATTATCCTATGTTTACTTTATTTTCTATTTTAACACAAATTAAAGTAATAGTGTATTCGTTTAATACGTTGAAGTATTGCAGTATTATAATATTCAGAAATTCGTTTTGAAAAATATTCTTCGTAACCTTTGAACGTACGCCTCTTGGATACTGAACTCTTATTAGTAAATCAAATAAGATATTAGTTCTTATATTATTATAGTTTTTAACAGAAATATTTTGAAAATTTGTAGTTGTTATACCTGTAACAGATAATATATTTATATGTAAAATATATAGCCAACAACACAGCGTCAAATAAATAACTTTATATAACATTTATTCAGGAACAAAATTCATTTCAAACTTAGATTAGCTAAAACAAATATCAAAACTAATTTCTACCTGTTCTGAACTAGAATGGGAAAAGTTGTATGTGTGACATTGCAGACGAGTTGTTAGTCATTTTATATGACTGTTACTGCATGTATTGGTACGAATGACACTTCGTATTATAATGGAAAGTTATAATTCAACCAATAGTAGAGCGGAGAACGGAGTGTCTTGGCACTAGGTTCTCTTAGACTACACTTTTATGAAGGACAAAAGCATTAAGCTGAAAAATAATAATAATAAATATATAGGAACATCTAAATTGTAATTTCACATGTGAAATTACCTTCAAGACTTCTAAAATGACACATTGCGACTTTGACTTATAAGTAATTGCGTAATTTATAACTAAGCGTAATTTGTTAACTTAACTGAACTTGTTAAAACTAAAAGATGATAAGTTTTCAACTTATTTTCAACAGACTTTTTTTAACTTCTCGTGTTGTTCAATCTATAAAAGAAAATTTTTTGTGACAAATTCGGTACCTTCACCTGATTGGCTTGAAAATCTGCATATACGAATCTGTTGATAATACAATATTTTTATAGCATAAACCTGCCGTCGTTTTAAAGACGAGCGCCGAGACGTCGTGAAGGATTATTCGAAATAATTTCATGCGTATTTCTTCTAGTTTCTTTTTTTTAATTATTTATTATTCATTCGAATTATAAAAAAATAACACAACATTAAACAGGTTTCGGGAATAATAAATCCATTTCATTACCAATATACTCACTTTTATTTTTCACACAAGCAAAAGAGTCCCGCAAAGCAAAGTTTTTGCTATATGCAACTTTGATAACCACTGTTTTACAAAATTGATTATTAATACTTACTAGCGACCGCTCTCTTCCTCTTCCCTCTGCAACCTCCTCCCGGTTTTACCTGCGTAAACTACACGACTAAACTATTTATTTTTTTTTCGCCCGCCTGCGTTCTCAATTACATCACAAACTTTGATTAAATTTATTATTTAAATAGGTGTAATTATTTTGTTTATGAATCGATTGAAATGAAATAAACAGGGAAATTTACCAAAATACAATTGTTAAAACTACATTTTACAGAAACAAACAGAAAAGAAAACTATTAATCATTGTTTCGGGTTCTATTATATTAATAAATGCCCCCAATATAATTTGTTTTGCATATATCTACTATGTACGGACAGCGATCAGTTATATTTTTACTATATTTGATACAAATATAGTACGACAGTACGGTGAAAGAAGGAATGTAGAAGGTTCAGCGAGTTTTTACTATACATTAAACACAAACGTATATTAAAAGGCAAGGTGCTAAGAGAAAGGCAAATATGGGCAAAGTTTCCCCGATTCCACATTTCTAAAATGCCATTCGACTTTCAGCTACTTTGCATTGTATTGGTGTCTTTGGGTTGGCATAAGTTGAATGTGTTTTTTTCAGCTTCACACTTTTTTACTGCATAGGTACAGACAACCTAGTGTCCAGACACTCCGTTCACCACTTTCGGCCCGAAATCGAGATATTGTGTGTTGAGTGGCGAAACTTGAATCCGCGCCACCACTAGCACCACTCTAGTCACCAGAGCGGCCAAATTATTGTAATTTAAATATAATCATTCCCCCGAGTGTCAAGTGGAATCGAACCCACAGCCATTGCGTATAAAGTCAGACGCAGGTTATAACTATTGCCATATAACAGTTTTTATTCATATTTTAAGCACAGTCGATTCAAGTTTAAGTTTGTTTGCAAACACAATGGGTTACATTTCAGTAAGAAGAACATTTGTATGTTTTAAAAACACACATTGGAAAACAAAACTTGTGAAAATGTGACACCCTTCATTTTTTCAATTATATTTGCAAGAGAACAAAGTGTAGGACTGATCTATGATATATTTCGACAAAGTCAAAGGTAACCTTTTAATAACCTATAAATTGTGCTGGCAAAAGCCCGGCGACTCTATGAACTAAACACGTACCGGGTATCATTTACATAATCGTTTCGGAACAGCTTCCGTGTGTACGTGAATTTTCAATATAATGTCACTGTAGCCTTTGTTTACACAGACCTTTTAATGTTGAATATTTGCTAGAAAAGTTTCTTTATGTAATTTATGCTATATAATTTTATTCAAAATAATAATTTACATGCGTCGTCAAACAATTTACCACCGGTTTACTAAAGTGAATGCATCAGACCTGAGAACAACCGCGTAAGAAACTCAGCGGGGCTTGTATTTCTTTTTTTTTCAAATCAATAGTTTACAGATTTATTAGTGACAATGATACCTTTGGAATACACCGGAGTGAGCATTTCAATCCCAAGACGTGTTGTAAATAATAAAATCGTTAAATAGCCTATAACACACAAATGTCTTTTCACATTTTTTTTTATTGTGACAATCCTATTGTAAAAGCGTACACATTCATTGTCCCAAGAACAAAAACGTAGTTTACATGCATCTGAGTAAAAACTACCATCGACGGCTTCAATTCCATTATAATTTTAAAATAGATGGTTTTTTCGGTTAAAAAATGATAATAACAAATACATTTTTATCTGGAATATATATATATATATATACATACATATAGCTATATAAAATTTCTGTTCCTGTCCCAGCTATGGTAAGGCTTACAAAGGCTTTCACTTGCGCCATTCAGCTGAGAACAAAGTGTCTTGACACTAATCTCTCCGTCCGAGAAATGCTGGATGTTTTAGGATGATATACTACTAGACTGAGAAAATGTATTCAAGAGTAGAATTAAATATAATATATTAGAAATATTCATTCAAACCCTGGAGCATAATAATGGTTTCCTACAAAATACTCAATGTGGATGTTTTTCTTATAAACATCTTAAAAAGAGCAAACTTAATGGAGATACGACGCAAACAAAACTCGAAGCCGTTGTTTACTTGGGCTTAGTACTCAAGCTCTAATACGTCATTTACTGAGATTTTTTATACTTCTTACAAGAAAAGCAAAGCTAGACACTTTCTTTTCTTTTATTACAATATCGTCGTTCTTTCCATATGCGTGTATGTTACAATTAATGTAAGGATATTTTACAACTGTATTTTGACTCACTTCTTAAGTCCTTTTTTGCTAGAAAATTTGTATCCGTATTCATTGAGAATACAATTTCATATAATAAACCCGTTAACAATACAATTTCATAGAATGAAACTAATGTCCTTATCAAAGTACCATTGTATTATATTTATTAAATTCTAACTTTTATATTTGAAAAGAGTTCTCGTTTGCTCTAGAAGAAATGGCTGAAGAGCCGATGGTAGCTTTTTGTTTAGTTGGCTATTCGAAAGTGCTTGCTAAAGTTTAATAGAACAAAGAATTGAATTAAATTTTAATTTGTACTTGTATTAATTTGAGACCATCGTGACAGTATGACAGCGTCTGATACAGATTGATTATGGGTTTGTTTCCCATTTGGAGAAATAATTATATTTAAATTATTTTCATTTATCCGCCCTGCTGAAGAAAGTGAAGTGATGAGTTCCGCCAATTAACACGCAATGACTTGGATTTTTTTTGATGGTAAGTGATGACCGCGGCCGACGACCTCGTGTAACACCAGAAGAGCTACAGGGATGTTGCCGGCAGGTTGCAGGTGGATTCGGGCGAAGAGTGAAAAACAGAGTATCTTGACACTAGGTTCTCTCTGCGTACATATATAAAAACCGTGAAAATCAAAGAAATAACTAAGATAAATATATATTTTATTTTGTTTTCATCGTCGTATATCATGGGGATCAGCGTTAAACCACTCGATAGTATAAATATTTTCCTATCAAGCAAAATTATCTCTATTACGTCATAGATTGTCCCTTATATAATGGCAATTATAGTACTATCAAAGTTAATCGTGTAATTTGTAGCGTTTTATGATCAAATTCTAAAAGAAAATTTTCTAACAATATAAAGAAAATAACTTAAGAAATATTATAAAGATAATAATTTAAAAAATATTCTAAAGATAATAATTTTCTTTTCTGTTGGTCATCTTGGCAAAGATACCAGGACTGGGGAACACACACTTAGGAAATTGAAAACACACATTTAGAAAAATTAGAACGTTTTCTAAATATGTTTTTTTAAATAATACTTATCATCAAATTGGGGCAAATATATTAATTTTTCAGTTAATTGGATGAGAGTGACGGGGTGGTAGAGTGGATCAAAAGCGCGTTGCATTTCAAGAGAAGCTAATAGAAGCATATTAAAAAATCGACCTTTCTTAAGCTTACTTAGATATATCAAGCACTAGCAGTTTCGTCCGCGTGGAATTCTAAAATAAAACTAGCCTAAGTTACTCTTTATTACAAGCTATCTGCCAGTTAACGTTTCAGAGATAAGCCGAAACAGACAGATAGTCAGACGAAAATTATAAAAAATGTTATTATGGTATATGTAGCGTGTATACAAACATATGCATTTTTTAGTTAACATTTTTTTAATGTGTTATTCCCACACTAAGGAAATTGAAAAAGACATATTTAGAAAACGTTGCTTCAAATTTTTATACGTTTTCTAAATATAAACATATGCATTTAATAAAAACGCTGTTATTTTAATATTACAGGCAGACACTACTAATTTTATTTATTTGTATATATGACTATCTCTCCACCATTGTTGTAAGTTTAAATGAAGTGAAATATGACTATTTATAGCTTCACGCTTCCAAAGCATAAAGCAGTGTTTGCCTTAAAGCGCTCTTTTATCCACTTTCCGCCTATTTTTGAGATCCTTGTTGAGTGATATGTCGTAATAGACCGGCGATAATCGTCCGAATTGGATCAAACATACAATAATTATTAAATCAGACCATCTTCATTGAGTTACTGATCAGATCAGCCACTCAATACGCAATATCTCGATTTGGGGCGGAAAATGGAGAACGGAGTATTTTGACACTAGGTCTCTGACATCTCTGGCTACCCCGCTATGCGGGAAAAATGGCGTCTTTATATCATTGTCATAAAAGATACTTAATGTCTTCTATTATATATTATTTAAGAAAAAAGCTCGAAAGTATTAACTGAGCTTATTTTAAATTAACTTTTGTACAAAGTTTACGAACAGTCCTCAAAGTTCTCAATGACAGACATTAGCTTTGGCGTACTAAAAATGAGGGTGGAAGAAACACGGGAATGGCTTTTCCGTTTTACCGGAGGTCATTTATAGTTGTGTTTGTTAAATGGCTTCATCATTAAATATATTTTTGGAAAATTGTATTGTAACCTTATGAATGAATAAAAGTGGTGTAATAAAAAAAAATAGTTTTTTTCTATATTGCTAGAAATTGGCCATTATAAATATTACGCATACATTACAATTGCAATTTTGTTTTATATTGAACAGTTGTTAATTTAAGTCTTACGTCACTATCAATATGAAAATAATAATTAGCTAATTAGTTTTGAAATTAATGAAGGTAAAATTAATTTCTAGTGACATTTGACTTATTTTGATTCAAAATTTACGAAATTAAGAGTTTATTGTTTCAGTTGGTGATGAATGTTTAATACTTCTAATATATAATTCACACTTTGTTCTCTTCGACTACCCTGCTATGCGGGAGAGAGAGTTAAACAGCTTTTCTAAAAAAATCTTATCCCTGGATGAATTATTTTTATGATATTGTTAATAAAATAACTATATATATATTTTAATATATTTTACTAGTTAGAATGTCCTTGTTAGCTTAATTGTTAATTTATATGTATCATTACAAAAAAGAAAATCAGAAAATCTCTCCGTTTAACGCTACGAGATCCCTGCAAAGAAAAAAAATGGATATAAACTTATAAAAATTTGCTGTTAGTTATAAATACTTACTCAAACCACTTACTCAATGCAAAAGTTCATTTTATAAATAGATTTCCTCCCTATAGGTTAGCTTATCTCTGACGTATTACGTCACACACAGGCACATAGCGTGACGTCATCGTTGCGTATAGGGGGGTATTGAGCTGTATTGATGGATGGATGATTAATGATATATAGCAGAGGCTTGAAAGAGCATAATATATTATGCATTTTATTATAACTACTGGTCGCTTTGTCTGATAGTAATTTTAAATAAAATATTCGGTCTTTAAATTATTATATGCATTTTAAACATTTGTTCAAGTGTTATTTATATACTTAGTAATTTGAAAAACATTTAATTTCATTAATCTAACATCCGGTTACGTCGAAACTCTTATACGCTTATTACATACATCTATTATATATTATATAGAGCTGCTACAAAACTTAGCTGTAATGTAATTGAACGCATGGCTTAGCGGTGAGAGGGCTTGCACGGTTTCCAATCGGTTTGGGTTAGAATTTTCTATACGTTTTCCAAATATGTATTTCATGTTATATGCATTTGATTTAAAATTTAGTCAAGGTATGTCTTCCATGCAATTTATGATGATTGATAATAATAATAACTAATTAATTAACCAGTGGCGCAATGGGACACTGCCTGTCTGTAAGCGCGATTGGTTGTGGGTTCGATTCCCACTCTATGCGGATAAAAGCGTAAAGCTGTATATATAATTGAAACACGAGTATGTAAGTTTATATAATGATTTTTCATCGGATTCGAAAGCAAGTGCTGACTTTCAAGCAAAACGAACGTCGAAAAATCGGTCAAAATAGTGTTGGGAGGTATTATTACATTAAAAGATAGATACAGGTGAAGTTAAAAAAAACAGTCATAGGGCCTGTGGATAGGAGTGAAAACTTACGAATTAGAAATTTCGTATGTTTAAATTAAAACTATTATCCTTTATCTTGTTTTTACATTTATTATATTCAACATTAGGCGTTCGGTGATGATGACGCGGCTTTCTTGACCGTTGTTCACCCAAAAAAAGCTCCTAAAGAATTTTTCGCTTTAATTACTATGTATATTTATTATGCCGTAAAAGTCACCGCTAGAAGCTTCTGTTCATCGTAAAGATGTTTATATATAATATTTTTTGAAATAATGTATTAGTTACTACTGCTGTTTCGTATATTCGGAGGCCTTCATTCAAATTCATATGTTCATTCCAAGGTTCATCCCCAGTTCAGGCATATGTTCATCCCAAGATCCTCAAGTCCTTATCCTTATATAAAATTTCAACACAATTGGTTCAGCGGCTTGGCCGTGACGACGTTATATACAGACAGACAGAGGGATAGACTTACTTTTTATAATATTAGTATGAATTACGTTACGTACGTATTGATTATGCACACTTCATTCATTTAGTACTCTTCAGTAATTACGGCACTTCAAATTAATTAAATGACTCATTCGACGTGCTAATATTATTAAATATTATAACTAATTACTTAAATTACAGTATATATACTTGTGTATACTGTCATATAAACAGTCGTATCTTAGAATTAGCTTAAAATATTAAAATACGTTTTATTAAAGTAAAATAAAAAAAATATATAAATCTTATACTTTTGATTGTTCTTTTACTGTTAAGCTTTTTGTCTTATTAAGGGGTGTCGACAAAATAACCTAATGATATAAGATAGTATTTTTATTATTACTTTGCTTGGCTTAACTTCGCTTTTGGGGACCATGCTACTCTGTATATTTAACGTAACCTGACATGTAATGTAAATTTGTATGTAAAAAGCTCCATCGGAGATCGTTCCATCGATTGCTTCGTAAACATTTTCTTTAAATAATATGTAGAAATAAGTAAGTACTTCCTGAATTTGTTAATAATTGTCCGGAAGCTTGAGTGAACGATACAAAGCTAGCATATGCAGCTAAATAATAATAATAATAGTAACTATCAAATAAAAAAAAATCAATGAGCAAAAATGAAGGAAAGACTAATTGAATTATATAATTATGGAAAAGGCTTTTGACTAGTTATCAACAAAACAGTTAGCGTAAGTCACTTCCAACCCATTTTTTGTTCTGTTGTAACCTAGATACTAATAGAATGCCATTATAGACACTATTACATTGTAATAAGGTTGAATATTTATTACCAATATTAATAGTATAAAGTTCATTCAAATATAGACTTTGTTGTTTGAGTATAAAATTGAATTTGAGTTGAAAAAAATATTTAGTATAATCAATAGGAAGTGATGACGTCATACCTGAACGTATATGACGTCACGATCATACTGAACGTAAAAGGTCAGTAGGTAATACGTATACTCGTATATATATATAATCTCTTATAGATATCTTCCAGTCTACATACATATGGGTATGAGAAAAAGTTATTTTATTGCAGGCCTAAAAATGTAGAAAAAGATATGTATATTCAATCGCATGCATACTCTTCCATACCAATATTAAAAATGCAAAATTAACTCTATCTGTCTGTCTGTCATCACGGCTAATTTGATATAGAAATACTTGAGGCTATTGCGTTGAATATAGTATTTTCTAATATTTTTCTTCCATTTTCTTTTTAGTTATTCTCGGAATTTAATTGTTTTACGAAAAAGGCTAAGTTTACTTGGGCGAAGCAGCGAGAGCATAGCTAGTAAATAATATATATTTTAAGATAAACTTAAGAAATTTTGATCTTTAGAACAAAGGGACGACATATCTATTTTTAAAAATCCGTCAAATGTTCTAAAATAGAAAAGGAAGTTAACTTATAAAACATAAATGTATGGTCAATTACTTCACTGATTAAATCTTCTTCATTTCATGCAATTGCATTAAATGATTATATTAATACGTGAAGGAAAAATACAGACAGACAGTCTTACTTAAAGTTTATGGAAGTGCAGAAAGCCATTTTTTTAATGATTGTAATGTACATTAAATAAATACACACACTACCCATGTGTTTGACATACACTTTTGTATAAAAGTGACGTACAAATTTGTCTTTATTTTATACAAAAAGACGAGATTTCACTGTATTTACAGGAATCCTATATTTTTTTATAATAACACATAAGAAACACATTAAAATAAATATTGCACATACATTATATTACATTTGAATAAAGTTACGTACACATTTATCTTAATATTTCAGTTAATCATTTAAATTTTTTCTTTTTTCATATAAAATGACGAAAATGAACTGTGTTTTATTTAAGTAATAATAAACTGGCCTTATACATTAGCAGTAATACATAAAATTTCATTAGAGATCGACTGAAAGAACTACTTTCTTATAGACCGGAGATACTTCCAAATAGTTTTATATCCACATTAAGTGGTGACTGGAATTGAACTAGCGTACCCCGACCCCTCTTACTATTGAAGTTTATGGGAGCGCTGTTTTCGACAGTTCCCATGAGATTTGGGTGACCATGGACTTAAAGAAACTTAGGACAATATTATTTGAATTGACTTTTTGATTTTTAGTTGTATATCCACTATTTCTAAATTAATAATAATATTAGAACATCACTCTTAATGATAATGATCACACTTCTGGTATCGGCAAACGCCTATGGACCTATATACGTATGTACATAGTCGGTAGGTAGATCGGTACACGTCAGGAATGGGTCTCGGGCGTAGGTAATGGTGGGCGAGGAGAATATGACGTTACCCACTTTGCACTCACATATTCGCCACTACGCGAGTGACACACATCAAGGGCATAGGACCCATCGCACTTGCAGGGAGAGGAACTCTAAGATAGTGCCTAGGACTTGTGACCCAAGTGTAGGTTTAAGAATATCCTTTGAAATACATTAACACCCACCTTTATTACCCGAGCTCCTCTTAACGATGTAACACTTCATTCTCTTCACTCTCTTATCTTAGAGACATTTTTGGGTGAGCAGCGGAAACAACGCCTTAATTTGTCTAAAGGGACTGGTCTAACGATAAACTGATAGACTTCGCCGTTTCTCTGATCCTGGGGTGCGGAAACGGTGCCCTCTCACTTTTTAAAGTACACATTTTTTTAGGAAACGTTAATAAATGCTAACTACAAAAATAAGTTGTAATGAGCTTATAAGAATGTAGAACGCATGGTTTCTGAGAGTTTCCAAGAAAAACGGTTTCCGGTGCGGGTTCGAATTCCGCTGCGTTAAAAATTTTATGTTTTTAAAAATGCTATTCCTAGTTAATTAAGATTTCACAATAATGTTTCTCCCAATACTTATGGCTACATATTATATAAATTTTGTATACATAATGGTCACCTTACAAGGAAAATTGGCGTAAATTCGCCAACGAGTGCCGTCACAGCGGCGCGGCGCGTACCCGACGACGGTTAGGTCGTTACGCCTTCCCTTATACGACGTCGCAGCATTAATGTACAAAGTATAGGTAATGTGTATGTGTATTTGTAAAATTATTATGTATTTTATTATAATAATGTATTGTAAAACCTAGGTATTACATATATAATATGGTGTTATAAGTGCGGTCGCAAAACTGGGTAATTTGTCATCACTGAATTAGATTCTTTTTGCCCATCCTGCTATGAAAAAAAAGCGTGGAGCTGTATATAAACTAAAATACATGAGCTAAAACTTCTATTTTGTATCCATTGACGCTTTCGTGGTACAAAAGGAATACTATCAATACTAATATTACAAATGCGAAAATCAGTCAACTCTGTCAGTCTGTATGCCTGCCTGTATGTCATTACGGCCAAACTACTGTTATATACTTGAGGGTCTTGGGATGAACATCGAGTTAAGTTTCAGATCTTCCATGAATGTTTTGTTGTCATTGTTTGACAACAAGGCCGCCAAAGATTCGTAACAGATATAGTTAACAGGGGCGAAGCTGCGAGCGGAACGCTAGTAATTAATGTTTTCGTTTACTTGAATTACGAAAAAACCGTCTAGACGTTCTATGTCTCTATAATGGTAAAAAAAAATAGGGGTAGATTAGGCGACGGCGTGCATGTACCTATACGGAATTTTTTTTTTTTTTTATAGTTAACTGCGTAACAGTAGCTATGACTTACACGATTTCAACTAAAGTACATACTTATGCTCTTCATACAGACAGAATTTTAGCATGGAGCCTTAATATTTTAATATAAATGAATACTTATTTTAATGACGCAAGAAAAGAAACCGTAGACTCTTGATTAAGCTTGTAATTTTTTATGAATTTCTAAAGCTTTACAGCGGCAAGGTACCGAATTTTTTATCTAATTACTTTTTAATGTGTTTTTAATAATAAATATCAAAGTTTGTATAATGAAAGAACATGTATTGCCATAATTCGAAATTAATAAAATCATTCCTTCTAGAAGTAACAATGCGGTGAATTTAACAAATATAGCTGATAGGTATAGTAAAAAATATAAAAAAAATAATTGATTTGTAATGTTTTATATATATAATAATTAAAAATATTTATTGCCATAAGATTCAGTGACGGAAATCAACGCCGCGCTATCAATCAATCAATCAGCACCAGAGCGGGGAATTAAAAATGTTTTGAATATAATCCTTGCTCCGAGTGAGCCCACGATCATCGCATTTATAGTCAGACGCTGTTCCACTGTTGGCACAGTGGGATGCGGGAGTGGAATCGATGGGAAATATTTCAATACATAATAATTTTGTATGTCAAGTAAATGTGGAGTTATTAAGAGTTCAAAAGTGGTAACAAATAGTCCGTGTAATATACCCCCACACCCTGCTGTTCCATTGTCCAGTTCTTCCTTTGAACTTGGCTTGCCGCGCTGCCGCGTATCAATTGGATGTAGCCCATCAAAGTTAAAGCTTTGTGAACATTGCCATTGCATTTGCTTCATTGAGCGTTCTATCTGCAACAGCTAATTGGCAATTTAACACCTCTCGATTTTCCTTTATTATTGAAAAATTTTAAAAGGGCGAAATAATTGCCGGAATTTCTATACAATAAAAAAAAAGAGATTTTAATTATGTTTTTTAATTATTTTGGAAAGTAAAGAGACGAGAAACTAGTGGACGCGTCGTTTGGTTTCTATCTATAAATATTTAAAATTTCTCTGCCTTCTTACATTGCACAAAACTAGTAATATGAAAGCAATTTCTTATAATGAGTGATTTCGTACAAATATATTTTTTAGCCGCACTTCACATAGATAGCGGTTTGAGTTCCACCACTTACAACGCAATGCCTCAAATTCGAGGAGAAAGTAGAAAATAAAAACTAAGTGTCTTGAAACTAAGTTCTCTCTGACTACTAGAGCTCTATCCACAAAATATGAATCCATACTAATATTATAAATGCAAAAGTAATTCTGTTTGCTTGTGATGACGATCACGGCCATACCGCCGAAACGAAATTTTATATAGAGGTTCGGACCATACTATACTTAGTATGGCTACTTTTTTCTTAATTTTCTTTTAAAATTTTTCCAGGAATTTCGAAATTCAGAAAAAACGGAACAGCTATAGTTAACGCGGGTGAAGCCGCGTCCGGGTAGCTAGTTATTTCATAAAGTAAATTTCACTTGGTTTATGTACGTTTCCTAACAAAGAATCTACAGCTTAAGGGATTGTTTGCTGAAAACAAACATGGTTCAGATTTTTATTTGGCTGTTTCCCTCGATTTTGTAACATCTAGTCTAGTCTATTTGAGATATTAAAGGGATATAAAATTTATATAAATATGAAATATTACTATATTTGAGGCCATTGTGGCGCAGTGGGACAGCGTCTGACTGAAAACTCGTTTGGTTGTTGGTTCAATTTACACTTACGGAAATAAATGTTTAAACATATTTTTATTATTCCACTCTAGTTCCTAAAGTAAAATGCGGCTTTGAGTTCCGCCACTCAACACAAAATGTCTCGATTTTAGGCGGAAAGTGGAGAACGGAGTGTCTTGACACTAGGTTCTCTCTGACCCTCCCTGTTATGCGGGAAAAAGCGTGAAGCTGGCAATTATTTTTACTGTCCTTTTAAGCAGAGCCATCGTAAGCCTACGTTTAGGTAAATTTGTGATTATTTTCCGCAATTCAACGTTCAATGTCTTAAAATATATTTAACAAAGCGCGGTGTTGAGTCAGGCCACTGTTAAGAATTCAGGGGGAAAGCGATGCTAGGAGTATTATAATACTATAACTGCCGATGGCATATGCATAACAATTAAAAAATATAATTACGTTTCTATAAAAATTATATTCAAGACCGAGTAAATCCGTGGCAGGTCAATAGTAATAAATAGCAATACAGATGTAATCTGAACTCCAATTAAATACGATGACGCAAGCTCATAACTCAACTCCTACGAGACAGGAAACTTGCGAGGATACAAATACTATCTTTTTTCTTATTTTAATCTTGCTTTCTTTTTATAAGAAGGTTTTAAGAAAGTTTTAAAAATAAATTCTTATAGTATCTTTATATGGTACCATGAATTCTTGTAGAAACTACTACACAGTCGACGCGTAAAAAACGCGTTGTCTTAGCAACGTGTGTGTCGCTTAAAACAAAACCGTATATCAAACATATGGTAGTATGTGAAACGCTTATTTTGATAGTTTAATGAATTTCTAATGCATTCATATAAAAACTATGAGCTTTCAATAAATCAATATCTATGTCAGTTTTTGTATAATCTATAGAAATAAATAAAATTGGAGCGTCTTTTTGTAATATTAAAAAAAACTCTTTTTACTAAACTAAACTAAACTTTGTATGTTTTTACCAATATTTTTTTTTCGACTTTGTTTACGACAATGTTACGTTTACCAAAATACAATAGTCTAGTATTAAAATTAGTTAAGCCGTTTCTGAGATTAGCTTGCATAGACGCACAGACAAACAGAAAAGAAAATTAAAAATCATTGTTTTGGGTTCTATTATATTGATTAAATGCCCCAATAATATTTTTCGTATGTCTTCCATATACAAACAGCGATTAGTTACTGTTTTATTTTATATATAGAAGATATAGACTATTGTATGATGTCATACAAATACTAACCATATCGCAAGCTTCCCCTCCCTTAACGTCTCTATCCTCGTCCATAAAATCTACAAGATAAATATATAAAAGGGCGTAGAAGGCTCTGGTAATTTAACCACTATACCCTAATAAGAAAAAAAACCTACTGTTACATAAATATAGATTGAATATATAAATATAGATTGAATACCTTTGATGTTTCCTATTCCATTTATTTTTGGACTTCGTTTTCGTCCCTGTGAAAAACAACTTCGATAAACTTTGTTACAAATTCAAATATGTACGTGGCGTGTGTCGTTTTATTGAAACAGATGGAATAAAAACTGGGCTAAAAATAAATAATATTTGATAGTCACATTTATATGAAACGTTTGTTTTCGTGGAGTTGTTTTTAAAGTTGAATTAATTAAAATCGATTTTTTTCATACACCTACACGCTTTTTTTCGCATAGTAGGGTAGTCAGAGAGAAGTACCTATTGTCAAAACACCAGAAACCGAAACATTAAGTTTTGAGGGGCGTACCTCAACGCCATGCGTTATTTTAGTTACCTACCAAAGCGAAGATATGATATTTAATTTAAATATTTTCACATTATCTCGATCTTTCTGGCTAGCAAACCATGTTATTATGAAAATGTTGTAATATCGCCAGATTCAGACACTTCTGCAAATTTTTAAACGGAACAGCAAGTGATTTAACATTTCTAAAGTGTTATTCACACACTTAGGATATAAAAAACATTTTTAGAAAACGTATTTTTGTCGTTAGTCTTTTTACAGAGAGAAAAGATGCTAACAACAAAAATAAGTTGTAAGAATTTCGACCAGCAAACAATAGCTAAAAGTAAAACGTATGGTTTCCAAGAGGCGCGGGTTCGAGTCCGATCGAGTCGAGATCAAATTTTTGCAATATTTTCATACATTAAAAGATAAGTACAAGTGATGCTAATAAAAGCATGTTAAAAAGTTTGGTAAATTAGCCGAATTTATATCAAGCCGCTCGATCAGTTTTCTACAATCCCCGACTATATCATTAGAAGTTTCAACAAACATCAATCTGAAGGCGGTCTTGTATATGCAAAATGCCTTTTGATTAAAGGCGAAACCAATATTATGACTTTGTGGGCGGAATTGCAAATATGCCAGCAACTGCAACGTGTAACAATGGTGATGAACTATAGAGCGTCTTGAACTAAATTATAATAAATTTTGTGTTAAAATAAGTTTTTTTTTCATTTATTTCTGTTTTTTATAAACTGAAAAAAGTTTATTGTATGCTGTTGCTAGTTGTTTAAAAAATCTTAAGGCATATTTTTTTTATTTTTAAACTAATATGTCAGCCTTGGAAACAACTACAGTATGAATATACATACACGAATATATGACTTAGTGTCTTGACACTAGATATGCTTCATATGCTTAATTGCTATAAACAATGAAAGATTGTTTTTCATATTTGTTTTTTAAGTTTACAGAGTCGCTAGAGTCGCTATGCAAATAGAGGTATTTCAAAAAAAAAATTTCATATATCTAAATCAAATTCTCTTTCAAAGTCAAAAGAAAAAGTAATTAAAAATAACAAAGTCCAAAACCGTGGGTCGTTAATTGAAAAACAGGACTGAACGAATTAAGCATTTATATAAGAACCAAATCAGCTACCCTCCTTTCTGCGCAAGCGTAATATAAAATAATAATCCTCTAGGTCATGCAAATATCACTGGGGCACTACGAGTATATCGCTTTGAAATTGGAGCCTTATCAACTAACTAAATAGAGTATATAATATTTAGTATGTACCCTAAGTTTATAGCAAATACACTTTATTTTGTATGAAATAGAAATTAAATTTAAATGGATTTTTACTGCAATTTCTAGTTTAACTGCATCGTCTATTATAAAGTAATTTAGGAATTTGTTTTAGATATCGATTTTATATTACCTTTTTGTATTTGTTCGCATCGTTTGAGTTTAGAGAATATTAATATCGATATTATAATGGTTTTAACTGGATTTTAATAAAATGTAAGTTAATATATTTTTTTAACATTTTATAAAGTGTTATTCCTACACTAAGGAAATTGAAAAAGACATATTTAGAAAACTTTTTTTTTTTTTTTTTTTTTTTTTTTTTTTTTTTTTTTTTTTTTTTTTTTTTTTTTTTTTTTTTTTTTTTTTTTTTTTTTTTTTTTTTTTTTTTTTTTTTTTTTTTTTTTTTTTTTTTTTTTTTTTTTTTTTTTTTTTTTTTTTTTTTTTTTTTTTTTTTTTTTTTTTTTTTTTTTTTTTTTTTTTTTTTTTTTTTTTTTTTTTTTTTTTTTTTTTTTTTTTTTTTTTTTTTTTTTTTTTTTTTTTTTTTTTTTTTTTTTTTTTTTTTTTTTTTTTTTTTTTTTTTTTTTTTTTTTTTTTTTTTTTTTTTTTTTTTTTTTTTTTTTTTTTTTTTTTTTTTTTTTTTTTTTTTTTTTTTTTTTTTTTTTTTTTTTTTTTTTTTTTTTTTTTTTTTTTTTTTTTTTTTTTTTTTTTTTTTTTTTTTTTTTTTTTTTTTTTTTTTTTTTTTTTTTTTTTTTTTTTTTTTTTTTTTTTTTTTTTTTTTTTTTTTTTTTTTTTTTTTTTTTTTTTTTTTTTTTTTTTTTTTTTTTTTTTTTTTTTTTTTTTTTTTTTTTTTTTTTTTTTTTTTTTTTTTTTTTTTTTTTTTTTTTTTTTTTTTTTTTTTTTTTTTTTTTTTTTTTTTTTTTTTTTTTTTTTTTTTTTTTTTTTTTTTTTTTTTTTTTTTTTTTTTTTTTTTTTTTTTTTTTTTT
Organism: Podotricha telesiphe; assembly: GCA_038994665.1. Taxonomy (NCBI): domain Eukaryota; kingdom Metazoa; phylum Arthropoda; class Insecta; order Lepidoptera; family Nymphalidae; genus Podotricha; species Podotricha telesiphe. The sequence goes on along the minus strand of JAOYRR010000444.1, from coordinate 192,171 downwards.
TTTTTTTTTTTTTTTTTTTTTTTTTTTTTTTTTTTTTTTTTTTTTTTTTTTTTTTTTTTTTTTTTTTTTTTTTTTTTTTTTTTTTTTTTTTTTTTTTTTTTTTTTTTTTTTTTTTTTTTTTTTTTTTTTTTTTTTTTTTTTTTTTTTTTTTTTTTTTTTTTTTTTTTTTTTTTTTTTTTTTTTTTTTTTTTTTTTTTTTTTTTTTTTTTTTTTTTTTTTTTTTTTTTTTTTTTTTTTTTTTTTTTTTTTTTTTTTTTTTTTTTTTTTTTTTTTTTTTTTTTTTTTTTTTTTTTTTTTTTTTTTTTTTTTTTTTTTTTTTTTTTTTTTTTTTTTTTTTTTTTTTTTTTTTTTTTTTTTTTTTTTTTTTTTTTTTTTTTTTTTTTTTTTTTTTTTTTTTTTTTTTTTTTTTTTTTTTTTTTTTTTTTTTTTTTTTTTTTTTTTTTTTTTTTTTTTTTTTTTTTTTTTTTTTTTTTTTTTTTTTTTTTTTTTTTTTTTTTTTTTTTTTTTTTTTTTTTTTTTTTTTTTTTTTTTTTTTTTTTTTTTTTTTTTTTTTTTTTTTTTTTTTTTTTTTTTTTTTTTTTTTTTTTTTTTTTTTTTTTTTTTTTTTTTTTTTTTTTTTTTTTTTTTTTTTTTTTTTTTTTTTTTTTTTTTTTTTTTTTTTTTTTTTTTTTTTTTTTTTTTTTTTTTTTTTTTTTTTTTTTTTTTTTTTTTTTTTTTTTTTTTTTTTTTTTTTTTTTTTTTTTTTTTTTTTTTTTTTTTTTTTTTTTTTTTTTTTTTTTTTTTTTTTTTTTTTTTTTTTTTTTTTTTTTTTTTTTTTTTTTTTTTTTTTTTTTTTTTTTTTTTTTTTTTTTTTTTTTTTTTTTTTTTTTTTTTTTTTTTTTTTTTTTTTTTTTTTTTTTTTTTTTTTTTTTTTTTTTTTTTTTTTTTTTTTTTTTTTTTTTTTTTTTTTTTTTTTTTTTTTTTTTTTTTTTTTTTTTTTTTTTTTTTTTTTTTTTTTTTTTTTTTTTTTTTTTTTTTTTTTTTTTTTTTTTTTTTTTTTTTTTTTTTTTTTTTTTTTTTTTTTTTTTTTTTTTTTTTTTTTTTTTTTTTTTTTTTTTTTTTTTTTTTTTTTTTTTTTTTTTTTTTTTTTTTTTTTTTTTTTTTTTTTTTTTTTTTTTTTTTTTTTTTTTTTTTTTTTTTTTTTTTTTTTTTTTTTTTTTTTTTTTTTTTTTTTTTTTTTTTTTTTTTTTTTTTTTTTTTTTTTTTTTTTTTTTTTTTTTTTTTTTTTTTTTTTTTTTTTTTTTTTTTTTTTTTTTTTTTTTTTTTTTTTTTTTTTTTTTTTTTTTTTTTTTTTTTTTTTTTTTTTTTTTTTTTTTTTTTTTTTTTTTTTTTTTTTTTTTTTTTTTTTTTTTTTTTTTTTTTTTTTTTTTTTTTTTTTTTTTTTTTTTTTTTTTTTTTTTTTTTTTTTTTTTTTTTTTTTTTTTTTTTTTTTTTTTTTTTTTTTTTTTTTTTTTTTTTTTTTTTTTTTTTTTTTTTTTTTTTTTTTTTTTTTTTTTTTTTTTTTTTTTTTTTTTTTTTTTTTTTTTTTTTTTTTTTTTTTTTTTTTTTTTTTTTTTTTTTTTTTTTTTTTTTTTTTTTTTTTTTTTTTTTTTTTTTTTTTTTTTTTTTTTTTTTTTTTTTTTTTTTTTTTTTTTTTTTTTTTTTTTTTTTTTTTTTTTTTTTTTTTTTTTTTTTTTTTTTTTTTTTTTTTTTTTTTTTTTTTTTTTTTTTTTTTTTTTTTTTTTTTTTTTTTTTTTTTTTTTTTTTTTTTTTTTTTTTTTTTTTTTTTTTTTTTTTTTTTTTTTTTTTTTTTTTTTTTTTTTTTTTTTTTTTTTTTTTTTTTTTTTTTTTTTTTTTTTTTTTTTTTTTTTTTTTTTTTTTTTTTTTTTTTTTTTTTTTTTTTTTTTTTTTTTTTTTTTTTTTTTTTTTTTTTTTTTTTTTTTTTTTTTTTTTTTTTTTTTTTTTTTTTTTTTTTTTTTTTTTTTTTTTTTTTTTTTTTTTTTTTTTTTTTTTTTTTTTTTTTTTTTTTTTTTTTTTTTTTTTTTTTTTTTTTTTTTTTTTTTTTTTTTTTTTTTTTTTTTTTTTTTTTTTTTTTTTTTTTTTTTTTTTTTTTTTTTTTTTTTTTTTTTTTTTTTTTTTTTTTTTTTTTTTTTTTTTTTTTTTTTTTTTTTTTTTTTTTTTTTTTTTTTTTTTTTTTTTTTTTTTTTTTTTTTTTTTTTTTTTTTTTTTTTTTTTTTTTTTTTTTTTTTTTTTTTTTTTTTTTTTTTTTTTTTTTTTTTTTTTTTTTTTTTTTTTTTTTTTTTTTTTTTTTTTTTTTTTTTTTTTTTTTTTTTTTTTTTTTTTTTTTTTTTTTTTTTTTTTTTTTTTTTTTTTTTTTTTTTTTTTTTTTTTTTTTTTTTTTTTTTTTTTTTTTTTTTTTTTTTTTTTTTTTTTTTTTTTTTTTTTTTTTTTTTTTTTTTTTTTTTTTTTTTTTTTTTTTTTTTTTTTTTTTTTTTTTTTTTTTTTTTTTTTTTTTTTTTTTTTTTTTTTTTTTTTTTTTTTTTTTTTTTTTTTTTTTTTTTTTTTTTTTTTTTTTTTTTTTTTTTTTTTTTTTTTTTTTTTTTTTTTTTTTTTTTTTTTTTTTTTTTTTTTTTTTTTTTTTTTTTTTTTTTTTTTTTTTTTTTTTTTTTTTTTTTTTTTTTTTTTTTTTTTTTTTTTTTTTTTTTTTTTTTTTTTTTTTTTTTTTTTTTTTTTTTTTTTTTTTTTTTTTTTTTTTTTTTTTTTTTTTTTTTTTTTTTTTTTTTTTTTTTTTTTTTTTTTTTTTTTTTTTTTTTTTTTTTTTTTTTTTTTTTTTTTTTTTTTTTTTTTTTTTTTTTTTTTTTTTTTTTTTTTTTTTTTTTTTTTTTTTTTTTTTTTTTTTTTTTTTTTTTTTTTTTTTTTTTTTTTTTTTTTTTTTTTTTTTTTTTTTTTTTTTTTTTTTTTTTTTTTTTTTTTTTTTTTTTTTTTTTTTTTTTTTTTTTTTTTTTTTTTTTTTTTTTTTTTTTTTTTTTTTTTTTTTTTTTTTTTTTTTTTTTTTTTTTTTTTTTTTTTTTTTTTTTTTTTTTTTTTTTTTTTTTTTTTTTTTTTTTTTTTTTTTTTTTTTTTTTTTTTTTTTTTTTTTTTTTTTTTTTTTTTTTTTTTTTTTTTTTTTTTTTTTTTTTTTTTTTTTTTTTTTTTTTTTTTTTTTTTTTTTTTTTTTTTTTTTTTTTTTTTTTTTTTTTTTTTTTTTTTTTTTTTTTTTTTTTTTTTTTTTTTTTTTTTTTTTTTTTTTTTTTTTTTTTTTTTTTTTTTTTTTTTTTTTTTTTTTTTTTTTTTTTTTTTTTTTTTTTTTTTTTTTTTTTTTTTTTTTTTTTTTTTTTTTTTTTTTTTTTTTTTTTTTTTTTTTTTTTTTTTTTTTTTTTTTTTTTTTTTTTTTTTTTTTTTTTTTTTTTTTTTTTTTTTTTTTTTTTTTTTTTTTTTTTTTTTTTTTTTTTTTTTTTTTTTTTTTTTTTTTTTTTTTTTTTTTTTTTTTTTTTTTTTTTTTTTTTTTTTTTTTTTTTTTTTTTTTTTTTTTTTTTTTTTTTTTTTTTTTTTTTTTTTTTTTTTTTTTTTTTTTTTTTTTTTTTTTTTTTTTTTTTTTTTTTTTTTTTTTTTTTTTTTTTTTTTTTTTTTTTTTTTTTTTTTTTTTTTTTTTTTTTTTTTTTTTTTTTTTTTTTTTTTTTTTTTTTTTTTTTTTTTTTTTTTTTTTTTTTTTTTTTTTTTTTTTTTTTTTTTTTTTTTTTTTTTTTTTTTTTTTTTTTTTTTTTTTTTTTTTTTTTTTTTTTTTTTTTTTTTTTTTTTTTTTTTTTTTTTTTTTTTTTTTTTTTTTTTTTTTTTTTTTTTTTTTTTTTTTTTTTTTTTTTTTTTTTTTTTTTTTTTTTTTTTTTTTTTTTTTTTTTTTTTTTTTTTTTTTTTTTTTTTTTTTTTTTTTTTTTTTTTTTTTTTTTTTTTTTTTTTTTTTTTTTTTTTTTTTTTTTTTTTTTTTTTTTTTTTTTTTTTTTTTTTTTTTTTTTTTTTTTTTTTTTTTTTTTTTTTTTTTTTTTTTTTTTTTTTTTTTTTTTTTTTTTTTTTTTTTTTTTTTTTTTTTTTTTTTTTTTTTTTTTTTTTTTTTTTTTTTTTTTTTTTTTTTTTTTTTTTTTTTTTTTTTTTTTTTTTTTTTTTTTTTTTTTTTTTTTTTTTTTTTTTTTTTTTTTTTTTTTTTTTTTTTTTTTTTTTTTTTTTTTTTTTTTTTTTTTTTTTTTTTTTTTTTTGACTGTAAAAGCAAAGATTGTGGTTAATAAGGGTAATTAATAAGTTCAAATTATTTTGCTTCTCCTGCTCCGCTGTAAGACAAAGTGCAGCGTAAAGTTCCACTGATTATAACACAATGTTTTTTTTAAAAAACATAAAATATTTTGACTCGAACTCGATTCGAACCAGCGCCTCGCGAACGTCGACAATAAGTTGTATGAGTTGTTTCGACTCAGCCGGATAGAACGCATGGCTTAACGGTCAGAGCGCTTGAACGGATTCCAAAAAATGTTTTTTAATTTCCTAAGTACTAGAATAACACTTTAAAGGTGCAAAATCACTAACTGTTAGGTTTAAAATATTAAAATCACACTGTATGTCTCGAATTCGAGTGGAAAGTGGAGAAAGGAGTGTCTTGACACAAGTTTTTCTTTATTCGGAGAAGAAAAACTAGTGACAACTATTCGCATGGCAGGGTTTTCACCCTGCGAATGCGAATATATGAAAAAGCGTCAGGATGTTTGTTTTGTCATCTGCCAACTAAAACTTGGCGTCACACCAGCTACCTATGTTAAGTAGTAAAATGTAAATAGAACGTTTGTCTGTCTCTTTAAAAGACTTTATATACTTTAACTTTATATGCTTTTACTTTATATACTTTATTTTTAGTGTTTGAATGAAACCGACGCATAGCTTAGAACTGGATTTCATAGAAGTGAAATAACAGACAATGCAGCTATACTCATGATATTTCTGTCGGCTTAATCCTATTAAGTATTATTTTCTTTTAACATTTATTTTTATTTCAATGTGTAAATATGTAAAATATATCCATGACCGGCTCGCAGCTTCGCCCGCGTGAGCTATAGCTGTTTTGTGTTTTAAGCCGTCCTAAAACCATGAAACAATGAAGTTCTTGGATTTTTTTTTAAAAAGCCTTCAGCCTATGTTCGTCCCAAGATCCTCAAATCTCAAGATCAAGATCAAGCGGCTTAGTGGTTTGGCCATGATGATGTCACAGACAAACTTACAGAGTTACTTTCGCATTTATAATATTAAGTATGGATAACCAACTCCAGATAACCTGCCAGTGTCTACCTATTATAAGTAGCTGTGGTAGATAAATGAAAAGGCTTAAAAAACAATCACAATTTCAAAAAAAGTGTGTAATTCCTTTTTTTTGAACTAATCGTTAAACTTTGAAATTTTGTGTATAGTCATTCGTTTCATATCGTTACAAATTATAAAACTTTAGGAAAGGGTTAGTCATTATTCAATTTGATTAATGATTTGTATAAATAGTTTGTTTTTGAAATCTTTTCTAATTGCATAGTGAGATTTCTTTTTTAATAGACTTAGATTCAACCTAAATTTTTTTTTTGCTTTTTATTTACAAACCTATGAATGTGACTTGAATGGAATAATTAAATTGAATTTAAAATATTTTCTTTTTTTACCTGAAACGTGTCAATCAAATAAATATATGTAATTGAAAAAAAAGGAAGGAAGTCACTGCTGACAGGTAAACGTTGAGTTTTCGGGAAAAGCCAGTGTTTCTGGCAGTTTTCTGACAGAAACTCACGTAGGTTCGAATATATAGCATATCTACATATTTTTTATTTTGAGTCATGCAAAAAAATATCAATTCAATTAAACCTTAAACTTAATACAACTATATCTAATTCTCATATAAAATTTTGTAAAAGCAATAATATTTTATTTCAAATATAATATTATAATTTAAAAATACAAATACAATCTCATATTAAATAAGTATTAATAAACTAAATAAACTTAAAAGGAAGGAAAATTTTTGAGACGGCGTCAACAGAGCAATAATCTTAGAATCAATGATGGCGTATCACCTAGCAACGGTTGCTTGGTAACTGGCATTCATTGCGAATAGAAATATTCAGGGCGTCTGCTCGTTTCGATGGGATGTTTATTTTTATATCTCTTTTGTATTCTGCATCACGTATATAGGACAACAGGTAGTTGATACGTATGTTGAATTTGCTATAAGTAATATATTAATGTATTTAAATAAAATATAAAAAAATGGCAACTAACAAAATCAACTAGCATTTAAAGTTATTTTCTCCTGTTAAAGTCAATAGATACAAAGTAATATTATACAAATCATTACTTTAAAGTAAATAAATACCTACTTTGAACTTATTAACGAACTGACCAGGAGTGGGTTTTAAAGTTAATTTGTAGAAAGGGGTAGAAATAGGCACGAGAGATTTATGTATGTATATATCTTATAATAAGTTATACCTACTAAAAGATATCAGCCTGTCTAGAACTATTATAGCTCGTTTCTGGTACGTTTTTCGAAAGAGGCATTAGTAGGATCAAATTTAGTTAGGTCTCTACCTGGAGGAGCTCGGATAGTGGAGGACTTACAGGGGCCCTTTAAATTTACATTTGGGTCGTAAGTACCAGGAACTGCTTTCTGCATCGCGATGGGTTTGAATCCTATGGATATGGTTTGAATGCTAAGGAGTTTTTTTCTTTAGTCTCGTCAATGAATTTGGACACATGTGCGAAAATTGCAAGATTTGTAGGTTTTTGCGAGACACGTCTTGCACACTTATTCTTGCATTAATTGATAGATAGATGAGACCGAAATTTATAAGAAGAGTGTTAATACCAAATAATTCCGTAAGGTAAGTTAATGCCTCAGACCTGAGAAGAACCGGCGTAAGAAACTCAGCGGGACTATTTTTTTTTTTCAATCAATTATTTACATATCTATTAGTGACAATGATACCTTTGAAATGGGCTGGAGCGAGCATTTCATGCAGTAGCGTTACTTAAAATTACCAAAGTATCATCAACGAGCTAAGTTCAATAATAAACAAACTGAAATAAACAGATCGTTTTCAATATTCGTCGCCTATAAACGACATTAATATTTACATATAACAAACGTCGAACGGAAGAGGCTATTGTGGCGAAGTGGGACAGCGTCTGACTGAAATCGCGACTGGTTGTGAGTTCGATTCTTACTCATGTAAGGCAATCGTTAATATCAAGTTAATTTACTATGAATAAGATAATAATACCCACATAATTATTGTAAAAAAAAGATTTTTAAATTACTATATTAAGGGAACTTTTTGACAGATTAGTTTAGGGAGCCGTCATACTGCCTGACGTACGCATCGTGCTTAAGTGCAAAAGCCGGGGATAGCTTACTTACTATATGCCAAAGTGTATAAGTGCATAAGTGTACATTTGTGTTAACTGTGTAAAGACGCATATTTGAATAAGTGTATAAGTGTACAGTGTCAATTGTGTAAAGTGTAATAATATTATTGTATAGAAAAGTAAAACAATAAATTGTGCTAACCCCTTGCCACCTTTTGCTTCCTTCTTGGTATTTGTGTTTAACAATCCGTAGGATACTATTTTAATTATTTTCATTTCTCCGTTCTGGTGGCAATTTTCTTTTCTGTTTGTCTGTTTGTGCACATTAATCTTAGAAACTGCTTAAACGATTTAAATGATTCGATTTTAATCATTGCATTGTGGTAAACTTCCCTTAACATTGAGTGTTTATTTAATTTAATTCGGTTCATTAATAAAAAAGTTACTTCAATTGAAATTATAAATTTAAGCAGTTTTTAATTTAAGGGAGGCCGCGACCCGGCCGTATTAATATATAGAGTAATACAAAAATTTTACGCTTAGTAAAATATTAAAATCTTATACAACATATTTGTAAGTATTCATTTGAAAGGAACTTACGTGACTTGTATACAGTAGGACAGAAGCTTTTGAAAAGTTTCATACAGATGTTGTTTTTATATATTACTAGCTGTTTTCGCGATTTTGTCCGCGTTGAATTTTAAAAAAAATGTTACTTCTTATTATATCAGCTATCTGCCACTGAAAGTCCCGTCCAAAAACCCGTACAAACAGACAGACAGACAGATATACCGACAAATTTTACAAAAAATGTAATAAAATAAGAATTAAACCACTTCTGTGTACAGTTTGAAATAGAAAGAAAAAAATAGTGATCGGTTTCTGCATCATCAGCCCAGTACTCCGTGTAAATGGAACTGCATACTTGCCATTCCTTTCTAAAAGTCTATGTTAATATCTATCTACATATAAATTCTTCTTCTATCTACATATAAATTCTTCTTATTACCTAAAAAAATGCAGCTTTACGCTTTTATTTCTTCTTTACTTTGTGTCCGAATTTGAGACATCTCTATCGAGGCTATCAAAACGAAGGCTCTCGAAACGAAGAGCAGCGGAACTCAACGCCGCGTTTTTTGTTTTTACTTCAATTTGAAATATTCAATTAAAACATTAGCCTTCTCGTTTGATCTGTAAAGATATGGAAATGGATAAACTCAGGACTTCATCTCTTTGACGTAGGCTTTTCGGTGTCATCGAATAGACGTCTAAAGAATGTTTTGATATGTATAGAGTTACTAGAAGGCTATATACAAGATATAATATAAATAAAATATTAATCGTTTATAACAAACAACAAGTAAAGCGCTTAAAAATATTCATTTCAGAGAACCTGGTTCAAGTTTTTAAACAATAAAATGTTATAAAATAACTTAAATTAGAGCAAGCAACACTGCAGTATTCTCTAGGCTGATTAACGTAGTATTCGTAATTAGGCAAGACGATTCTAATGATAAATAGCTAGCGGTGTACATAATTTATTAGTACTATTGTTCTTCTTTTTATATTTAGAAGTGTGATAAATCCAAACATATATTTATCCATACTTATATTATAAATGCGAAAGTAGTATGTCTGTGCGTCTGTGACGTCATCACGACCAAGCCGCTGAACAGATTGTGATGAAATTTTATATAGATATACTTGAGGGTCTTGGGATGAACATACTTAGTTATTTACATATATACTTTTTCGCCCATTTTTAAGTGTTTTTAGGAATTCTATTGTGTTACAAAAAGGCCGTCAAAAATACGGTATACGGTCGGTAGTTATACAATACCGCTGACGCGTAGCTTAGCGGTCAAAGCGCTTGGACGGTTTCCTAGAGTTTCGCGGGTCCCAATACGTTCCAATTTTAATTTCTAAAAAAGATTATTTGCATGTTTATAATTAACAGGTAATATTTAAACTATAAATATATAATCACATGTATCTTTTTGTTCTAATTTTAATGTTTCATGTTTATTACAGGATATCGACTATGAGGGATTTCGGTGGTTTTTGGACACTTTCCTTGAGGTCACAACCCCAGATGAACTCTCTAGGTATGCAATACTTAACGATATTTACCATTTTTGCGATTTATCACTATATTAAAACGTAAGAGAAAAGTATAGAACATTTTTTTACGAAACTTTACAAGTATGAAATTGGCCATAGTTTATTTTTTGGAGAATATGATATATTAAACAAACGCTCTTTTTATATAGAAAATACATGAAACTGTTATTGTACACATTATCTTTTGTCACGCACTTTTGTGTTAAGTGAAATACACGTTGCCAGGGAAACGTGTATTTTACGCATCAATGGTAGTAACATTAAATTAGCTTATTATTCGTTCCAGTATCTTCTTTTAAACAATATTTTATGAAATAAAATGGTTTTTTTTCACCATGTCATATCTTAAATTTAAACTACTTAAGCGACATACTTTCTAAAAAACTACTTGAAATTGTAACTTGAAATCCATACATTTGAATATCTGTGTTCCGGTATTTATTTACTAAACCAAGTTAATTCAATTATGTATCTTTTACAGGCACTTGTTTCTCTCCTTTGTACGGAGAGATAAAAGACCCGCGCTACGTGAGATGGCGGCGGCCAGTTCCACCACCGCGTGTGCCGCCGTCACTGCGCATGCTGATCACCCAGTAAATACCTATGACCAGTTTTCATTAAAAAATCATTCATTTTAATATTGTGGACCTAATTTTTTAATTTCTTCTAAGCTTAAATTAAATTTCACGAAAATATATAATGTAATTTAACATTTTAATATAAATTTAATTGACTCACGAAATTAAATGATTAGATTATAAATTGTCATTCTGTCACGACTTCTTTTTTCATTCTTTATTGTTATTTCTTCATTGTAATTTTTTATAATGAACTTACGTATATTTAGCAAATTCTTATTTATCGTAATTTTTTTTTCGTCCGAAACTAACTTGATGAAATTTGTGTTTGGAAATGTACTTTCAATTTTATGGTTGTGTATTTGTTTACAAAAAGTTTGTAAGTAGTTAATATTTATTACTATTTTTGTTTTCACTAGACAACTTTTATCGCAGGTGGTGCTCGCCTTCAATTAATTGTGCTATTAGATTTTTTTTTCATCTTCGTTATAAATTTGTTTGTATTCATTGTAACAATTGTTCGTAAGCCTTATTAAATACAATAAAATAAATAAATGCTAATTCTATTTGTAACATAATAATTTAAAGCTACTCTTCCAATGGGTTTTTAATCTTTTTTAGTATTATATTTATTAAATGTTATTTGCACTTGTAGAACGGTTAAAAATTAAACTGATAGCTGTCGTTAGATAAAATATATTTGAAAAAAATATTACTGTCCCCATTTATCAATGTAATCGAACCCAAAACGATGATATTTTATTATCTTGTCTGTTTGTCTGTGCGTTAGTGCACGCAAATCTCAGAAATGGCTTAACCGATTTCAATGCAGTTTTGATTATTGTACATTTGTAAACTTCCTTTAACATTTAGTCTTTATTTTAATTCAATTGGATCAAAAATAAGAGCTTTAAAACAATTTTAATTATATATTTAAGCAAAGTTTGTAATTTAAGTAAGAACGCGGGCGTTGCGATTTTTGAAGGTCGCAGAAATTTAATCAGTATCTGTTGGATGCATTGTCTAGACATTATTCCCTTATTGTGTTTTTATTCAGCCACGCGCATTCTGTCTTACCAGGACAGAGCAATTAAATCATTAAAATTTAAATATATTTATTATTCTCAATAGGCAAGTAAGAGAGCCCCATATTGTTTTGCTAGTACAACTCTAGTTAAACATATTTAAAAAATGTATAAAAAATTGAACGCAGTGGGATGTGAACTCGCGTCTCTTAGAAACCGTGTTTTATATCCTAAGTTTGTAAATAACACTTCTCAAAATATTCAATTTAAAGTTGCATTCTCTTTTGCCTTGTGATTTTTTGTGAAAATATTTTTTGGGTAGCAGAAATTTGTAAATATCTCTCGACAGGATGACACAGGATGCTAACAAGAACAATAAATTGTAATCAAGTGTATTCCATGAGGCACTGGTTAGAATGAACATGTTTTGCATAGCCTAAATGTATGAATAACACTTTGAAAATGTTAAAACCTTGTTATTACGTTATTGTTTGAATTTAATATGTTTGTTGTATTATTTTGTTTACATAATTAAGATTTTGACGAGCATAAATTATTTTATAATTATTAATTTAATATCTTAAAAACTCTTTTTCAGGGCAAACTTAGTTTAGCTTCAAAGATACATGGGTTAGCTGAACGATTACAGCAGTTGGGGAAAAGCTCTGGAGACTCTGTTGATGGAAGTGATAAAGGATCAAGAAGCAGAACTGGTACTTATTCAATGTTCCATAATTTACCGTTACCGATTTTTAGGTGGCGAGAGGAGCTCGGACAGTGGAGGTAATGCCCAAAAGTGCCTACACTTGTGTCGTCAGTCCTAGGCACTGCTCCGAGCTCTTCTTATTCCAACGTGCTCCCGCACGATGAATCCTTGGAATGCTTAGAAGTTTCTTTCTGTGTAATACAAAATATATTTAACCAAAAACTTAAAAATGTAAGAAATTATGGTGAATTTAAAATGATCAGTGTTTGTTTATTTAACTTAAAACTTAAAATGTTGTTCTAAACAAGCGTAGAGTTTTTTAACACTAAACTCTATTTTTCTTCTCGAATCCCTATTATAAATTTGCAGGCAGTGTCCATCCAATGTTCTCCGTCACAACGCATCCGTCGTACTCATCTCATGAGCTGTGCCTCGGTCGCTTGGAGACCAGCCCAAGTCACAGCCAGATGTCGCGCAACTCCAGCAGAAAAAGCAGTAACTCCTTACGAGTCAACCAGAATACTAAAATTGAAGGTAATTTATAAATATTTTTAACATATGACTATTATGTTGTGTAATGCGAAAAATATAATTTAAAATGTGTTTTGTTTGCTTAGAGAGTTGGAAATACTTTCAAAATATGGAAAAACTAATATAAAACTCTAGATAAAAGTTGGGCAAAATGTGTATATCCTTGATTTAAATTTTACCTTATACCAGTTTCATAATATTTCTGACTGTTACTACTTTTGTAATTGTATAAACTTTTTGTTTCGGTTAAGAGGAAAGCTGTATAATTTTCAATTAAAAATACAATTTTTGTTATTTAATTCCGATATTCGCATAAGCAAATTTACGAAAGGAAACTAAGTCAAGCTACTCCTTCTTAATGCAAAGAGAAAAGAAAAAAAAATAAAAATCGCAGCCCATAATATCTCTCAAATATATTCCATGTACAGACAATTATCAGTTGCTTTTTAATTATATGTATAGATATGGATTATAGGTAAACTATGGTAAAATTGGAGTTTGAACTACCCACATCCACACACATTCCTGGTGTCATTTGACACTACCCAACTGCACACAGCCACACTTTTTTCTTGCTAAGAGGTATGGGCAGAGAAAACTTTCCACTTTCCGTTCGAACCCAAGATATTGCGTAGCTAATCGGCCTGATTCAACTCCAATATTATTATTATTATTATTACTTTATTTGTACACCACATTACATTGACAAAAACAATACGAGTAAGTACGAAGCACATCTAAAAAAGGGAATGTGCAAAAGGCGATCTTATGGCTAAGTAGCCATCTCTTCCAGACAACCTATAGGCCGAAAAGAAAGAAAGAAAAGAAACAGTTATAATAATGATAAACGGTTAGGTCAGGTTTTAATATATATACATATGTATGTTATATTACAAAATTTAAATTCAATTCAATGTTTTTAGATTTCAAACATTTAATGCGACGGTCGTCTACATTAGAAGTCCATACAGCGCGAGTCTCTTTAAAGGACATTGTGTGCTACCTGTCATTGCTGGAAGCTGGCAGACCTGAAGACAAATTAGAATGTATGTATATTTTAGTATATTTAATAAAAAAAATAATAAACATAACACACACTACCGTGTGTTTGACATACACTTTTGTATAATGTGACACAGACTTTGCTGTGGCAACGCGTATTTTACGCGTCAACGGTATTATTAGTAAATTTAAATGTCCCCCGATTAAGTATTGAAACTAGTATTTTCATTTAATTTAATTTAAAAACATTTGAACGCAGCTCTTGGAAACCGTCCAAGCGCTCTGGCCACTAAGCCATGCGTTCTACATCCGACTATGTCGAAATTGCTATAAGCTTGTTTATGTTGTTAGCATCTCTGTAGAGAGATTTTCATAATTTTTATACGTTTTCTAAAAGTGATTTGCAATTTACAAATTAACACTTTGAAAATGTTAAAATATAAATTTAATTAGTTCTAACTAATAGTTGTATTCGTCTCCAGTTATGTTCCGCCTCTATGACACGGACGGCAATGGCGTTTTGGACACAAACGAAATGGACTGCATCGTCAATCAGATGATGACTGTGGCGGAGTATTTGGGATGGGAGACTTCGGAACTACGACCGGTTCGTATGTTCTTATTTCAGATCCGTCCACTTTACGCTAGAATTTGAGACATTACACTTGATTCAGTTGAAGCCTCCTTTTTTTATTAATGGCGCAAAATAGTCTGCTAGTGGTTCGTACAGTAGATAAAACACGAATGAGATTAAGAAGTCAATTTTGAAATTTTAAAGTCATTATATGAAATGATGTAGTTCAAATGTGAAACAAATAAAAAGCTATATTAGTTACCGCTCGCAGTTTCGCCTGTTCAAACTACATGAATAAACTTTGCTTAAATGTATACTTTAAATGGCTGTAAATGTTTTATTTATGAACCGATTAAAATAAAATAATCCCTCAATGTTAAGGGACGCTTATCAAAATACAACAATTAAAAAAACGCATGCATTTAAATTGACTAATCCGTTTCTGAGATTAGCGTGCACAGACAAACAAAAAAGAAAATTATAATTTTTGTTTTGGGTTCCATTACATTAATAAATTCTCCTAATTATATTTTTTCTCATAAATCTCCATGTACAGTTACATTTTTATTATATTTATAGATATGTGTATATACAAAAATGATAAAAGAAATCTAATAAGTGATATGATCAAGCCTTTCTTGTTCAAACCTTTCCCCGCAGAAAGAACCTAATGTCAACACTCGGTTCTCCACGCACCGCCCGAAATCGAAACATTGCGTGTTGAGTGGTTTTTGAACGCAGCTGCGTTTTCTCTTATGAGAGCGAAGAAATGAAAATAATTTAAATATAATAATTTTATTATTTTATAGTTGATATCGAACTCACACCTAGTCAGAGGTTGTTCCACTCCACCACAATAGCTTTAATTAATAGTAAGTAATAATAAATTTATTTGTTGCAGATTTTACAAGACATGATGGTTGAAATAGATTATGATGCTGATGGTACTGTGTCTCTTGATGAATGGAAAAGAGGAGGGTAAGCTACGTTACGATACTATACTTTTATATTTTTCAAATCTTTGATTCAAGCCTCAAGTCTTAGTTAAAACAAAATATATTTTTTAAATTTATTAACGGTACGTAGCAATATATTTTTTTTATTTTAATTGGAATCAAATTAATTGATCTACTAGTATATTGTAATATGCAAACAGAATTAAAACAAAAATGTAAGAAAAAAACATTCGAAATATAATTTTATATAGTTTTTTTGGAATATTTCACATCGGTTCCGTTCGAACCATTATCACAATCGGTTTCCGTAGTTAGGCCGTGATGACGTAACAAAGACAGACAGACAGACAGAGTTTCTTTCGCATTTATAATATTAAGTATAGATAACACTTGACATTATACTATACATAAATGAATATTAGAGTTTCAATATTCGCAATATTTAAAGAATACGGTATTATGAGAAATTTATAATCTCCGTCAGATAATGTTTTTGAGATGTGAAGGGCATGTGGAATAGTATAATAGAACAATAGTTTATGGTTCATTACTAGCTTTTCTGAGCTGAAAAACAATAATACAATTTTCCTGACAAGTTCATATTATACTTCAATAACTAGCTGTGCCCACGACTTCGCCAATACAGATGAAGCTAATATAAAAACCTCAAAAGTATCGAAAAATGTTTTATACATTCTACATGTTTGTGAATGTTTTATATATTTTTTTAGTAGCTGTGCATCCCACTTTGTCTGTTTGAAATTCTAAATTATAAGTTGCTTTATAATACTCCATATTACATCAGCTATTTGCCACTGAATGTTCCATCATAATCAGTCCAGCCGTTCCAGAGATTACGCGGAACAAACAGACTGACAAAAATTAAAAAAAATATATTTTATATGTGCATTTAGTAAAAAGCGTTTATTTTATTATATATTACAAATAGACACTCCAATTTTATTTATTTGTATGTATACATTAATAAATAATCAAAATAATTTTGAAATGAAACTATTTTTAACCGGATTAATCTTGTATATTATTAATATTCAAAGATATCCAATTAAAAATAGTCCGGCCATTTAAAAATAGTTAGAAAATGGCCCATTTGGAATTTACACAATTTAAAAATTTCAATTACAGCATGACGACTATACCGCTGCTGGTACTATTGGGCCTAGACACCAATGTGAAGGAAGATGGCGAGCACGCGTGGCGCTTGAAGCATTTCAATAGGCCTGCCTATTGCAACCTCTGTTTGAACATGCTCGTCGGCTTGGGAAAGAAGGGGCTTTGTTGTATATGTGAGTATTTTGTTTCTCAGTAAATAATAATCCTACCAAACACATAAACATGAAAAATAGAGCCGAGTTCGATATTAATAATATATTTTAGCTATTGATTCCGATAAGAAAAATAAAGGTTCTACATGAGAAGAAAATTGAAGAACTTTTTGAAATTAAACTATTTTTAACCAGATTAATCACGCATTTTATTGGTATTCGAAAATATATTTTAGTAACCCGTTACAGTAGTCCATGGTCACAGACAATGTCGGGTTTCTGAAATATATTTTCGTATACCAATAATATACGCAATTGATCCGATTCGTAAATAATTTCATTTCAAAATCGAATTTTCTGAAGATCTTACTGAAATTTATTTTTTAGTACTTGGCTATTTCTTTTTAAAAAGCGAAGTTGTGTGAAACAATATGACCTTTTATCATAATTATGTTAATTTTTAACACGTATTTCAATGGCGGTATTAGTATGATCTTTTCAAATATGATTAGGTAAAGAGAGAAGCGCGGATAGTGGAGACTTGAGTCGCAAGCCCTCTCTCTTTGAATTCGCACAGAGTATTTGAAATCTCAATAGTTTCTTTCTCCATAGTTTGTAAGTTCACGGTACACGAGCGTTGTGTACAACGCGCGCCCGCTTCTTGTATCGCAACGTACTCTAAGTCAAGAAGAGCGCCCGCAACCCTCGCACATCACTGGGTGGAGGGTGAGTTCAGTATTTAAAACACAATTTTATTTTCCCATACAAGCTGTGCCTGTCGGTCAAACAGGATGCGTTGGGAAATTAAATATTAAGCAAGGAAAATAGCTTGGACTATAAAATATTAAAAGACCTAGCATAAGTGAAATTCGACCGCATGAGTTAACAATATATAATTTCAATAGTTTGGCCGATCATTTGATCTTATCTTTAAATATATAAATTAATATTTGTTATGTTTCTAAGAAAATTTCGGAACGCGCCATTGATATTTAACAACAAACATGTCATTCATTAGCAACAAATCTGAAACGTTTAATGTCATAGTACGTATTTTTTATTTTTAGTTTTCTATTGAACTTTGACACATTATTTAATACTGGGGCGAAATGAAGTTCACCAGTTTAGTTAGTTACATATATTTTAGCTTCACTTCCATTTATTTTTTATCAATTTTATATTTTAATTAGAGAAATTTAGCACATGACAAAAAATTATTTTCAATGTAACTGTTAGAATGCCGAGAATATATTTATAGGCGTGTTATTTTAGACCACTTTCTTGACTATTGTTGTATGACATGAATCTGATTTTAATGGCAAAATAAATCTGTTGGATACTTGTGGAATTCTTGGAAATAATATCAGTTTTTGAATTACTATTTTATATATTTTTCAGGAAATTGTCACGGGAAATGTGCAAGATGTCGAAAGAAGATAAAGGGCTATAACGGAATAACCGGTCTCCACTGCCGATGGTGTCATATCACGGTAAAACACACTAGTCAAAAGCATTAATATACGAGTATTATTAGAAAATGATAATGTCCTTGTAACTGCTTCGAACAGCTGCACAACCGCTGCGTGGGCAGCGCGGGCGGCGCGTGCTCGCTGGGCCGCCACGCGCGACACATCGTGCCGCCCACCGCCATCCGCCCGCTAGTGCTCGACCGCCAGCGCTCCCTGCCGCACCGCCCCCACCACGAGCCCGTGAGTACTGACCGACTTGACAGACTAGTGTTTAACTGTTAATGATGTGTCACAGACAGTGACAGTTTGACAGTAGTCCCAAACTCTTTAACCAACTCAATTCAAATTCAAAATATCCTTTATTCAAATATACTTTTGCAAGCACTTATGAATCGTCGAATCAACATAAAGCTACCACCGCTCGTAAAGCTATTCTGCTGAGAAGAGCCGGCGAGAAACTCAACAGGTGCTCTTTTCAAAAACAAAAATTACGATCTTATCATTTAATACAGTGATAGCTAAATTGCACCAAATTCGAAATCATATTACGAGTACTTCCCACATTTTTATCTTTAAAATATTCTTCTACAGAGTAATAAACTTTACGTATCAATATTATTTTTATATTGGCTTTAAATTTCGAGAAGTTGCAAATCAAACAAAAATTAATTAAGATTAAAATGTGAAAATTTTATAACTATTAGAGTTTTAATGTGGCAATAATAAGAATAGCCCAATTCTGTAAAGCATATTCAAATTGTTCAACTTTTACATATATAGTACCTATAGGATAATTCAATAAAAAAACAGCTGTTAAGTAGACAGAGTCTACTATCAAAACACTCTTACTTTACACCCAGATAGTGCTTATCGAGTAATGAAACTTAAACTTAAGCAGAATTGAATGTCCCTCGAGTGAGAATCGACCCCACAACCATAGCGCTTACAGTGAGGCGGTGTCACGCTATAAAAAAATATCCTCTCCATTTAATTCTTTACGTTAAGGATTTAAAGATAATATTTTTTTTACTCCACAGCAAACTCTCCCAGTATCGCTTTCTTTGCCCATCTCAATCGCTGCTACAACAGAAGAGAAAAGAGACGAAAAAACAGAAAAAGAACATCGAGCTCCACCTATCTCCTTCCAAATTACACCTCCAGAAGGGACCTGCCCCTTGCTAGTGTTCATCAATCCAAAGTCTGGTGGAAGACAAGGATCGAGGGTGTTGAGGAAACTCCAGTATATCTTGAACCCTCGCCAAGTTCATGATATAGCGAAAGGAGGTCCCATGCAAGGTTGGTTGCTTTTTACTTTCTATTAAGTCATTCGTGGCGCAGTGGTACAGCGTCTGCCCAATGAAATATGGGTTCAATCCCGACTCGGGGTAATTTATATTTTAAATATATCTATTTCTTTAGCCTGGTTAGGTAAAGTGCGATGTTGAATTTCTCAATTTCGATAGTATGTAGTAGTAGTAGAGAATTGAGTGTCTTGAGTTAAAATTTTTATACAAGTGTAGTGAGTGAGTGTCTAGGAACTAGGTTAGGGAAAAATCGTGAGGCTGTAATAATATTTATTTTATTAATTTTATGGATATCTAATGCATTATTATAAAAAATTAAAAAAAAATTTATGCCCTATTTAATACTCTTGCCTTATTTTCTTTAAAGGGGGTCGAAGGTTTTTTCCAAATTTATTTTTTAGTACTTGGCTATTTCTTTTTAAATTCATTGAGGTATGACAAAAATATTAATTAAAATTATTTGCTTTTCATCATACAAATATAAATATTATTTGGAAATTACAGGCCTACAAATGTTTAAAGATGTGAGAAACTACAGAGTGATATGTTGCGGTGGAGACGGCACTGTCGGATGGGTGTTGGAGACCATGGGTGAGAGTCAAACAAAAAATACAAATTGTAATATTTTATATACAGATGCGATTGCAACATTAAATGAAAATACAGTCTTAACACAATTACTATGTAAATGAAAGTCATGGTTCGAACAAAATAAATAATAAAATAACCGTTATAAAATCAAACGTAATTTGTAACATATGACGCAAGCGAACACTAACCCGTCAGAGCGGCAACGTCGCGCATTATCTCATTGAAGGAATCGAGTGATGGGTAATGGCGGTGATTGACATTAATTAACGCAACACTTATTTTGGTTTGATACAAAATCACAATTATGATTAAATATGACATCATATATATTTTTTAAAGTGTTATCGCACACTGAGGAAATTAAAAAATACATATTTAGAAAACGTTTAAAAATTTGAACGCAGCAGGATTTGAACCAGCGCCTCTTGAAAACCGTTCAAGCGCTCTGACCGCTAATCCATGCGTTCTACATCCAGCTGCGTCGCAATTCTCATACGCGTATTACAACTTATATTTGTTGTTAGCATCTCTGTAGATGATTTTTACAAATTTCTACTACCCATAGATTATGCTACGAAAAATCGTTTGGCAAGAGAGAATGCTATTTATTAAATATATATATATATTTTAAAAATTTTTAAAGTGTTATTCGCACACCTAGGAAATTGAAAAAGATATACATACTTTGAAAACGTACAAAAATTTTCTTCTAAGAACCGAAACGGAATCGCAAATCGATTCCTCATCTAATGTTTTCATCCTTAATGGCCCTGATGTATTAAATTTTAAAACTGTTTGATATGTTAAACCTGTTTCTCAATGCACAAATAAATATGCGTCACAATTTTTGCCTTAAACTGACAAAAAATACCCTTTGTGCTGCATTTTTTTTTATTTTCTTAAAACTTCGCGTAATAGTTTGTCGCATTAATTAAAAAGCAATAACCAGTTGTCCAATTTCGTACAATTTATATAAGAACCTAAAATTAGAACTTACTAAGGACAAACGATAATAGCACAAAATATCTTTTATCTAAGATTTAGTTTTAATTATTACGTTCAAAAATATTTATTAAAAATACAAACTATGATCCATTTATTTAAAGTTTTTTACATTTTGTAACACGACAAAACTTTTAATTATAGATCGTTACATACATTCCGTTTCAATTTACTCGTGCACGTATCAATAGGCTTATAATTGATGATTAGCGTAATTATAATTTTGATGCAACCACAAAAAACAAAACAAACAATAAACTGAAGTAATTTCGCAACATTATTTCTGCTCATGTTTTTTTTTCAATATCTAAATATTATTATATTTCACCATATATATATATATGGCATGTAACATTTTTGTTAAATTTATTTGTTTCATGTAGATAAAATCCAAATGGAAACCCAACCAGCTGTAGGCGTCATTCCACTTGGTACGGGCAATGATTTAGCCAGATGTCTACGGTGGGGTGGCGGGTAAGAATCTTACTGATATTATATTTATTAATTGAAGTTTTATATTTTTTAACTAAGGAAATTTAATTGTAGTGTACAATATTTTAAGTTTATTATTCTGATGAGAAATTTATCATTTTTTTTTATAAGATTTAAAAAAAACAACGATGAAATTTTTCCGCAATATAATTGTTATCGTTTAAGGTACGAAGGCGAATCTATCCATAAAATTCTAGACAAGATAGCTCGAGCGAGCACTGTCATGATGGACAGATGGCAGATACACGTTGAAAATTCTACGGATGAGGTAAAAGTGTTGAAATTTACTTTTATTAACTATATTAATTAAACCTTAAATATAATTAATTGTTACCAAAATATAAGCATTTCATTATTTGTACATATTTTATAACTAGCGACACGCTCGTGGCTTCGCCTGCGTAAACTACACGACTATAATAACTATTCCGTTTTTCGCCTACCCACGTCCCCTTTTAAATCACAAACTTTACTTAAATTTATAAATAAAAATGTAACTTTTTTATTTATAAGCCTATTGAATTAAAATAAACACTGAAAGTTAACGGTTAAAAGTTAATGTTTAATACAAGTCTTGTAGTCCTTGCAGCGCTTTCGGCTCTGGAGATTTTAATATACTGCTGGGCAGTCTTCGTGCAGTCACTCTTTCTACCTCAGTTATTAACTGGTTTCCCTCAAACCTATTCGGGCCTCAGTAATGTCTGGATGTCATTGCTGGTGTCCCTCAAGGTGGCGATCTTTCTTCTCTTCTTTTCCGTTTTTATCAGTAGCATTTAGAGAGTTATTTCTTCTCCTTACCATCTGTATGCGGATGATTTGATGCAGATTTAATGCCAGAAACTATGGCTACTCCAAGCAAAGACTTTATTGATATACAAACTTGGGCCGAATCTTTTGGCGGCGGTGATCACTTACCGTCGGATGACCCGAACGCAAAAGTAACAATTATTTAGAGCGCCTTAAAAATCTCGCCATACGGTTTTAAATTATGGTCTGCATAAGTGCGACCACGTTTCCCATATTCGAGCTCAGCTTAATTAGCTCACTATCCGCCTAAAAAAAATTGTTTAAGCTAAATCTTAACAAATTTTTATTCAATTTGCCTTTGCTTTTATTTCATATTTAATTATTTCTTTTCCAGTGCGAGCACGTTCAGATGCCAGATTCTGCGCCCCATCCGACGACTGTCCCCTACAATATAATCAACAATTATTTCTCTATAGGAGTTGTAAGTAAGACTTTTGTTGTATTGTTAATCTTTAAGCCCATCGTGGGTCAATGGTACAGCGTCTGATTGTAAACGCGATTGGTCGTGTGGGTTCGGTTTCCACAACTAATTCTCTTTTCTTCGCTCTAGGAAGAATAAAGAAATGAAGCGTGGCGCTGATTTACGCCACTCAACACGCACTCGATTTCGGTTGGAAAGTAGAAATCGGAGTTTCTTGATTCTAGGTTATCTTTGACTATACTGCTATAATGAAAATTAGTTAAGTTGAAAAAAAAATGATATTTCTGGTGCACGGCACACTTAAAACATACATCATCACTTACCGACCGGCTTAAATTGAATATTATCTTAATACTTTTTTATTTTCTTCTAGGACGCCGCGATATGTGTAAAATTTCATACGGAAAGAGAGCGCAATCCCGACAAGTTTAGTTCTCGTATGAAAAATAAACTGTGGTACTTTGAATTCGCTACTTCCGAACAATTCGCTGCCAGCTGCAAGAATTTACATGAGAATATTGATATTGTTGTACGTATGTTTGTAAATGTTTTATATACTGCTAAGGTGTCGTAGGCGAAAGGCATATCTATACAAATAAATAAAATTACTGTGTCTGTTTATAATATTAAAATAACCGCTTTTTACGAAATGCTTATGTATGTACCTATACACGGTGCATATACCAAAATATGGTTTTCTTACAATTTTTGTCTGTGTGTGGAACAACCGGCTAATCTCTGAAACGACTGGACCGATTTCGACGGGACTTTCACTGGTAGATAGCCGATGTAAATCCGCACACGGACACAGGTGGTAGTTAATAGTAAAAAACCTGCAGTGCGACGGCTCGTCGCTGGAGCTAAGCAAGGGCCCGGCGCTGCAGGGCGTGGCGCTGCTGAACATCCCCTACGCGCATGGCGGCTCCAACCTGTGGGGCGCGAGCGGCGCTCATCGCCGCGGCCGCTTCCCCAACGCGCAACAGGGTCAGGCTAGCTAATGTTCATTACATATGTATTAGAGGTTGTAAATACTCTAACATGTACTCATCAGAGTACATGTAACTCTTTTTGGACTTAAAGAACTAATAATAAAATAGCTTTATTTGCTGAATAACTATAAATTTCAAAATAATTATAAATTGTAATTTAGTAATATTTGCATTTTTAATTTTTATCTCTTTTTTGTTTGATTAGAAAATAAGATAAAGAAGAGTCACGGGTTCTAGTTCCGCTACGGTCAATTTTTTATACGTTTTCTAAAAATCTTTTGCACACCCTAGCTTTTTTTTTCACAAATGAAACGTAATTTTTTTTCTTATAGACATTGGGGACAAACTCATAGAGGTTATTGGCTTGGAGAATTGCTTACACATGGGACAAGTGAGGACAGGTAACTTTTTAAACGAACTCTGTATTAAATATAATAATATAATATCGCTTTTATATACTATTTTCTAAAAATATCTATAATTATATAATAATATATACAAATATATTTATTTATTTAATTTTCCTTAAATTTGCATAATACTATCAAATTAAGAAAGTAATTTTTTCAGCTTCACGCTTTTTCAGAGAGAACATTACAGTTTCAAGACACTGCTGCGCTTTCTCTTATCACCCGAGTGGAGAAATGCAAAATAATAAATATTAATAAATCAATATCAAAAAATAATGAAGAAGTACAAATAAGTAATTTCCAGGTCTGCGTGCATCCGGTAGGAGATTAGCGCAATGCAGCTCCATCACCATAACGACTAAGCGCACCTTCCCGATGCAGATCGACGGGGAGCCTTGGATGCAACCACCGAGTCAAGTAAGTCTTACTTATTTGTTTGTTAACTAGCTATGCCCGCGACTTTGTCCGCGTGGAATTGTTACATAAAAAAGCCTAAGTTACTCCCTATTATATCAGCTATCTGCCAGTGGAGGTATAGTCAAAATAGGTTCAGCTGTTTCAGAAATTAGCCGGAACAACCAGACAGACAGACAAAACCTGTACAAAATGTTATTTTGGTATATGTATCGTGTACACATACATATGCATTTAGTAAAAAGCTGTTATTTTAATATTACAAAACAAACACTGCAATTTTATTTATTTGTATAGATATGGATTGATTTAAAAAGTAAGTAATTGTAATGAGTCGTTATTCCAGTTTGTTTTGTTTTATTTTTTTAAAAGCCTTTTTTTAACTTGCAATCTATGTATGTTTGTTTGAGTCAAATCTTGCAGTAAAATTTTGTAGCATATATCATTAACCGATTGAGCTGACATTTTTCATACACGTTCGGTTTGGATGCCAATGCATTGTTAGCTGTGTGACGTCATTCAAAACCCAACATGGCGGAACACAAGATGGTGGACTAGTTATTTTTAATGCACTCCTATAATATGAATATCAAATAAAAAAGGTAGCTGAGAATAACTCGAAAAAAATATTTGCTTTTTTTTGTTTTGTTTATTTTATATTTTATGCTTTTCAGATGTTTCAACATCCAGATGTTTACTAATTGTTATTTATTGATTTTATATGCACTTGTTTTGCATGAAACGTTGATATTTTTTCTGTTAATTTAACTTAATTTTGATAATGTAGGTTTTTTGTTATTTTTCTTCACATAAGTATATACGTATAATTCCGTTTTGTTAAATAATTTTGTCTTAGTGTTAATTAGTTACATTACATTAAACGAGCATACAATTAGAATAACAGGCCGTCGTGGCTCAGTGGGATGAGTCTGACTATAAATGTGCTTGGCTGTGTGTTTGATTCCCAGTTGACGGAAAATTATAGGCAATGAGATTCGATCGAATCTGGGACATTGCATGTTGAGTCTCAATGACGCGCTTTGCCTAGTCAACCAGACTGTAGAAATTAAAATAATTAAATTGTGATCATTTCACCGAGTGGGAATCGAACCCGTTTACAACCAGTCACGATTACAGTCAGCTGCTGGCATACTTTTTTTAATAATTCCGGGAAATCTTCCAAAGATGCCCCCCGGTATGGGCTCTTGAAAACCTCTTGCGGTTGCCGCTTTTGACGTAATAGAATTGCCCATATTGCTCACAGTGAGGGGATTGTGAATTGGTCCACGCTACTACATCACAGCCGAATACTGACTGTAGTCGATGGTTATTTTTAGCAATGATTTAAATAATCTATTCTTAGCCACTTGGGGCCGTACCATATTGGGCCTGGGAGAGAGCCCACTACGCCACGACGGCCTCGACACACAAATTTTATACAGATAATAAAATATTTTATATATCCTCTTTTATTTAGATAACAATAACGCATAAGAACCAAGTACCGATGCTGATGGGTCCAGCGCCGGAAAAGGGGAGGAGTTTTTTTAAACTGTTCACACACTGTTGAATTTCCATTCCATACAACTTATATTTCTGACACAATTTTATCAGGTATTTTTTTTTATTTTAGAAATCTATATTATGTAAATATTTATTTAAATGAAAACAAATAAATGATTAAATTTGCGTTAATTTAGTGTGTTAGGTATTTGTAGTTTTTTGTTTTTGTTGGAAAAATAAATGCTTAAGAAATCTAAAGTAAATATTTTGTGTCAGTTATTTAATATATTGATGTTATAATTGAAGATTTGTGAAGGATGAAAGTGACATGACATGTGGAAAGATTGGGGCTATACCAGTATTACCACTGGGAGTTTCCTGCCTAATAGACCAGGAATATTGATCTTTAACAGACTCAGTTACCAGTGAACCAAAACATGTCGATCTGAAAATTAGATTGATATGATATTGGTGCTCGAAAAAATGTATTAAAAAAATCTCTACCAAGTTCTACTATCAGTGAATCTATTGGGGAGAAAGTTGTCGTTATTACTACAAAGAAAAAGGCCCAAGATTTGTATTTTGGCACAATTGAGTATCAAGTTTTGCATCGAAAATTTAAAAAAGAATAAAATAATATTCAATTTTATCAGTTATTTTTTTAACTGCATTTTTATATACTTTTGAATAAAAATTTTATGAGTTTCATGGTTTACAGCTGTTTATATGCATTTATGCAACGAGCTGCAGTAATCTGAAAATGTGACTTCACTTTCATCCGAACATGTAATTATTTTTATTGTTTCTTTTTTCTTTTAAGTACTTTGTTTTTCGTATTAACAACTATAATTAGTTATATTTGATTTCTAATTTTAACATACTCATCCTCTTTCATTGTCACTGTTTTATTTATTATCTGTGCATATTTAAAATATTAATGTCAAAATGTAAATCAATGCTATATGTGTATATAATTTTACATAGATATGTACTTAGATCGATCGATTTTTTATTTATATACTTCAAAAATATTGAACAATATAAAAGACTACAATTCTACTAAATAAGCTTTTTAAAGTCAATATTTTGTGCTTATGTCCTAGAAGCTTGACATCGTACCAATAATGATACGTCCATTTTTGCGAAATTTTACTAATATTACTATAGTAAACATATTTTGAAATTTTAATTTTTTAGAGAATAATTAAGCGTATTTTTATTTTAACAAAAAACTCTAAAATTAAACTTCATTACGGCTTTGTTTCAGCACTCTCTAATAAGTTAGTACTAAGCTTTTTAGTAAATTAACAGGAACTTATCAGTTAGTGGTGATTTTGAGTCAAAGCAGTTTGACTTTGTAGGCATTTTGGAAAAGACTAGAGCTGTTTTTTTTATATATATAAATTTATAATTACAAATATATATTTTTGCTTAGTAATGGTATTATTAGGTGCTTTTTTTAATTTTTTTTTAAATTTTTGCATTTACATATTTAGAAATAAATTAAGTGTCATATTTTATAATGTAATTATAAAAGATTTAATGTTAAAGTTACTCTTAACTCAGACTTATGTCAGATAATTCAAATATATTATTTTTTATTAAACCTGAATAAAGCTTTAAACTTTTTTGTTAATATATTACTGCTCTTGTAAAAATCTTTTAAATAAATACATATTTTTTTTTATTTCTACATATTTTATTATTAATTTATATAAAAAAATATCAATATTTCTATTTTAGATTTTAATTTACATATTTTTCATAAAATGGAGGTATATATTACGAATTTAAATGTAAGCAGATAGTACTAAATTACTAAAAAGAAAATTATTATATATTCACATCCCAATTGAGTTAATGTAATTGACATATTGCAGATGTTTTGTTTTACAATCAACATAAATATGTGACAAAGATCAAAATATAAAATGCCAAATTTCATTTAATTATATTATTATTTCTATGGAATCGTTATTTCCGAGTCATATCTGATTTACGGGTTTAGTATGTTTTTTAATTGTATAAGATTTAGATTAAAATGTTAGATTTTAAAAAATGCTTAACTTTGTGTGTCAAGAGTAACTGGTTATTTTTGTTTAATCTATATTTTAAAGTTTTGTAATACAAATATTAGTGTATAATTGAGAATTTGTTGTATTTGTTTTTAAAAAAGTACTATGAGTACATTTTTTGCATAGCCACAGGTGAAACTTAATAAATAATTAATGTTTATATTTTCTTACACAAAAAGAATTTTCATAAAGTATCTTTAGATTATTTAATTGGTGAAAAAAAATTAATCGTAAATAAAACAGCTGATATTCTTTAACTGCCGGACTATTTGTATACCAAACATAGCTAAATACCACGGCAAGACAACTGGTTTTCGAATGAAAAAAAACCGCATCGAAATCTGCCCATCTACACACACACACACACACGTCGAGGTTTAATAAACTGAAGTCTAGGAAAATTCTTCTTGTGTATACATAACTTATTATAATTAATTTATGATGTTTTAAAATCATTTAAAAAGTTATTTTTGTTATTTATTTGTTTATTATCTGTAATTGGTATTAAATAGGTGTTAATCGTCTAAATGTATGTAAATTGATGTATTGATTTTTATGTTATATTATATTGATGATACGAGGGTGTACTAGTGCATAAAGTGCCGTTTAAATTGTTTTAAAGATAAAAATCTTTTGTATATTGTACATTTACAGATTGTTAATAAAATATAAATGTCTATGAAAATTTGAATGTAATTCAAGTTTTACTTCTCCCAAAGGCACGAGTAAAATTCAGTTTAATGTAAATTTTTAAACAGATTTTATTCAGTTTTGAATTTCACTTAGTAAAATCTCATAAATGTGGCTTATATGACCGTGGTGTCGCAGTGTAACAGCGTCTGGTTGTATACGCAATGATTGCCGGTACGATTCCCATTCGGAGCAATGATTATATATTTAAATTATTTTCATTTCACCGCTTTGGTGACAAGACTAAGCGTGGCGTACAGTTTTGCCCATTAAACACGCAATGTGGCGATGGGAGGGGATTTGGGATGTCTGAAAGTGGAGAACGGAGTGTCTTGACACTAGGTTCTTGTTAATAAAACATAATTTTGGACATAGATCACTTCTACACTAAGTACGCCATAAGCCACTATTATATTTAATAAGAATGGTTTAAACACAGATTTATATGGACATATTATGTATCAGAAAAATATTGCCATATACAAAATTAGAGATATATATATAAATAAATGAAATTAATTACAATAATTTTCGTAATGTTAAGGCATATAGAAAATTGTTATTTATGAATGTGAATTATTTATTATATTAACACAATTAATGTATATCTGTTGTATGTCTGAATGTTTTTAGATAGTCTGTGGTCGTCAGACTTTTGTTTAATTAGAAAAAAATATAAAAGTGAGAAGACGAATAAATGTATTCTTTGATATTATGCTTGACTAAATATAGTAAAGCTTTTTGTTTATCCAAATGTTACCAAAGAGTGTCTATCCTATTACAGTACCTACAATACCCTTACCCTTATATTTTATACTTAAACCTAAACGCGTTTTTAGTTTGCTTTTAAACTAATTTGTTATATACCATTTGTTTTTTTTTCTATATATGTATATATCTCTCTCTCGCTTCTTTGCGATGACAACGTGACATCTCGTTGAAATAGTTTTCTTTATTTTGCTTGATATTCGAGGCCGCGGTGTTGGGTTTACTTTTTAACAAAACACGGTATTTTACCAGCGTTAAAAATTACCGTTTTTTTTTTGTAGAACTCACCACTATGGTTTTAAATATCAAATAATGAGGGAACACGATTTTCACGAGATGTCTCGTTACCATCGCAAAGATGCGATATATTTATTTTCATTCACATTTAACTTCAAATAATTGGTTTGTAATATCCACATCCATTATAGGTTCGTAAACTTGTTACCTTATAGTAGTGCACACTCGCCTCCGAGGAATATTAAAATTTTTAAATTTCAATTCTTTTGATTTCTTCATGAAAGGCGTGTCCTACACTGACTGACTTTGACTATACTGCTATCCGTAAAAAAACGTCAGGCTGCTTTAAAACCAAGAAAACAAAATGCATAGCGACTGATCTCTTCAAAATTGTGACGACCACTTTATTAGGTGTTATAGTTAAATTAATGTATTGTTTTACTATAAGAATTTAGAGTCGCGAAAAACAATTATAAATCTGTGCCAGCTTTAATAGTGTTAAGAAATATTTATTGTAATTATATTACATTATTGAATATTATTGTAATGAATATATGTGTAAAAGAAATATTGTATGGTGCTTTCATTTTGATAAACCCTCGTTTAAGTTTTTAGTTCAATGTTTTTTTTGCTCTTGATGTTCCTTGATAATATTTGATTGTTGAATAAACCGATGTCTAGCCTGCCCGACGATAATCGGATAGGGTGTGTTGTAAACGCGACGGGTGCGGGTTCGATTCCCACTCGTGGGGCTAATAATGTTTTTTTTTATTTCTCCACTCTGGTACCTAAGATGAAGCGCGGTGTTAAGTACTGCTACTACACAAGCAATGCCTCAATTTTCGATCGATCTCTAGAGGAAGGAATTACATTACTTGTAAATATTATTTACTTTTTCTCAATTTTTTCTTTTTAACAAAAAAGGCGTGAGTTCCGACGGTCACCGAAACAGTAGGTTATAAGAACCGAGCTATGTACGGGAAATTCGGTAAGATAAAAATATATATACCTACTCATGTTATTTTAAAATAATATGTTTTTAGTTATTATATTGTAATTTAAATAAATCAAATAGCTGCAAAAAAATGAGACTATCTACATTATAAATAGAGGCTTCAGCTAAAACTTATAACCTTATAGGATAGAACACGCCTTGAACGGTACTCAAGAGGTGCGGGATCAAATTCTGCTACATAGATCTTTTAATTTACTCGTTTCTAAATATTTTTCCTGTCTTAAGTGTGCGAATAACGCTTTAAAATATACATATATTATATACGTCATATATACGTACAGACATTCTGTACCATAATAGCCCACGGGGGCCATTACCCAGAGCCCCCGAAGTCAGGGGGCCCGAATGAGCTGTAAGCAGTTACAACGTAGTAGTATAGTAACTTATTCTAGTAGTCTATAGATGCCTACAATTTGATTTGCAAGGACTTTAACGTCTTACGGTAGATAAAAAAATAAAGTAATTTAAATATTACCATCCCGTCCAGATAAAAGATGCTAGACTATAGAGACTTTTAGAAATAAAGAAAAAAGATAGAAAATTTGTTTAATATTGTGGCCAGATTTATTTGTCAATAAAACAGCCCACAATATTAAATATTTTTTTCTATAGCCGCTTTTACTTATTTCTTATAGTTTAGCTGATCAATTATGGCTTTTTATCAGCAATCTGAAAATATCTATCACGTTCAATAGTTTTTGCTAATGTGACAATTCCTTTATCCTACTAATATTATAAACGCGAAAGTTTGTAAGGATGTTTGTTACTCTTTCACGTAAAAACTACTAAATGGATTTTAATGAAACTTTACAATAATATAGCTTATACATCAGAATAACACATATGCTACAAGTTATAAAGACATTGTGTGAATTGACCAAAATATCAAGTAAGTATCTTATGTTCAAGCCATTAAAGCCAAAATAGTGAACCATTGTAGTCAATAAATTAATATGGTAGTTAGATACTTTAATCGCTTCTGGTATTACAGTATTAATGTCTTTCACGGGTTTCATTCGGACAAATATTATTTTAACCAAGTATACTACGGCGTGGCCGACGCATGGCGGGTGAGGTGGGGGAAGAAGTCGCTCATGATCTGAGTGCGCGACCGCCACCCGAACGCGGACAGACGCGTGAGGGTAGACGTCATTGATGGTTATGTCTGTTTTGCAAATTTTCAAGCATTAGCAATTTGTTAAAAAGCCATTGTACTTAAAGCTATATTGCTTTAGTTATTAGTTATTCGTCCAGGTATAGTTCTTGGCAGGTTTTTATTTGGTTAGGATTTACACGTACAATAAGAGACTTCATTTTAATTATGTAGATAGGTTACACCTGTTAATTATAACGAATGCGATTTGTTAAAAACGCATTGTACTAAAAGTAATATAGGTCCAGGGTAAGTTAGTGGCAGGTTTTTTTTTGGTTAGGAGTTACACGTAGATACAAAAAATACCTACTTCATTATAATTTTAATTATGTAATTAGGTTATTTACCTGTAAATTATTACGATTTTAATCACATTCTTCAATTTGACCAAAGAACTCATGTCACCACCCAATCGACGATATATACTTTAAATACACACATTAGAACGTGTAATTATTTTTTTGTCCTGCAAATGGGTATCGAACCAATGCCTTGCGATTTCTTAAACAATCAATCGTTAACAATTGAACTGTATTATTAATAACGCATCGTGTATATATATGACATAAATAAGAAATATTTCTCCAAGTAAAATTTGGATCTCCAAACGTCCCGTTTAGAAAGCGTTACTATCTTTACAATTTCACATACAACACTTAACTAAAAAAAAGTACTATGCTATAAAATACAACTTTACGCATAATAATAGTTTTTTTAAACTAAATAATGTCGTTATCCTGATCGAACTCATCTAGGACAAGATGTCCTGGCAAGGATAATAAGTTCATGTTATGAAAATATTATTTTGTCATCCGATCCGGACACATGTGCAAATTTTTAAGACGACACGGGAGTCTAAAGTTTGCTTTGCGATATTATATTACAACGATACAGAGATAGATAGAAAGTGATAAAAAAATCGCATGGCAAGCCTATGACATAATACTAAAAGAGAATTTATTTTAAGATGGAGTCCAATTGAAGTGTCTGGTTTAAATATTAAACTAACCACTGTTTACTAAATGTATATGTATGTCTGTCTGTCTCTTTGTTCCCTGAAACGGCCGGACCGATTTTGACGGGACTTTCACGGGCAGATAGCTGATGTACTTTTATTTTAGTATGCAACGCGGACGAAGTCGCAGGCACAGCTAGTTTGCCTATAAAACTATAACTGCTGGGCCTATGTGACTTCATGAGATGTTCTAGATTTTAATTTTAATTTTTGTTTCAACCGATTATGCTCATCACGCTGGACAAATTTTATTCAGGTTTTCTATTTTTCTACAAAGAAATAGAACAAAATGTACAATTAGGCGGCCTTATCGCTTAAAGCGATCTCTTCCAGGCAATTTTTGGATATAGAAGTATAAAGTGACGGTAGTTTACACATTTAAAATATAAGATTAGTTGGTTTATTAGAGCTTTACATCAGGTGTTCCATTTTTATAAGTCAATTATACCCTTACCTTGTACCTGCACAGGGTTAGAAGCTATACAAAAAAAATCATTTAAATCTGTCCTTTTAAGTAGTTCCAAAGATATGCGCGTAAAACCAGACAAACAAACACTTTAATAATCAAGTCAATAACTTCAACGTACAGACTAAAAATGTTCCCTAGTATTATTATATATTTTTTATTTTATTTTCATATAAAACAAAGTTTTGTCCGTTACTTATTTTATATATTTAAACATTAAATTAAAAGGTTATATTATTAAATTAAAGATTCAATTTATATACTAATGCTTTTCTTCTATATTATCAATAAATGTGTCACTTAAATATGTCATTGATGTAGCATTTAAAGTAGCAAAGCTGGTGGCTGTAACACAGTTTATACTAGTACGGCTGCCAACACTCACCTCTAGAAATTAAATATACATACATAACTGTAATTAATCTAGAGTGATTATGAATTATGTACTTAAGTTAATAAACTATTATTGTTATATATTATATGTATGTAAACACGGTACATATTCCAAATAACATCTTTTTAATTTTTGTCTGCTATTTTCCGGGAAATGTCTGGAACGGCCGTTCAGACGTTTAAATTGCCTAATTTAGTTCAAATTCGATAATTTGACTTGACGCTGGCAGATAGCTGATATAAAACGAAGTAACTTAGGCTTTATTTTACGATTCCACGCTTAAGAAATTGTGGGCACAGCTAATTTAAAATAAAATAATTAATGAAAACGCAGCTAATGAATTACTCAATGTTTAATAATTGTTAAAGCATCGCACTTCCTTCGCGCAACATTCGTTTTTTCGTAACTCCACACAATTAGTGTTGAAAGAAAGACAATTAGATTCGAATGCGGTAGTTTCTACATTTGATAGTGACTACTTATAATTTACATAAATTACAAAAAAATATTATGACCAATTGTTTGCTCTGGTAGCTAAAACAAAGCGCGGCTTAGAGTTCCGCCATTTAACACGCAATTTCTCGATTTTGGGTGGAAAGTGGAGAACGGAGTGTCTTGACTCTAGGTTTTCTTTCACTGACTGACGGACCTTGCTAGGTGAAGCTGAATAAAAACTTGTTATTAGAAGAGCCTATGTTCGTCACGCTACCTATCTACTTGACATATGCTATTACTTATTCTTGCTAAAATTATTGTTTCAAAGAAAACACTTATTACTATTACAGTGTGTTAGTTTAAATTACTATAAAACAATTAAAAATATATGAAGCTTATTCGAAGTGATCTCCTTTTGCTGCAATACAGTCCTCTAAATGTTGAGGCCAGTTA
The DNA here is from genome assembly GCA_038994665.1 of Podotricha telesiphe. NCBI lineage: Eukaryota > Metazoa > Arthropoda > Insecta > Lepidoptera > Nymphalidae > Podotricha > Podotricha telesiphe. Next base: position 157,849 of record JAOYRR010000444.1, on the reverse strand, counting down.
TCAAGAGCAGCACGCACTCTTACTATGGGAAAAATCTTCACTGCCAATTGTATGGTTTGCTTTAGGGAGTCCAAATTATCATAGTGTTTAGAGCAAGCCTTATTCTTTAAAACTGACCATAAATGATAATCCAGTGGATCAACACTAGACGACAGCCAGTCTTCAGTTCTGTTGAAGTCCGGAACGGTCGTTTCTAACCAAGATTGGGTGGACCGAGCTTTATGACCCGGCGCCGAGTCTTGCTGAAAGGGCCATTCTTGGTTGTTGAACATGGTATTGTTAAAGAGCTTAAACTACCTTCTCAAGAATGGTATCTTGATTTACTTGTACTGATCTTTAACCTTTTTAACAAAAATATGCCTCAGTCACTCCTTCATAGCTATCACCCCACCAAACCATCACTGAAGTCGGATAATGCCCGTGTTGCACTCTGTTGACTAATTGGGAAGCAACTTTAGAGCTTCCAGCATAAACACGGTATTTTTTTGTTCCGTAAATGTGTTCTCGAAGCTGGATGTAGAACGCATGGCTTAGCGGTCAAAGCGCTTGGACAGTTTCCAAGAGGCACGAGTTTGAATCCCGCTGAGTTAAAATTTTTATACGTTTTCTAAAGATATGTTTTTCAACCTCTCTGTAAACCTTCAATATGTTTTCCTACTGAGCCATTTGTGATGAAATTTGATATGTGTAGTCTGAATACCAGGCTATCTTTTATTAACAAACGCGGGTGAATCCGGGAGCAGAAGCAAGTCATCCTATAATTAACGATAGTGTATCATAAAATCGAGTATTAAGAGGTTAATGTAGATAGCTCGAAAAAGATTTACAGGCTATCGTGGTGCAATGTGACAGCGGCTGACTTTATACGCGATGGTTGTGAGTTCGATTTAGACTTGAGAAAGTTATTATATTTAACCACTGTGGTGACAAGACAAAGCGCGGCGTTGAGTTCCGCCACTCGACCCGCAATATGTCTTGTGACTAGGTTATCTCTGAAGCTAAAAATAAAAGGAGATTTAAAAATTCGAAACCTATGACGGGCTTAGTTTACGATAGACCCCTAATATAGTATCCACTGTGCCACTGGTATGATATTATTAGTATTTTTACTAAAGTCAACAGCTAAATCTGTTGGTATGTATGAAATAATTAGCATACAATCATCATTGTTACGTCAATATTTATTAGAGGACATATATCTTTTTTTTCACTAGCGATTGCGTGCGGATTTTTTGGAATTTTAGCAATTATTTTTACGAAAATCCTACTACATTATACTATTATGTACATTATTAATAATAATGAGTAGTGGCGAAGCGTGAACTAATATAGACTTTTTTTTTTTCTTTTCGTGAGGATATCTGTTATGGTTGCTTGCCCACTAAAACCTCACGGTGCTCCTCCTCGACCGCCACTAGCCGCGGCAAAAGGGGCTAAAACCTTCCGTGAACCCCGGCTAGACTAATATAGACTTGGGCGAAGTCACATTGGCGTGGACCCTTTTATTTAGTTCCCAGGACCTGCCAATAAATCTATCTAACCAAACGTTATGTTAGGCAGCCAAAATGTGATTTCAGCTAATTAAAAAAAAAGAAGTTGTTTGTATGGCGCTGTCACGCTTACTTAGATCACGTGACACGTCTGCAACGTAGTAGCGGTGCCAGTATGTGAGAAGTGTGGCTGATATATCTGGTGGCATCGCATTTAAAGAGGCCTCGCGAGGCCCCTTCAAGCGCGAGGCCGTAGGCGAAGACCTATTTCACCCACGCCTAGCTACGGCACTGATAATATACTTATTATATCCAGAAAAGTAAATAGCTTCAATCTATATATAGAGAACACAAAAATATTGCATATTAATTAAACTTTAAAACGTTTTTTTATTATTTTTGTATAAAATTGATATTAATTAGGGTAAAAACACACGGACACACAGACACTGTAATTTTATAATAATTATGTAAATAATTAGTAATATTTTGATTGTTACGACGCGACCTTTTGTAGTAGAAATGCAATGGGCGGATATGCTTTGACTGAGGTCATTCAACATTTTTGCCGACAGATAAAAGAACGATACTCTTATTAATTTCAGGCATAAAAATTATAAATTGGTTTTTTTCTTCAACTTCACGCTTTTTTCCCGCATAGCAGGTTATTCAGAGAGAACCGACACTCCTTTCTCAACTTTCCACCCTATATCAGGACTCTATACCGCTTTTCATCTTGTCAGCAGTTCGGGAAAATGAAAACAATTTAAATATAACCCTCCCCCCTTTGGTGATTAATGAAATTAAAAATGGCGTAAGAGGTTTGTTGCCAGTGCTCTGTAATACATAGTACATGAATATTATTACAGTTTAAAAACAATTCAATTTCTAATTCTTTATTTATCATACCGTGTATGTTTTGATGCACCAAGGTTGTAGTGCCATTACAAATTATATCTCTTTTTATATTATTATTTTCTTCATTTTTATGGAAACTTGAAATATTGCCAGAGATGGCCTCTATTGTCTTATTATCTAATTTTAATTACTTGAAACAGATTCTAAAATAGGCATTGAGTATGCTGTTCAAGAGGTACAGTTGTCTTTATAAACATTGTATTGGCTAAATTGACTTGTAAATAATACTATGGCAAGTTTGCTATCTCTTTTTTTTAAAAGTAAGATAGGTGCAACCTATCACATTTCAAATTACTATTAATTAAATTTTTAATGTAATTAGACAATTTTTTTTTTATGTAAGAGAACCCAAAACAATGATTTTAATTTCTTTTGCTGTTCGTCTGTGCGTTTCTGGATGCTAATCTCAGAAATGGCGAACCGATTTAAATGCAGTTTTAGCTAATGTGTTTTCATCAAACATCCCTTAACATAATGTGAACATAGTGTTAATTTTATGTCAACCGATTGGTTCATAAACAAAAAAGTTACAACCATTTAAATTGCAAATTTAAACTAAACTTGTGATTTAAGCGGGAACGTGTGTAATTTGAGAAGGAGAAGTCGGAAGCGGGTAGATATTGATCGAAATAATAATATTCTTTATTCAAATAGGCTAGAGAAGCATTTTGGTATCGTCAATAAACATAAAGTGTCAGTATTGTCCGACCTAGCGGCAGCTACCACTCGGAATGCAGTTCTGCTGAGAAGAGCCGGCGGGAAACTCACCAGCTAATATATATTATTCAATAAAACCGCATTAAGACCATTAGTTATGTAAACAATCTAATGTTTTAATTAAAATAACTCAATATAGTAATATGGCACGGAAATGTTTTACATACTTCGTAGCATTCCATGACGACATCATTTACAAATTTGTTTACCAATTAGTAATTAATTTAAGGCTAAGTTAAGCTTATTACAACATTTAAACCTTTAATTTCTATTGATTTATTTTTTACTACCTTTACATCTCCACCGTATAACGTAGGTAGATATGATATTTTATCCCAGACTCTACATTTAGTACATTACATTTATCATAAATGAGAAAAACGCTATTTTAAATATATGTTGAGTGACGTTTACTTCACCGCACAATGTGTAAATTTAAGTGAAAAAGGGGAGGAAGGAGTGTCGTGTCACTAATGCCAGGGTTTGCAGACAAAACCTACATTCTTTTTGCTTTTCTGTTATGCGGGGTAGAGCGTGAAGCTGTAAATAAACACTTTCCAAAATGAGATTCAAACTTCTTCATTGTGTATATCGACACGTCTCCACTTTCCACCTAAAATAGGAGCATTGCGTGTTGCCTTATAAGAATGATGAAATTAAAATATAAGCATTCCCTCTAACGGGGATCGAATCACAACCATCGCCTTTATAATAAGTCGCTGTCCCACTGCGTCACGATGACCTCAAACCACGAAAGTGTCCAATCTGTACAAATACAAATAAATAATAGTGTCTGTTTGTACTATTAAAATAACTTTTTTACTAAATGCAAATAAATGTGTATGTATACTTGGTACATATACCAAAAAACATATATTACAATTTTTGTCTGTCTGTTTGTTCCAGCTAATCTCTAAAACGGATTGATTTTGACGGAACGTTCAGTGGCAGATAGCTGATATAATAAGGAATGACTTAGGCTTCTTTTATTTTTTAATTCCACATGGACATAGTCGCGCGCACAGTTCGTATATTATACAAATATTTATTTAACACAAGTATACCCTTAATACAAGGTGTATTGAGGTATATACAAATAGCTTTCTTCCTTTTGGGTGTAGCTTGTATCGCATCCTTGACATTATATGTTTCATGTGCATATGTAGAGTACACCAACCGGTTATGTTATTACACGACGGCTTTACGCAACACATGCATAAAAATAAGTAAAAAAATTAATATTTTTCACCGATAACATTGTCACTTAAGATGTTACTTATTGATAGTTGGATAGAAAGATTTTGTTAAATTAAATTTTTTTTTAGTATTCCTAGAAAAAAATAATTTAATTTATGCAAAAATAAATGGTTTGACTTTATTAAAAAGTATATTTAATAGTTACAGTATATTAAAAAAAAATGCGAATTGTATCGAACCTTATTTTTGTATTTGCATAATTAATATGCTTAATTTATATATATATTTTTAAATAAAAATATTAAAATAAATTAAGGTTACATAAACTCGTCCAACAATTAATTACACCTCGTCGGCACCTACAAAAATACACCGCTTTATAGGCCGAGAGCTCGATGTTAATGTTAATTTATTATCATATTATAGGGCAGGGGCTGGTTGTGTTTATCGTAATGAAATCTGTATCATTTCATTTAAGTGATTTTAAAACAACATTGTTGGAATAACGTCTAATTTATGAGTTCAGACGAGGAAAACTGCACCAACATACATACATAATATACACATTAGTTAATTATGATAAATGTATTAATTGAATGTGTAATACATACATATGTAAAGGCCAATTTGAAATATGTCTAAAGTACGAGAAATCTCTTTGTTAGAAAATTTAAATAAAGATTGTTAAAGGATCCTATGATTTTATTACTATTAATAGACTTGTTAATGCGTTAAATACGCGTTTTTATGGAATATGTGTGTAATTGCATACAAAAGTGTATCTCAAACACACTATAGTATAGTATATAATTTAAGTTTACGTTATAAATTTGATTGTTTTCTACACTTCTTCTCCATATATACTTTAAATACAAAAAAGTTCACACTTCGCCACCGTCTCATCGTTTTCGTCAAAAGATTCGAGAAAATACTATTAATATAAATTCCTCTAAATTTTGAAAGTGTCTGTGACAGCCTATGAGAAACAAATATCTGGAAACTCTCAGATTTAAAAGAACATTTTGTGGAAAAGATTCATCATTTATTTTCTTCGTTAAAAATATTTCTTAATTAAACATGCAAAGATAATGTCATAGCAAAAAAAAAGATCTAAAATATATATCTTAAATGTCATTCGTTCAACCCAGGAAATGAACTGGGTACACTGAATATGCACATAAAAACTAACAAATATGTATCGTCTGTTCTTATTTTATGGTTTTTTTTTCGATGAATACATTCATTAGCATGTATTCGGATCGCACTTGTTTTTTAACCTAAAGTATTTCATTTTATTTAATTTATGTCTTAAATATGTATAGTTATATATAATATAATATCATATATAATATGTTATAGTATAACGTGTTAATTTGGCTGAGTAAAGAACGAATATATTTTTTTCAGTTACCCGTTTTCTTTCCGCATAGCGGGGCAGGCGGAGGAAGCCTAGTGTCAAGACACTCCGTTCTCCATTTCACTTCATTTTGCGTGTTATCGTTGCTCCGAGTGGCAGCCAATTATGTCTACGATAATACACTGAGCGCAATCAATGATAAGTGTTATTAAAATCGAGTAAAAGCAGCAAAATTTTAATAGATGATCATTGTTGAGGGTTCAAATAAAAGTTGGGAAAACTTTATTTTTAAATGAAGGCGTATTTCTTCTTTGGCCGAGTTCATTAAATTTTTTATTTGTTAAACAAATAAAAAAATTAATGAATTATTTGTTAAACAAATAAAAAATTTAATGAACTCGGCCATGCAATAGCAAAGTCTCTAAATAAATTATGTATCTTAATACACTGAACTAATGTTCAGATTTTTTTTTAATTAAGGTGTGCATATTGAACAAATTATTTAATACACCCATAATAGGAAGGATTGCATAATAAATTTATAATATCGTTGCGCTACGGCGTTCCAGTGTTCATATTTGAACGTTGCTGGATTTGAATCCGCGTCTTGGAGACCGTCCGACCTGCCTCTTGCCAACACTGATTATGCATAATTGCCCGAAACTCAACACCGCGCCTTATATTACCAGAGCGGGAAATGAAAGTAGCTAGAATCATTCCCCAGTTGAGAATCGAAACCACAACTATCGTGGCCATCGAGACGCGAGACACCTTGTAACCTTTTACAAGGGTTCGATACTCACTTGGAGAATGATTACTAAATATTTTAAGTATTTTAAATTGTTATTCACACAAATTAGGACATTGAACATATTTTTACAAAACGTATAAAAATTAGAACGCAGCGGGGTTTGAACCCGTTACTCTTAGCGGTCAGAGCGCTTGGACGGTTTCCAAGAGGCGCGGGTTCAAATCCCGCTGCGTTCAATATTTTAAAATGTTTCATTTCTCGCTCCTAACAAGCTGTCTCGATTTCTCATGACACTAGTTTCTCTCAGTCTATTCCCCTATGCGGGATAAGGCGTGAAGCTCTAAAAAAAAAGAAAAATACATAATAAAAAGTTGATTATATTATACATACGGTCACATTTATTTATATGGTATTGTAGATAATTACTGAAATATTTGTCGGACTCTCAGTACATCGCAAAAAATGCTCTTTAAAACCTAGAATTACACCTGTGATGTTCGAAAATAAATTGATATGACAAAGTTTTATTAATTTATTCTACAGCTTTACGCTTTTTCCCACATATCAGGGTATCAGAGAAACTAGTGTCAAGACACTCCGTTCTCCACTTTCCGCCCGAAATCGAAATAATGCATGTTGAATTGCGGAACTCAACCCCACTTTGTCTTGGGTTCCAGAGTATTTTAATTATAATTGTTCCCCCGAGTGGGAATCTATCCCACAACCAATCGCGTTCACAGTCAGACGCTATTCTACTTCGCCACAATGGAAATAAACGCGCTTTTTCAAGACAGACACTGCCGCTAGTAGGCCATTCCACAGTTGAGTGGCACGTGGATGGCAGTTCATATGAAACCGCACAGTAGTAGAGTGCCACGTGGTGAGGATGATATTTCAATCGGTTACGTACTGTGCGGTTGGAAAATTCTGCGGCAGGAATCAAGTGGAAAAGTTCTCCAGAACACTTCCCATGATAAATGCTGTAGAGAATGCACAAAGAGGAAACGTCTCTACGCAACGACAAAGTGTCAAGGATTTCACAGATTATTGGGTCCTTAACGATTCGAATTGTTCTACGTTGTATGCGATCAAATGGATCAAGCTAATACTGGGGTGCACCAGCTCAGAGATGGGAACAGTACTCCATGTGAGGCCGAACTTGGACCCTACACAGGGCAAATTGGTGTTTAGGCGTGGAGTATTTTCTTGCTCTGGCAATGACACCCAGCTTCTTCGAGGCCAACTTGACCTTGCTTTCCAGGTGATCGCGTAACCGGCAGTCACTCGAAACGTTAAGGCCCAGTATGCTTATTCTGAGCGTGGCTTTAGTGATATGCAGAAGAAACAGTGTAGGGGACAGCACACAGCCTTGGGGTACGCTTGCATGGGCGTGTAATTAGAGCAAAATCCGTCGACAGCGACCTTCATAGCTGGCAACCCACTTACATAATTTCTCGGGAAGCCGGCATTCAGGTTGGAATGAAGACCCTTGATGTTACAAAAATCCTCGTTGAGTGTGGTAAGGGCTGCCGTGGAGCGTACGCCTCGTTTGCCTTGTCCAGCGCACGGTTCTGTGCTGTCCCCTAAATTCGACGGGTGGCCTGAGTTTGTGGACTCAAGGAGGAACTCTCCAGCATCAGACATGCTGGTACCATCCTGGGGTAGTCTCTCTTTCAGTACCGCTGTCATACTCTAGGAATGGTTTGGGGGTTGGGCATTCGAGCTCAGCATTACCTAATGCGATACGCAGTGGCAGAACGCCACCTGCTTGACGCCGGTTTTAAATGCCGAGGGTGGTAATGAACCGGTCGAGTTGGCCCATGCGTGTTGCCATCGCTGGCAGCGTGACTCTCCCTCACGTATTTTAGTCGCCTCTTCGACACGACACCTCCAATACCAGGGTGATCCTATTATAAGCCGAAATCACACGGCAAAAAACATAATATTTATCTTTTCAAATATTTTAACATCTTAAAAGTTAAGTTAAAATATTTCTAATTTCTGTATTACAAATGCTAATATAATGTACACTTTTGGTAATTGTAATTAGTGGCTTGTACGTCACTTTACACAGAAGTGTATTTTAAACACACGGCATTATGTGTAATATTTTTTTTATTAATATAATATATTTCTAATGCATTATTATAAACATAGAATAGAATAATGTTTACTGCACACACAAAAACAGTAAAACAAGAAAATAAAAAACATGGGATATACGAGTATATCACATGTATGCAAAGGCGGTCTTATTACTTGAAGCAATCTGTTACTAACAACCTCTGGCTGAGTCAGAATTAATAGTAAAAAGAAAAGGGGAATATTTAAATACAGAAGGATATTATATTTTTAATTTTTCAAATTACCACATCCATCTCATAGTTCACATCACCTACACGTACGTCAGAAGCTCCGCGTGGACTCCTTCCGCGTTCCTACAAAGGGCGTGTTATTATGAAAGGCTTCCTTTTAATATATTTAATAAAGATTTAACACATCTCAATTTATGAATTCATTGAATCTTTTTACCTCTGTTTCTTTAACGCTACTATTATTACAACTATAAATAATCGATACTACTAGGTTTTTATTTATAGAGAACCTGGTGTCAAAATATTGTGTTCGCCAGAATCCGAGACACGAGAACGTGCTGAGTGGCGGGACTCGACGCCGCACTTTATTTAGTTCCGGAGCGGAGATATGAAAATAATTAAAATATAATCATTCTTTTTCTCGAGCGGTAACCGAACCCACAACCATCCAGATTATTATTTTATTTTATTAATTGACAGCTGTTATTTTTTTTTAACCTACATTATCATTGAACTTTTCTTAATATTATTACAAAATAGACAGCTTTTCATCTGTCTTTTGTACGCCTTCATCCAATTAAAGAACGATAATTAAAAAAGTGATATATTTTATGTAGCAAAAACAGACCTAATAAACGTCGTGTTTTTGACATCTACCTAGGAAACAATGAAGTATATAATAGTTATTTAAATACCAATTAAATGTAAGCCTTGTTTAAATAAAAAAAAATAAAACAAACATTTTACGAATTCCCAAAGAACTGGTTATCCGAATATAATAATGGCAATAAACTAGATTGTACTTTACAATCGAAGATATGTTTTTAACGACCACCTGAGAAGACTTCCAGGTCCATTGAACCGATAATAGTATAGAAAACTTAAAAAGCTCACATTTTTCTAAATGGCAATAATTTAATTAAATGAAAAGTTTTGATATTAAATATTGTCGTGCTAATACAGCATGTAAAATGAAGTATTTTTTTTAAATTCATTCTTTTTTTTCTGCATAGCAGGATAGTGTAATAGTGTCAACACATTCCGTTCTTGTCACCAGGGCGGAGAAATCTAAAGATTACGAGCAGGAATCGAACTTACATACATCGCAATATAGTCGTAAGCTGTCACACTGCGCCTATAATTGATGCAACAAATTTCTTTTAGGCTTATTCTTAGCTATTACATCAATGTTTTAAATACGAAGTAAGCCGTTCAAATATACGCAATAAAATCGTTTATACAACTTTTTCACATTCTTTAGAGTGTTATTCACACAGTTCGGAATTGAAAAAACTTTTTAGAAAACGTATAAAACGTTTCGAATATTTCAATTGGAATATGTTATAATAGCATAGGTTTTTTATATTTTTTCTTATTCTTCAATATTTCTAAGCCGTCCAAGACGGGTCAAGATCCGCGGATTCGAATCGCGCTGCGTTAAAATTTTTATACGTTATCTCAAAATGTTTTTTTTTTACTTATACGTCTTTCTATATCTATCAACGTTTGATCACGGCCATTTATATTTCATTGATTACACAGGTTGAGCCTTGGGTAATGAAATGTACCACCCACATATGAATAACAACAAATTTGAGGATGGAATTTTTTACAAATTTCCGCTACATTTATTAAGAAAAATATTGTTTAGCAAGTAATTTTACTCAAAATACGAGTAATTTAAGTAAAATATGCTTCGGTACTTTGCCATTGCACGTATATGAATACAAGCAATTATTTTTACAGATTCACGCCTTTTCCCGCATAGCAGGGTAGTCAGAGAGAACTTCTGACCAGACACTTGGTTCTCCACTTTCCGCCCGAATTCAAGACATTAAGTGTGGGATGGCGAAACTTTCAATTTAATCGATATTTTTGCCAGATATTTACATATAACACATTTAATTTAGAAGTCGTCGTGGTTTAGTGGGTAAGCGTCTAACTGGAAACGTGATTGGTGTTCGATCTCAACTCGAGGAAATGAAAAATATATTTAATTTATTATTTATTTCTCTCTCCTAATAGAACAAAGGGCGCCGTTAACTTTCACCACTCAAGTAGTAGTGTAGAGTAGTGGGTTTTCTCTGTGTGTGTGAAAGTATGAATCTGCAAATTAATCCAAATAAATTGTCCTGAAGTTAATTCATTGTTAGTAATTTACAATTAACAAAAAACCTTCTATAACATTTATTCGGAAGTTATGGATGAGAATCATTACCTTTGCCTTTAACATGCAGCAGTGAACGAGAAATACATATTTTTTTTATTAAGCTATAAAAATTCCATAACACCTTATACATAGAGATTGTATGATTGAAAAATCACTACAAATTATATTGACATTTATATGTTAAACGCAACGCCTACGTGGGTCGGTGGGTGCGATAATGAAATCGTAATAAAGTGATAAAATTGTATACTTCCCATATTGTTATTGTGCAGGTTTGAAGAATTCATTGGTGTTGTATTAAAAAGGTAATGACTTATTTAGTTTAAAAAAACTCTGAATGAAAATAGTTTGCTTAAGTCAATATCCAATAAGAAAATCGATTCAAAGGATATAGTGGGTAGGGACCTCTCACATCTCTCTCAGCGAGAGGAACTGATTTCTGCTGGGTTTTAGTGGCTAGTATCGGGTAGAGTAGCCGGTGAATCCTACAGTACCGTCCATGCTCGTAAGAGTCACAAAAAAAAACTACCTAATATTTATGATGCCGTAGATACTCACAGACGTGTTATTATCATCTCTTTGGTAAATAAAGTGAAAGCGAAATTAAAAAAAATTTAAACCGTAATCGCAGTTTTATAAATAACAAATTTCATGTATTTTTATATACTTATTTACATACTTAGAACACGCCGCGCTTTGTCCTATCACAGAGCGGAGAAGTTTTCGATAATTTTCATAAATTACATTACATTAAACATTACCAGATACCGTGCAATGTACCGGACATTAACTCACATTATCAAAGAGGACTCAGGCATAAAATTAAATAATGTGTACACTGCTATTTGTTTGATTCACAATTTTTCACAGCATACACGTTACTTTACAGTAGGTAGGCAACGCGTATTTTACACAGCACAGGTCTACTACTATACATATATAAATATTCCTACAACGGCGTCTACATTATACAATAAAGCATAAAACCGCGAAAATAACCTAGTTCTAAAAACATATATTTAGAAAACGTATAAATATATTAAAGCAGTGAGATTTGAAGACGCGCCTCTTGAAAACCGTTCAAGCGCTCCGACCGCTACGCCATGAATTCTACTCTGATATGATTAGAAATTCTAATTTTATACGTTTTCTAAATATATGTTTTTTAATTTCCTAAGTGTGTGAATAACACTTTAAAAGAATGTTAAAAACCCTAGTTCTAAGTTATGTTAGTTATGCTGAAATATTCAAATTTGTTCTAATATGAGTCATTTATATGATATCAATTATTCAAACATTACATTAGCATGCGACAAATTTGCATTCATATGCAACAAATATTTGAATGCTATGTGGGTTATATTAGGTTTTAGAGATTTACCCACCATTATTATGTACAAGTTGTATGAGAACTTCGACGTAGCCGGATGTAAAACGCATGGCTTAGCGGTCAGAGCGCTTGGACGGTTTTCAAGAGGCGCGCGTTCGAATCTCGCTACGTTCAATTTTTTATACGCTTTCTATAATATGTTTTTTAATTTCCTAAGTATGTAAATAATACTTAAAAATGTTAAAAGTTCTGTAGTGATTTTGTATAGCGGATCCAGAAGGTTTTATTTAAATGTAACTTGTAGTTATTATGTTTTTTTAATAAAATTTTGAATATTAAGTAAGGTTATATTATTATTTACTACATTGCACTTAACTTTGTTAAATGAAAATTGATAAAAATTTTTAACATCATTTAATACCTAATTAAAAAATCTTTGAAACTTTGAAGGCTATTGTAGCGCAGTGGACAACATCTGACTGGTTTAAAATAAATAAAAAATAATGACACAGCTTTTTCAGATTTAATTTATCTATATATATATATCCCAATACGTCCAATTTGTTTGAAAATTTCCATACAAGGCCGAACCGTTGTCATGACAACGAAGAAAACATACAAAGAAAGAAAACATAAACAAACAAAAATTAAAATCGATTACTTAGGTTTTTATTTAAACTAATCACTGGGGACATCCTGGCGAATTGGGATAGTGAAGCTCCTAATGTATATTTTAAAGGTAAAATTAATAAAAAATAATAACATCGCTTTTTTAGCTTCATTTATATCAAGACTAAGCGTGGTTTAAGTATCGAGTACGGGGGAAAAGTGGCGAACGGAGAGTTTTAACACTGGTTCTTTCTGACTATTGTTTAAAATTATTGTTATTTAAAAAAAGAAGTATCACGGACGTCTTTAAATAGTAATTGATATACACATACCACGATTTAATTTTCAATCAATACGCTTATGCAATTCATATATACTTGTAATCACACGTAATGAGTAACTTATTATTCATAATTCAAAGCCAACAAAAACGCAATGTGTCTCATTTATAACATAATAATTTGATATTTTAACTCATCAGGATACTACTCAAAGGTTTTAATAGCTCCTGCTTATAGAGGCAGAAAAAATAGTGTCAAGGCTCTCCGTTTTGTGCCTGTCTTTCGAGTTATCGTGGTCAGTGGCGGAACCTTAAACATAAAGGCTTTGAGTCAAGATCGAACTGATAAAGATAGCGTTTCCATTTATTTACTTCCAATATTATTTACTTATTGAATTGATAAAGTAATATCTAAAAGTAATCTATAAAAATAAATATGACTGGAATGTCCGTTTGTAATATTAAAATAAACGCTTTTTTACTAAATGCATATGTATACACGGTGCATATACTAAAATATTTTTTTACAATTTTTGTCTGTCTGTTTGTTCCGGCTAATCTCTGGAGCGGCTGGACCGATTTTGACGGGACTTTCACTGACTGACTAAGATAGCTGATGTAATAAGGAGTAAAGTAGGCAACTTTTATTATAGAATTTCTCGCGGATGGAGTTGCGGGCATAGCTAATTAGAATATAAAAATCTTGGAAATCATGAAGAAGTTGATCCATCATTCCTGACAAAATTTGGATCTAAATTTTTTTTATTCACAACAGACAAATACACATTTTTTTTCCTTATTTCTTAGAACACTAGACTTATATGACTGTAGTTTCTGACTGTAATTGCGATTTTAGTGAATTAGTTGTAAGTTCGATTCCTTCTTAGTTTAATGATGATAATTTAATTATTCTCATTTCTCCGCTTAGGTGAACAAGACAAATTAACCAATGTCTACGCAATATCTCAACTTTGAACGGAAAGTGGAGAAAGGAGTGTCTTGACACTTTTCTCTTTGACTATGGAAAAAGCGTAAAGTGGAAAAAATTAAATTAAATTAAAGTAAATCGGTACTTAAAGAAGAGGGGCTATCAGGTATCGGGTGTCTATAAATAGTAAGTTAAATAAACTTATCAATATTTTTTACAATTTCCTTCAATATCATTTATTATACAATTGTTTCAAGGAAGTTGACTTTATCAATCGAAATTTATTAAACGCCAACATTGTCCGTCTATCAATGTCAACAAGAAGCCTTTTATTTTTTAAATGAATTCGTCAGTTACGTGTTTAATTATTATAGCAAAAACTGACCGATCTTTAACACGTATGTCTGTAGTGGATTCGATTTCCGGGTGAAGTAAATAAATGTATTCATTCACGCTTTTTCCTACATACTGCCCCGCGGTAGTCTGATAGAACCTAGTGTCAAGACACTTCGTTCTTCACTTCCGCCTTCCCCCAGAAACTGATTGCCAGTTGACTGAAGGAACTAAACACCGCGCTCTATTTCAAGTACCATAGCGCAGGAATTAAAGTGATTAAATTATGATCATTACACCGAGTGGGAATCAAACCCATAACCTATGGTGATGAGTGTTGAATACGTAAAATATTGTTCTTATAAAGTAGGTTCTAAGGAATTTTATGCAAAATGTGTTTTATAGTAACATCTTACTCCGGTTTCGCTTGTTCAATTTAAAAATTGTTTTTTAATTTATTTTTTAATTAATCTGAATAGCCAAATTTGTTGCAACTTGAGAAATTCTAATGTATTATACACATTTGGAAATGAAATTATTTTTAACCGGATAAACGCGTATATTGTTAGTATACAAAAATTTCTTCGGGCGTTACTGGAGAACAAAGTATTTTAACACTAAATTCTCTATTCAAAATTTCCAAATAAATCGCTAAATAATAGTTTGATTTATCAAATTATCTTGTCAGGGGAGCAGTTTACAAAATTGTGGTAACCGGCGCGGCGTATCGTATCGTTTACAGTAACAATATATATTGGTCAAGTATGGATAAGTGTAAAAGGAATGCTTAAGTAACCTATACACAAATTATTTTACATACATGCTGTTTTGCGCACTGGATTTCAATTATTTTAGTTTTCTCGTTCTAAGCTCCATAAAACATATCGCGGCGTTCCGCCACTCAAAAGACAAGGTTAGGTAGGTTGGGCGGAAACTGGAGCGCAGCTGGGTTGCTTACATTAATAATAATCAATCGAGTTGTAAAGCAAAATAACTTAATAATGCTTTCGGCTCTTTTAGGCATAGATTTTCCATCTCTACTATTTTTAAGGAATTTTGGTAAATGTCTCTAAATATAGTTTTTTATTATAAAATATTCTTATTCCTAAATCACTTCATTCTTTTCATTCTAGCGGAACTCAAGACTGCATTTATAGCTAAAATAAAGAGCTGCATTGAATTATATCTGTAAATCAAAGCGCAACGCCTCGAATTTAAGCAAAGAGTGAGTTGAAAGTATCTAGCCTTAAGTACTGTTAAAAGAGTCAAGTTGCCTATTATGACAAATAAGACTAGAAAAATGTAAAAAAAAACAGCTGGCAAAGTCTAACTGGAAATAAGATCCAATATATTTTGTTGCAGCTTCTGGGTAACAGGGTAGTCAAAGAGAGATTGTGTATTTAGCGGAATCGAATCCACAACCACGATACGCGGTGTCGTATACAGTTAGAAGCCGTCGCGCTGCACCTCGATGGCCTCACAAACATTGCGCTTTGAAACATTGTAGAGTTAAATTAATATGTAAATATAAATAAAGAAATTATTTGTTTTATTTAAAATAAAGTTAATGAATCCAGATTAATTTTAATTAACATTTCTTTATCACCAAATATATAAATTACTAGTAAATTCAAAAATATTATATATATACAGTATATAAAAAAATAAGGATTTTTCAAAGTGGAAGAGGAAGGAAGATTTTTCAAAGTGTTATTTACACACTTAGGAAATTGAAAACATATTTTTAGAAAGCGTATAAAAATTTTGAATTTAAACTTACTTAGCTTTAATTAGGATTTTGTCGTAACCCGATGTAGAACACATGGCTTAGCGGTCAGAGGGCTTGTATAGTTTCCAAGAGGCGCGGGTTCAAATCCCGCTGCGTTCAATTTTTTACACGTGTTCTAAAAATATGTTTTTCAATTCCTTATGTATAGATAATAAATTATTACTTTTTGTATAATTTTTTTACAGAATATTTCAAGTGATAATTTTCAAGCAAACAAAGTGTTTTAGTCAGTAATTAATCATCCCCTATTTTTTTAACCTTATGCCAAGAATAACTAACTACAAAGTATAATCTATAAATTTATAAAAAGAATTATCAAAACTCTACCTCGTAAAAAGTTATGCGTGATGTAACATAACAAAAACTATACATATAATAAAAATATAACTGATCGCTGTCTTTACATGGCAGATATATTAGAAATATTATTATTAGGGGCATTTATCAATGTAATAGAATCCGTAATAACATTTATTTAACTTTTTTTTCTGTTTGTCTGTGCGTTTGTGCACGACAATGTCAGAAATGGCTTAACCATTTAAATGCAGTTTTACTATTGTATTTTGTTAAAGTTCCGTTAACATTTAGCGTTTATTTTATTTCAATGGTTTCATAAATAAAAAAGTTATAGTAATTTAAATTATACATTTAAGTAAAGTTTGTGATTGAAGTGGGAACGCGGACAAAACAATGGGAGAAAAAATGGCTCATGTTCATCCTAGGACACTTGGATATCTCTGTATAAAATTTCGTCACAATCGGTTCAGCAGGTAGGACGTGATGACGTCAAAGACAGATAGACAGAATTACTTTCGCATTTATAATATTCAAATGGATTTAGGCATTAATTGTATATAATAGAAAAAATGCTATTTAAGCAACATTTACCTTTAACGTAATGATGAATATTTAACCGTTTGTTAACATTAAAATGAAATAAAAAGCTAATTAAAAAATTCCTTAATATTGTGTTTTACCTAAAATTAATGATACTATATTTCGCCGTATGTTGATTGCAACAATCTGGTGAATAGGACAAAAAGCGCGGCGTTTACCGTCCTCCACTCAACACACAATTTCTCGAATTTGGACGGAAATTTGAGAACAGAGTCTTGATATTAGGTTTTCTGTAACTATGCTGTTTTGCGGGAAAAAGTGTGACGGTCGAAAAAGAAATGTCCGTTAATGAAAGTTATCGACATAGTCCAAAGGATTAGCAAGCTGAAGAAGCTGTGTACTGGTCATATTTGTAGCAGTATCAATAGCCGTTGGGGTCAACGTGTTCTGAAGTGGAGACTGTGCCTTGGCAAGCCTAGTGTAAGACGCCCTCCAGCTAGATGGAGTCACGACACACGCAACGTAGCTTAGCAAGGTTTAGGAGCGAGGACTTGAGGACCGAGCTTCTCGTGTATCCGATGGAGAAGCCTGTGTCCAGCTGTAGAGCGGAGAATGAAGGCTGATCGATGATGATGTGATGTTGTTAAACGAAAATAAAACGTATTACCTATGTCTATTTTATTATTATTTTATTATTCTTTTACCTTTGTGTTATTAAGTTATAAACAAGAATTGATAAAGTGTGAAATAAAATAACTATGAAATATAACTTTCGGCAACATAAGGTCTTAAGTATTTCCTCCTTATGCCAGCCTTCCTGGTCTGGATATCAAGTTCGCGCTACCAATATATATTTTGCCACGTGAATTTGTAATCAAGACTGGTTGTTAGTTCGATTAGCACTCGGTGAAATGAACAAAATGTTGAACGGATTCGAACCCGCGCCTCTTCAAACCGTGTCCAAGGCTTCTGAACGCCAAACCGCGTTCTACATTCAGCTGCGGTGACATTATCATCGGCTATTACAACTTATTTTTTGTTGTGAGCATCTTTGTATAGAGTTTTGTACAAATTTCTGCTACCCAAAGATTATTCTACAAACAATCGTTTGGCAAGAGGGAATGCAATTTATAAAAATTTAAACATTTTTAAAGTGTTAATCGCGGGTTTCAGTCCCGCTGGGTTCAAATTTTTATACACTTTCTAAAAATGTTTTTCAATCTCCTAAGTTAATTAAACACTTTAAAAAGTTTGTAAAATACTAAAATTTCATTTGTTGGGATTATCATTCAAGACAGCATTGGGTCATTTATACAAATTTATTATATGATATATAATATATAATAAATAAATATTTTATAATTTAAAAACACTTTGCTACTGTACGTCTCTATTACATAAAATAACCTGCATATGCCTCAATTAATAAATCAATTGTTATTTAATTAAAATAATAGAAATCTATTTTTAATTTACATAAAATTTACATTTTTAATTATAAACAAATCTATTACTTTTTTTTTTTTTAGCTTCACAGTTTACACCACATGGCAGACTAGGCTGAGAGAATACAGTTTCAAAACACTCTGTCCACCTTTCTCCGCCTGAAATAGTTGGGTGGCTTTATTTTATAAAAAACGGAAAAATTTAAATTATTTTTATATAAATATTTCCCCGAGTGGGAATCAAACCCACGACGAAACTAACTAACTAGCGACCCGCTCGCAGCTTCGTCCGCGTGAAATATAAATGTTTCGTATTTTCAGTTGGCGTTTTGTAAAACAATGATTTTTTTTAACATTTCTTAAAGTGTTAATCGCACATTCTTTTCCACGTTTAAATTTTTATACGTTTTCTAAATATGCCTTTTTCAATAATGAAATTCTTGAAAAAAATTTATTCAAAGATAAAACTGGCCTAAGTTCATCCCAAGAACCTCGAGTATCTTTATATAAAACTTCATCATAATCGATTCAGCAGTTTGACCATGATGATGTCATAGACAGACAGACTTTCAGAGTTAATTTCGCATTTATAATATTAGTATGGATTATTTGCGTAACGTCGTTAAAAAATAATTTATTTTCATTCCTTATGAGACCATTAGACGATTGTTTTGGCAATTTACAATAATTAAAATAACAAAAAACCGAATTATGAAAAACTAGTAGTAATTAAAGCTTAAAACGCTATCATTGCACAGTTGGTAAGAATAAAACTTCCCTATGGTTGTGGGTTCAAATGGATTTTCTAAAAACTTGTGTGGGAAATATAATTTCTTTCCACAATTTGGCTTAACAAAGTCTAGCAATCGGGTCCGATATTTAACACAAAGCACGAGAAAGAAAGAAAGGAGAACGAAGCAATATTGATTGTTTTTTTGATTTGATTCATTGACAGTTCGATACATATAACAAAATTGTAACTAATCGCTGTTTGTACATGGAAGATATATGAGAATAATTATTATTGGGGGCATTTATTAGTGTAATAGAACCCAAAAGAATGATCTTCTATTATTTATTCAGATTGTCTGTGCGTTTGTGCACGCTAATATATCAGTAACAACATTACCGATTTAAATGCAGTTTAGACTACTGTTTTTTAGTAAACTTCCTTTAACATTAAGTGTCTATTTTATTTCAATTGATTCACAACTAAAAAAGTTATAACAATTAAATAAATTTTGATCGACAAAATTGCTATAAAATACCTATTTTATTAAATAAGCTGAAACTTTTAGTTCTAGCCGTGTAGTTTACGCAGGCGACGCCGCGAGTTGTTCGTTTGTATTAAATCAACATAAAAATATGTTATTCTCAATGAAAAATGGTATGTCCATAGGACTTTTGCTTCTTGTTACCTATATAGGCGGTTGATAAAGACTGGCGCTGGACTCCACCATCCGCTATAAAGGCGAATAGAGACCGACAAAATAACAAAATGCAAAAAATATGTAAAATAAAAGAAAAAATATAATTATCGCAATCGTGGAGTGTGTCTGTATACGCAATGGTTAAGGCTTCGATTGCCACTTGTGGGAATATTCAAATGATTTTCATTTCTCCACTATGGCGACCAGACTAAACGCGGCGTTGAGTGCCTTCACTCAACACGCAATGTCTCGGCAATGAGATGGTGAAAAACGAAGTGTCTAGGCTTAGTAATTTTTTCTTAAAAAAAAATTATATTTAAAAATTTTTAGATAAAAGTTTAGTTATTTCTTCACACTACTCCATAACATTTACAACCCTAGTTAAAATATAAGTTTCCAGATATTTATTATTTGTGTTACTTCTTAAAACATGTGAGTTTACTAATTATCAACTGAATGAAGAAAGTAAAATGAAATTAAAATTATTTTAGTTTTCATTAATCTCCAATGCGACAAACAGACAGGCAAAGTTCTAAAATTAGAGTTCCTTTTGCCTTTTAAATAAAAGCAAATCTGACGGAACCTTAAGAAGTATTAACTTTACTGAGGCCAGTTAAACTGGGCTAGTGTTGTATACATAAGAAAAAATAAATAGAATTATACTTTCAAAAATCTCATTTTATACACGTATATAACTATATGGTGATGTAACTATAAAACTTAATTAGATTTTTGTAATATATGGTGTAACTGCAAATAATTATTTTATATATATCTACAATATTTTGATCTAAACTCAAAATTGTATGATGAAAAGTACTTAGATATATCGTGGCGCAGTGGGACTATAACCGCAATTGGCATGCGTTCGATTCCCATTCCAGGTAATGATTGTTTTGAAATATTTTTATTTTTCTACCGTCACTCGCCTCTCAACACGCAATGTTTCGATTTTAGGTGGAAAGATGATAACGAATGTCTTGATACTACGTTCTCTCGGCCTACCCTGCTAGGCGGTAAAAAGCGTGAAACTGGCTAAGAGTACATCTGGCCATCTTACATTTGTTTTTTTTTTACTGTTTTGAAGGAGAACTAGGTCTTTTAATAACTTGAATGAAATTTATAAATAATAAATGTAATATATTTATTCTTAAAAATAAAATATTAACTTAATATTATTTAAATTTTGTTTTTTTTTCCTTTTAATCTTTTTTAACTTTAACTAACGCAATTTATTGGATTTTGAATTAAAAGCTATTTAAATGCTGCTTAAAAGATAAAAAGCTATTTTTACTTAGATTATATCTAAAAAAGCCCAGCGTTGAATACCGCCACTTAACACGCAATGTCGAACGAGCGGAAGCGGGTCTTGACACTAAGTTGTGTTTTTGTGCTATGCGTGAAAAAACGTGTATTACACGAAATCCACACATTTTGCGATTAATAAATGTATCTAAATAAATACTGATTTTAATAAAAAAGTAGACGACATTGTATGGAATACTTTTGGCGGGCAGACAAAGCTGTGATTAGGTTCAACGCGCAACACACAATATATGTGTCACATAATAATAAATAAATGTTGAAGAATAAATAACGGTTTGAAATCCACTACAATATAAGTAATAATTGCAGAGCAAAGATTTATTATTGAGAAAAATAAATAATAAATATATTCCTAGATTTACTGCGAACTTATTTAAACGGCGTATTTGGATCTCAATTTATTAATGGTGCGAAATACATATTCTTAATGTGGCTGACACTGCTACGGCTTCAATGAAGGTCAATGAGCACCGTAAGGTTTTGAAAAAAAAATTGCCTTTTGTCTACTAGAATTCAATATTAATAAATTAAAAAAAAACAATTTTTAAAGTATTTGTTCACACTGTTTGTTTTTAGACGATTTATAAATGTAAACGTAATAGTCATATCCTAAGTGTACAAAAACATCTTAACTGAAAACGATTGTTCGTAAGAAAGAATGCTGGCAAAGCGAAATTTGTAGATCTCGCTATGAGGATGTTTAAGCAAACAATAAGTTTTGTGACAAACTAATTTTGAAAAATCTAACACGACGGATTCAGAGCGCGGAGCTTGAGACATGCCTAACTATACTCAAATGTGTTTTATAATCCCACTCGAGAATTGCCCGTCTTCTCCATGCTGATAGCCGTCTGGCGAGTTCATGCAATTTAAGGCTTTTCTTCACATATATATATATATATATATATATATTTTCAAATCATAGAATTGCACTTTACCTGCAAAATTCACTTATTTTATATTTTCAATACAAATATACTAACTACTTGATGTAGTTTATATGTATAATCAAGAGTCATAGCTATAACAGCTCTTAGAAACAAAAAGAAACGAAATTTCTAACTGAATATCTTTAAATATATTTTATTCTTTCAAACATTAAAAGCCCTTAATACATGCTAACAAATATTACAATTAAATTAAACAAAATGACATTACTATAATATATTAACTTTTTTTATGATTTTCAACTTTTGCTTAGCAAAGATCTGAATCAAAAAGAGGATTTTAAATGGGAGTGGAGGCCTGGCGTTTAGTATATAACGGCTGCACACTGTTGTTTCATTATCAGTCTCACTGTTAAGTCGAGAGGATATACAACCATGTACGCTAAACTGGTAAGATTTATTTATTTTTAAATAAATATATATATATATTTATAAAAAATATTTATTAATATATATAAAAATATTATTACATATTAAAATATTATTATATATTGGAGCTAATTCTGCTGTATAAAATATTTTGTGAGCAGTAAATAAGTGGCTTTAGATATTTAAAAAAAACATATTTCAAAAGTTATATAGTTTAATAATTTTTGTTAATACTTGAAATATTCAAAAGTTCTAAATTTAAAATATATGTGACATTGATTTAAAAATACTACGTTAATATTTATTTTTTTGTTCAAATTTTATTTCCAATTTCATAATCATTTTAGTATGTTTTTCTATAAAGTGTGTACAGTTCAAAATATTTACAATGCTATGACAGATTTTTTTGACAGATGGAATGCCAATTTTATATTTTTTTTCTATTAAGTAGATATATAAAATTGCAATACATACAACCATTTGTATTTAAATATTGACTGATTTTTTTAGACATGAAAAGAAAAAAATTCTAAACTAATTTAAACTTTTCTATTTAAAAAGCTTCTAAACATTTCTTAGTTTACATTAATAAAATCTTGTTGTTTACAATAATTTTTTAAGTCGTCTATATAGTATATACTGTTATACAGTTTATTTAAAACATGTCATAACTTTTTTTGACCCCTTTTTAAGTAAATAATTACGATTTAGTACAATTTTATTTGTATATTTTCAGTTTCTCATCAAATTAAGAACTAAATAAAGAACAATTCAAAACATAAATTGTTTACATTCATTTTTAAATTCAATAAGTGAAATAGATTTCATTTTAAAATTTGAACTTCTTCCCTCTATTTCTTACTACTGAACACACTGGTCTTTTATCTCTACTATATAATAAAATATAAATATAAAACATTAATATAATATTACCTAAGTTAATAAAATCCGGATATATCGCTTCAGCGAGTTTTACATAAACAAAAGTTACTCATTGTTCAACCATTTACTTGATTTTAAATGTATATGAAGTAGTAAGTAGTAGCGAAATTGATATCATAGATCGTAAATTGAATGGTTGCGATTCCAATCCTAGCATCTTAATTCAAAAATGCATACATGATTGATATATAAGGCAACTATTTAAACCAAATTTTCTTTATAGTTTTATTCCGTGCGTAGTTGTAGTATAGTATCAATGATATTGGCAAAATCAAATTTATCTGTGTTGGAAAAAGGTAATAGGTTCCGATTTTGTAATATAATGAAAATAATAAAATTATGATCATTCCGGAATCGGGAATCAAACCCACAATCAATGACGTTTGCAGTAGACGCTCTCTCACTACGCCACAATGGCATCGAGACTATTTATTTTTACTATATATAAATTTGACGTGACATATGATAGTTTCCATTCGATACGAAATAATATTGCGCAAGCGCATGTTATGCACCATTTAATTCCACAATGTAATGTCTAATTAAATTGCAAAAAGACAGGAAGTTGCCAAAAATTGTCCAAAACAATTGTATATAGTATGAAATAATGTAATTCCACAGTCACGCTCCAATAGAGGTAATGTCTATTATATACTGAATGATTGACTGACTGACTCATCTAAGCGCTGTCTAAATTGTTAAATATACTAACATTAGATTCAAATTTATTAAAAATTTCGAAATGTTATGTAAAAATTTTTATGTTCAAATATTATTTATGTTCATATAACAATGTTGGGTAGTTAGATGAGAAATTTAAATCAATATCCAATACGGTACTCTATTATAAAATTCAAAATTATAAATAAAGCGATTTAACCACTGAGTGGCCGAACTTTGTCTATGAAGAATCTAGGTATGTGAATATGAAATTACCCCGAATTTTCAACTTTTAAATCCAATTTGATGAACAGTATTGTACGAATTGTGGATTTTGTGGACAGCTTCTGACTGTATACGCGATGCTTTTGGGTTCGATTTCCACTCAAAGAATTTAAATTATTATACATTAAATATACAATTTTAATTATATACTCAAAGAATTAAAATTATATTTAAATTATTTTCATTGACAAGTCAAAGTTGCGTGGAGTTCTCCCACATCAACGCGCATTGTCTCGGATTCGGGCGGAAAGTGGAGAACGGAGTGTTTTAACACTAGGTTCTCTCTCTTTCTTATTTTGTAAAAGCATTTGTTACATTTGACACCAGTTGCTAACGACAAGCATGTAATGGTAATTCAATAGTAATAAATACGCGTACAGTTCCATTGTGCCGCCCACATATTGTTTAACTATTTAGGTTCACAAATATTGCTTGCATTATGATTGTAATCGAATAACTTGTTGACATTCCTTATAATATACTGTACCTTATAATATAGATGAGCCCGCAGCTTCGTTCGTGCGGAATTCTAAAATCAAATAGCCTAACTTGTTCCGTGTATACGTGCATCTAGTAAAAAGCGGTTATTTTAATATTACAAACAGACACTTTTATTTTATTATATATATTATATAAAATGACGATTTGTATCTATAATGTTTAATTTCATTCATTTAAAGTTTTTTAGTAAACAATGTATAGATCCAGAAGATCTTATAATAAAGTCATACATTGATTTGGTTGTGGGTTTGATTCCCATCCAGTGAAATGATTATATTTAAAATATTGTCATTTTTCGTTCAATATTGTCATTATAGTACCTTAGACAAAGCGCAACGCGAATACTCCAAGCGACACTAGTTTCCTCTGACTACCCTGCTATGCGGGAAATAGCGTGAAGCTGCTTTTTTATACTTAATTAATAAAAAAATAATTATTTACAGTTCATCGTCTGCATCGTCGCTGTGGTAGCGCTCGCCCGCGAGTACCCAGCCGGCCTACATCCCGCAGTCTGCCCCAACTACCCCTTCTGTGATTCTAATGCTTTCGCAAGATTCACCCCGGAAGGCATGCCTATCCCTGAATGGGTCTACAACCCCTCTATCCTACCTGTAGCTCCCGCTGAGTGAGTATTTTTGTAGACTATAGCTACTTTTACGTATATTATAATAGTGAAGTATTTTAAAATTATCGTCGACAGTTAAAAGTTTCTTTCATTTAAACGTATTGTTTGTGGGGATAGATAAATAGATAGATAGTTTTTTTTTTAAATACAATCTTATAAAAGAAAAGAAAAACACAGAGTGCAAAATTCAAATGTAACTGCTAATAGCAAACTCTAAAAGGTTGCACTTTTAGATGAACTAATTAAAATTGGCTTATATCTATACATTTATATGTAATACTTTATCTAGTTATTTATAAAGAGATTTGAGTATTCGATTTACAATTGGACTATTTATCACAAAATAATATAAGAAAAAAAGATAATAAAATTGAAGTAAAATTCGGAGTATAAGGTTTTTTATATTTAGAAAACGTATAAAAATTTGAACGCAGGATTTGAACCCCGCGCCATAGCGAAAACCGTTCAAGCGCTCTGACCGCTAAGCCATGCGTCCCACCTCCAGCTACGTTGAAATTCTTTACGCTTATTACAACTTATATTGTTGTTAGCATCTCTGTAAGAGAGATTTTTACAAATTTCTGCTACCCAAAAGATTATTCTACGAACAATCGTCTGGCAAGAGAGAATGCTATTTATTAAATATATATTTTGTTAACATTTTTTTAAAGTGTTATTCCCACACTAAGGAAATTGAAAAAGACATATTTAGAAAACGTATAAAAATTTGAACGCAGCGGAGATTGAACACGCCTCTTGAAAACCGCGTTCAAGCGCTCTGACCGCTAAGCCATGCGTCCCCACCTCAACTACGTTGAAATTCTCCCATACGCTTATTACAACTTATGCTGTTGTTGTTAGCATCTCTGTAGAGAGATTCACAAATTTCTGCTACCAAAGATTATTCTACGAACAATCGTCTGGCAAGAGAATGCTATTTGATAAATATATATTTTGTTAACATTTTTTTTTTAAAGTGTTATTCCCACACTAAGGAAATTGAAAAAGAAGACATATTTAGAAAACGTATAAAAATTTGAACGCAGCGGGATTTGAACCCACTCTTGAAAACCGTTCAAGCGCTCTGACCGCTAAGCCATGCGTCCCACCTCCAGCTACGTTGACGTTGCCAGACAGCGTACAGCCCCAACGCCAACATCGCTCCTAAATACCCCGCCAACTTCAACCCCGCGAGTTGCCCCAACTACCCCTACTGTTGGTGAACAGTTTAGTCACTGCCTGCCCTCCGGATTCACTTGTTAATGCCAGATTCTACGAAACGTCATCATGACATTTCATTTTTTTTTTCATCTTTGAAGCAACAGCTTCATTTTTAGTAGAAAACTGCGCTTATTAACAATGTACTGCCATATTTTTCTTTACTTTATAAAATTTGTATATACAAATAACTGATTTTTGCTCGGCATTCGGTTTTTTTTTATTATAAAAAATGTGTAAAAATTGTAAATAAATATGGTATAGTAAAAAAAGGTGCTTAAAACTTATTTCCTTTCACCGTCTCATCACCATCATCACCATAGAGAAAATTGAAAAACATACATATTTACTCAAATTTCACACTTTAAAAACAAAAAATGCCAGTTACATAATTATGGTATATCATATAAAAGTCATCAGGTAGGACAGTGTCCAACTTTTAACGTGATTGGTTGTGGGTTCGATTACCACTCGAGGATTATAATAAAAATATTTTTATTTCTCCGCTCTGGTACCTAAAACAAAGCGCGGCGATGAGTTCCACCACTCTGTTGTCATTACGTTCTCTAACTACCCTGCTATGCGAGAAAAAGCGTAAAGCTATAAAAATATATATACTTACATATACCTTCACAAGAAATATTTGAAAATTAAAAAAAACAAATCGCCATAAAAATATACAATAAAAATATTTAACATTTACAAGAAAACCAATTTAATACAAATCTATACACATGGTCTAGATTAGAATTCGCTATCATTGAGTATATCAGTGTGGTCGCAATAACCACTGTGCCACAGGAGTGCTTACACAAACAGTTGTACAATAAATATCACAATGCATTGTATTATAATACGAAATTAAATTTGGTATCTCAAGGGCGAGTATCCGAACGAGTCTCCCGCGCTGTCAACAGTTGCTTAATTATGGCGCGTATTGAATATAAATCGGTTTCTTGATAAAAGTACCGACACGATACACAGATAAATATGATTTTTAACAAGGGTTTAAAATGAAGAAATATTTATATATTGTAGGTATTGTATTTATAGAATTAAAATATTACTTAGCTTTTTTTCCGAATTTTAAAATAGTTTTTTTTTATTTTTATCTATAATCAATGTAGTCAAGAATTAGCAATTGAACAACGTTTTTAGAAAACGTATAAACATTTCAATGCAGCCATATTCGAACTCGATTTCAAGCGGAAAGTATCCTCGGGAGTATGCGATAAAAAGCATTAAGGTGTACGTTTTAAACTAAGAAAAATAGTAAGGATCAACACTTCGAAAATACTTTGACACTTCAAATTATCGCTATAAATATTTTACTGGCAATTGCGTGATATATAGCGAGGCGATCTTGCGGGCCGTCATTATAATAAATTAAATCAATTACTATTAGCTTAATATACTATAAAATTCGTTTAAATTTTAATACAAATTGATTTTCTTAAGATTGTTTATATGAATCTAACGAGCCTAAGCTCTGTTTTAGCTAACAGGCATCCCGGGGTTTCATCTTCTACATTCAGGATCCATAATCAAACTAGTTTGATGGTACTATTTTATTGTATTTTGAACTGATTTACGCATAATTGCCATTTACATACATGCGGCATTACCTAGTTAAAGAGTTTGTTGCTTGTGAACCCGACTCTGACATACCTTAAAGGATCTCGATAAATTAAATATTAATTTTAAGAATATTATAAACATGAATTTGATGCTCTATCCACGTTCGTCTGCAATGAAACTGTGTATGACTGCATTAGTGTGGTTCTTTGGGCCATAAAGAACTGGCATAGGCCAATGAATACTTCCAATTCTAAGAAAAAATACTTTTGCAATAGTACTTAATAGCTCTTTATGGAAGTTTAAACGAAGATTCGGGAAAAAAAATCCAAGAGGTGCTAGGGCGAGGGCTTAAATCCCGCTGCGTTCAAATTTTTACACGTTTTTTAAAAAATATTTTCAATTTACTAAGTGTTTGAATAACACCTTAAAATGTTACAGATATGTATTAGAAAAATATAATACAAATTTAAGACAAGCGGTTTCGACCGAAATTAAGACCAGAGCCAAAAAAAAAAAAAAAAAAAAAAAAAAAAAAAAAAAAAAAAAAAAAAAAAAAAAAAAAAAAAAAAAAAAAAAAAAAAAAAAAAAAAAAAAAAAAAAAAAAAATAGATATATATATATATATATATATATATATATATATATATATACTTATGGCGAATGAAGTTCAATTTATTTAAACATAAATATTGTATCTGTGACCGTGAACATAATGGGCTATTACGCTAACCGGTACGCGGCGTAGCTGTCATTATTGACGTGCAATGTCTGTACAGAAATATCCCGCGTAATTTTGACAGTTGCTTAATTGTAGAGGAAACAAAAGACGGATATTCTTTATTTGGACAGTAATTATATTTAAAAAATGTATTAAAGAACAAAATAATGATTGATATATGCAGTTATGGCGAGTAATTATGGCTTTTGTGCGGTTTTTACTTTTTAGGTCTTAATAAGAGACGCAAGGTGATCTTTATATTTTTTTTTTATTTGACTAGCAAAGGTTGATTTGCGATTGTGTTAATGCACGATATTGTTTTAAAATATGTGTTTTAATTGAAAGATATTTAAAATAGTTTTTTCTTCGCTCTGGTAGCTAAGACAACAGCGCAGCGTTGAGTGTCTGGACAATAGGTTCTTTTTGACTACAATGCTAAGTGGGAGACCGCATGGCGCATAATACCTATGTCAGTTTTCAGATTGCTTCATCAGATTTTTTGCAAAAAAAAGTGTCGACATGTTTTCTTTCACGTATTAATACATCGTAAATAGCAGTATAAATTGAGATTGATATGTAAATTAAAAGTTTACCATATATGAATCTAATTCTAATTAATTATGCAACAGCTCTAAGCCATGACTAACCTTTAAGTGTGTAAAAGGTTTTAGAACCTTTTTTGGTACCATACTCGAAAGAACATAGAATTTTTAGTTTAAGATAATTTGCTTCAAGATATTTTATTCTTTAGCCGACGATAAAAACTGAGGTGTTCAATTTGACGCGTATTCGATACTTACTTTTATGCTAGACAATTTTGATAGTTTTTTTTTTTTTTAATTGATAGACATACTTCGGAGTTAGTCCCGTCAAAGTTTTGAACGAAAATTTAAAATGATTGCTATGTTAATAAGGTCTTATGGATAATTACCACGCTTCTATTAGCTACATCTACATCTATCGGTGTAAGTCTTTCAACGCTACTTTGGCCCATTTCTTACATTCCGATTTGCTTATAAAATGGAACAAGTGTCCGGATCCGAATATATTGTAATATTTTACAGTTAAATATTGTTATAAATGGATAATTTTGAGAGTAGTTTTAATCTATTTTGTTGCAATATAAAAAAAAACTATCCTATTTTGCCGACAATCTAAACTTTGCGTGTTTAATTTTACGGAACTCAACACTGCACTTTTTAGGTACCAGAGCGGAGAAATGAAAATATTTTAAATATAATCATTCCGCCGATTGAGAATCAAACCCACTACCAATCGTGTTTACAGTAAGAGAATAATACATATTTTGACGCATATGTTTGTTAAATAAATAAATACAATAAAAAGCCTGTATTAACCATTCTTGCATTTAACCTTAAGCCTATCTTAAAATTAATAACTCACTTGTAACATGTTTTTTATTAATATATATTTATTTATGTATTCTTGTATTGCTAAAATTTAAAAGTACTTTTACTACTAATATATTTATATCCTTTCCAGCATATCTTGATCTATGACGATGCATATATTTACAGCTTTCGACCTAGAAACGTGAAAGGCATCTTCTTTCCTGTGTAAAAAGCTTCCATAATTTCCATATAAGTGAAAATAAAAGGAATGTAATTACTTTATAAATAATACCTATTGAGTCCATCGTCGGTGCATTTTGGAAGTAGGTTCGTTTCGAACTCTCGGGAATGACTATACCAACCTTGGCAACCGTCGAAAGGTTCGTCTGTTCCAAATCCTGCTGCGTTCAAGAGTTTTATAGGTTTTATAAAAATATGTTTTCCAATTTCCTAAGTGTGTGAATAACACTTTAAAAGGCTAAAAAAAACTTAAAAGGAATGTTGAAAATGCTATGGAATGTTTAATTTAAATCAAGGCTGCCTTTGTAAGATAATGTATTCACCATCAGGATAAGGATACATGGATCTATAGTATAGTGGAAATTGAAGTACGGAGAGAAGCGTCACTACTAGCACTAGACAGTGTGTACTCGAACATAATAAAATTAAAAAGATGGTCTAAAAATTTTGCCATTCCAAGAATATAACTTCTCATGAATCAATAAAAGAAAGAAACTTGGCCATATTTTAAAATTATTTACATAATATCGTATGCGAAATGCATTAACGTCGAATACGATAAAATATGAATGCGATTTAAAATTGAAAATGTAGGTAGATTGTATATTTAAGTAAGTAAATTATGATGGGCAGTTTTCGTTCACAAGGAATAAAAAATTAAAGTTACAGAACACTGAAGTTGTGGGTTCGATTCCCACTAGATGAAATGATTATATTTATATTATTTTCTTTTCCCCGCTCTGATGAAAAGACAAAGCGTGGCATTTAGTTCCGCCAATCAACAAGCAATGTCTAGAATTCTACAACCATTGTGAATACTGTCAGACACTCTCGAACTGCGCCACTATAGCCTTTATATTTAAATAGTTTTTACTTGTTTTATCCAGTAAGATGAAGCAAGGCGTTTAGTTTTAGCAATCAATACACAATGTCTTGAATTCACTTGTCAATGAAGTCATTTGGTTACGAAATCGAATGTGGGAGTATTACGAGGCAAAAAGAATCCGCTTTATAATCCAGGATTCATTAAAATCTTAGGTTCAAGTTTCAATGTCAACATGGCATATGGAACTAGAATGTCATAATGTCCACGCCAATAGAGTTGCATGTATCAGTTACTTAGTAAAAAATAATCTGCATCGTAGCGCTGTGGGAGCCTCGGACTGTAGACGCTATTGGTTGTGAGTTCTCACTTAGAGGAATGATTATATTTCAAATTAATTTCTAAAATAAAAGTACTTTAATATAAAAAAGTAGCCTAAATTACTGCTATTTCATCAGCTATCTGCCAAGTCTTGTCGAAATCGGTCCATCCGTTCCAGAGGCTAGCTGGTACAAACAGACAGACAGACGAAAATTGTAGAAAATATTATTTTCGCGTATATGTACCGTGTATACATATGCATTTAGTAAATTATTTTAATATCACAGACCCCAATTTTATTTGCTTGTTTATATTTTTTAATTTCTCCGCTATCTAAGTCTACTCTATCAAATATAATTCACCTCAATACAATTTCAATCATTAATGGTCGACCGAAGCCCGTATTTATTAAACGGGAAATATCAACTGTCGTCCTTTCTTTATAGTCTTTTTTGCATTGATACGAGATCGATTGACTGAAAAATCAAGAATACTTTAAATCAGAGTCACTGAGTTCTTATTAAAGACTATATTTTCTGGCATATAGCATAGTGCTTGAATGGTCGTCAATTCGATTCCCGATCGGTGGATTTTTTAGCTTCTTATTCTGGTATAGTTAACATAAAAAGGCTTAAAATAGGGTCATGTACTAAGTTTCAATATAATTTTTCTGTCTACTTGACACAATACAAATATTTATTTACTAGCGACACGCTCGCGGCTTCGCCTGCGTAAACTACACGATTAAATTATTTATTTTCTTCGCCCGCCCGTGTTCTCACTTAAATCATAAACTTTGCTTAACTGTAAATAGTTTTTACATTTTTATTAATGAACCGATGGAAATCAAATAAACTAAATGTTCAGGGAAGCTTACCTAAATACAATAATCATAACTACATTTAAATCGGTTAAATCGTTTCTGAGATTAGCGTGCACAAACAGAAAAATAAATTAAAAGTCATTGTTTTGGGTTCTATTACATTGATAAAGGTAGGGACAATTATAATATTTTTTTCTTCAAATATATTCCATGTACAGACAGCGATCATCATTATACCTAATTCGGACTAAAAGAGGAGAATGGAGTGTCTTGACCCCAGGTTCTCTCTGACTACGGAAAAATAAGTGAAGCTGAAAAAAATTAAATTATATATTGAAGCACAGCATACATTTTATTGTTATACATATAAACGTATAGCTTTATTATTCATATACCCACATAGTTATATTTTATTTCCAATAAGATTCAAATCAATTTTGCTACTCGTCTGAAGTATCAAATTACTTCACTGCCTTTGTAATATAAGAAATCAAGTGTTTTATTACAAAATAACAATATAGTGTATAGTCCTGGCAAGGACATCATGTTCATGCGATGATTTTTTTTGTTCCAGTCATCCGAGTCTGGACAAGTGAACCAATTTCCAAGCAAACTCGGGTAACTCGAACTAAGTCGAAATAGCTTTTCAATTTTGTCTTATATTCATTCATACTGTCTATACTAATATTATAAAGGAGAAAGTAACTTTGTCTATCTAGCTGTCTGTGACGTCGTCACGGCCAAACCGCCGAACCAATTGTGATGAAATTTTGTGTAGATATACTTGAGGGTCTTGGAATGAACGCAGGCTCATTTTTGTCTCCCGTGTTTTTTTAGTTACTCCATAAATATCACTGTTTTACGAAATGGCCGCCTAAAATACGAAACAGCTATGGTAGGTAGTTATTTAATAGATAATGGGTGAAGCTAATAAAGGTTTAATAAAAAAATTACTTAGGTGTGCGATAAAACACTTATTTATGAAAAAAAGTTACTAAATTAACTAAATTTTTTACAATATCCTGTCTAGAAAAAACCCCGATGGAATAATTTGAACGCAACAAGTAAATACGTATTAAGTATAATAATGCAAGAACTGTATGTGAAACTATAAGAAAAAAATTATATCTTAACAAAGAAATATACTAAACGAATTAAATTATAAATTATGAAGTAAGCAGTAAACATTGTGTCTTAAAAGGATCAGGCTGAATAGAAATGACCTAAGCTTCAAATTTTTTTTTTAATAACTGTCAATTGTGATGTTTTTATAATAGGCCTAGTTTTTAAACTGCTAATTGCCACTGGCCTAGTGATGTTTTTGACGGGTTTTTTCAATAGGCAATTTGCAATTTTTATTCTAAAATGGAGAAATATATATATATATATATATATATATATTGTATATAATAATACATACTTCTTTCAATTTCAGTTACGCCATTTTCACAGCCACTGACGCCTAAATGTCTTCTGAGTTCATATTTCATTATTTATAAGCTATAAATGTAGTGCGATGAATGTTATTACGAACAAACATACTTTAATCCAAGGCTTTTTCATTATTTAGATAGAGATATTTATTTGATTTCCGTATTTTAACATTATTTGTTTTAACCGATTTAGTAAGAAATAATATCTCTATATATACTTTTTTGTCAACTTTGGGTCAGTCAGAGACAACCTAGTGTCAAGACACTGTACTAGGTGCTGACGGGGCACGGTTGCTACGGCAAATACATGAGTGTGACACTGGCTGTATGCCTCACTTGGGCCCCACAATGATGGTTGTAGTGGGTAGGGACCTCTCACTACCCAGTGTAGTGAGGGCCATGCTGGAATGTGAGAGGAACTAATCTGCGATGGTCTCCTGCGAATCAGTAGCCGCGGAGTGGGTGCGCGAGTCCAGCGCGTATACAGACGTAACCTGGACACATAAGCAAATTTTCTAGCATATTGCATGAAATAGGTCAAAATAGATATAAAATACAAACATGACAGCAAATTTTTCACACAAAAACGCTGCAAGAGACATTTTTCTCTAAACTCTCTGATTTCACTATAATCTCTGTTGTCTACTTTCTCTCCCTCTTCTCCTTTCTCTCAGTATTCTCCTTACACTCCGTTTTCTTCCAACTCACCGTTTTCTTCTTAGTCTCCGTCTTTTCCTAACTATCACCCGTCTCCGTACTCTCCGTTTTTTCTCAAGGAGTAGGAGAACCAAACTCTACATTTTTTCCGAACCGTCCGTATTTCTTTGAACTTTTCGCTTTTCACCGGCCTCTTACATCTTAAGATCTTATAGATATCATTTTCAATTTTTACAGAATTTTATATTAATATATTTTATTTAAAATTTAAATTGCAGTTGCAGTGTTTAACGCTTAACGCGGTTGAAGCCGCAAGTGAGCCGTAGTGTTTAGTGACATAGTTTACACGTTGCCAAGGCAACACGTTGTTTACGCGTCAACAGGAAATCTAGTTCTTAATAATACATCAGAACTTCGTTTGTAAAAACCATTAATAAAAAACTGCAAAAACAATAATTAGAAATTGTTTGAAAAAAAGAGTTTTAAAACAAATTAAATAAACTTATATATTTATTCATGACTCGTATATGCCTTTAAAAACAAACTCTATTCTATAATGAAAGAAACAGATGGACGCCTCCCGTTTACAAATTCCGGGTACACTTTATTATACCGTTTAATTTTGTAACTTTTAATATTTTCCTCCATCAATTGTATATTGTGTTGTTCATCTAGAAGCTTCTGGATTACTGTCATAATGTCACACTCCGCCATATTGATTTGGTTCATTAAATTGTCAAGTTTGACAACTGTTGCGGCGCAGTGCTCCGGCGACAGCTAAAATTAATTATTTTTATTCTTTTTAATACTATTTTTGTCAATTTACATTAATGTAATGTCAAGTAATGGCGGAGAGCTGAAAGAGCTCTGCCTGAAAGCGTAAGTCTTGATTTAAATAAAAGGTTTTATTTAAAAAGGTTTAGTTATAGTCATATCCAGTGGTTGTGGTGATAAATTAATTAATAATTATTATTAAACACTGATAACGCACTAAATGAGAATAGCCTTAGCAATCATGCCAAAAAAAAAATTAAATACTACCGTTCCCACGAATGGGAATGGAACCCACAAACATCCGGTGTACATTCAGAAATGTCATACAGCGCCGCCATGGCCACTTATGATGGCCTCTCAAATGTAAAAATATCTGACTATGAAAAAACATAAAATATTCTAAATTTCTCATATTATTATTATGAAACAAACTTTTTTTACAATATTTTCAAATTTGCCCAAGTCAATAACATCCGTTTCTTTTGTCTTTAACCAAGCATAGTTGCTTTCGTCGTTTCTACGCTGAGCAAGTCTTGCCTCTTTAATAAGTAGCTCGATCTGGAAAAAAGCGCCTGATTATTTCTTGAAGCAAATACTTTGCAGTATAAAATTGCTTTATATTACTAACTAGCAATCAACTCGCGGCGTCGTCTACGTAAACTTATTTAAAGCAATTCAAATGTAAAAAAAGTATACTAAAATACAAAAGTCAAAACTGCATTACAATCGATCAAAAGCCGTTTCTGTGATTAGCGTGCACAAGCGCACAGAGAAAAGCTAGAAAGACAAACAGAAAACTATTACTTTGATAATAATTTTTCAAATAATATATATTCCATGTACAGACATCGATTAGTTACATTTTATTACTTCTATAGATTAAAAAATAAAGCGAAGCCGCAGCGTTATGCTTCGGCACTCAATACTCAAACTCCAATTCAGGAGAAGAGCGGACAACGGAGTGTCTTGACACTAGGTTCTTTCTGCCTATCCAGTTAGGTGTGAAAAAACTTTAAGCTGCTATTATTATTATTATTATTGGTATAAAGGCGTTTTATGGATTTGATCCTCACTCAAAGAATGAGAAATTATTTACATTTTCCCCGCTCTGGAACCTAGGGTCTGTGGGAACCTAGTGTCATAATACGCCGTTCTCCGCTTTCCTCCAGAATTCGAGACATTGCTTTTTGAGTGGCGAAACTCAACGCCGCGCTTTGTCTTAGTTACCACTGCTTCGTCAAGCCGAATTAATGAATGAATGAATATTGTATTTAGCCTTATGCTTTTCCCGCATAGCAGGGTGGACAGAGAGAAAATCTGCCACGTATCGTGGACTAATATAGACGTGGGCGAAGTCCAAAGTTACATTGGCGATGCCCCTTTTCTTTAGTTCCCAAGACTGAAAGATAAACATAGTCATAAAGTGTTGTCGTGTTCATGTGGCAGCCAAAATGTGATTTTAGCTAAGTTACAACGAAAGAAAATATATTGTTTGTATGGCGCTGTCTCGCTCACTTGGATCACGTAAGACGTCTCAAGCGCAGTAGCGTTGCCGGTCTGTAAAGAGTGTGGTCAATATATTCAAGGTTTTTATTTCGAGTATTTAAATCTGGCATCTCCTTTAAAGAGGCCTCGCGAGGTCCCTTTAAGCGCGAGGCCATGGGTGAGGGCCCACTTCGCCCACGCCTAGTTACGGCACTGCTTTCTATCATATACGGGAAAAACACAAAAAAAGTAAATTAACAATGTTACTTACTTACATATTGTAATAAATCAGATGAAGACCTGTTTTTGTCAAATATAACAGGCTTCACTCCAAAAACCATTGTCACGAGCTTTTCTCTTAACAAAACTATCTATATAAGATCTTTTTGATAACTTTTCATGGAGTGCCTTATGATTAAATTTATTTATCATTTATTTGAATAAGATAGAGCGTTTATGATATTTGCAGCTAATATAATCCATACTAATTGATATTATAAATACGAAAGTACCTCTGTATTTCTGTCTGTGTCGTCATCACCTAATGTTATGCGAAAGTGACTGACTGACTGTCATCACGGCCAAATCACTGAACTGATTATGCACAAATTTTATATATAGATACTTGAGGGTCTTGACCCTCAGATATCTATACTAAACCTTTTTAAATAAAACCTTTTATTTAAATCAAGACTTACGCTTTCAGGGAGAGCTCTTTCAGCTCTCCGCCATTACTTCAAAACCAATTCAATGTAAATTGACAAAAATAGTATTAAAAAGAATAAAAATAATTAATTTTAGCTGTCGCCGGAGCACTGCGCCGCAACAGTTGTCAAACTTGACAATTTAATGAACCAAATCAATATGGCGGAGTGTGACATTATGACAGTAATCCAGAAGCTTCTAGATGAACAACACAATATACAATTGATGGAGGAAAATATTAAAAGTTACAGTTAGATGAACATAGGCTACATTTTTCCTATTCTTTTGGTTTTTCCAAAAAACTTGAACACTTATTTAACTGTTAATCACACACTTAGGAAATTGTAAAGCATATTTAGAAAACGTATAAAAATTTGATCGCAAAAATAAGTTGTAATAAGCATATAAGAATTTCGACACAGCAGATTCGATGTAGAACGCATGGCTTAACGGTCAGAGCGTTTGCACGGTTTCACAGAGGCGCAGTATCGAATCCCGGTGTGATCAATTTTTAATATGTTTTCTAAATATGCTTCTTTTATACGTTTACTAAAAATATTTTTTCCAGAATTGTTATTGTATTACGAGGCCGAGGCCGAGGAAACAGCTATAGTTCACGCGGGCGAAGCAGCGAGCGAGTCGCTAATATCGTGAATTCGTATTCAAGATACCATTATATAGCGTATATATAGCGTAGTGAGACGTCTGATTGACTCAGGGAAATAATTATAAAATCAAAATATTATTTATTCAAATAGGCTATGTAAACAAGCACGTTCGATATATATTTCATTTATTTTCATTCCCCGGCTCTGATATCAAAGAAGCGCGGCGTCAAATTACACCACTCGGCACGCGTTCACAATGACATCAGGAAATTCGAGAGTGTCCTGGGTTTAGGGTCTCTCTAGAACTAGTAATGTATGGATGTGTGTGTGAATGTAGGATTAATAATGTATTAGAAACACATTAATACAACAAAATATATTTATTTTAATGTGCAATATTTTACCATGAATCATGTGTTTATCGTACTTTACAATAAAGAGACACACATTGCTAAGGCAACGTGTATGTTCCTCGCGTTCAAAGTGTAAAGAATAATCAATTACATTTCATTTATTTCTTAAAACACTAGTACTTAAAAAGAGGTTTTTAATAAAACTAGTGTTAGATTTTCTTTTTTTTTTAATTCTGTGCTATAATTTAAATAAAAAGGTATCACAGTGTTATGATTAAAAATAATTATCTATTTATATATACGAATAAATAATTTAAAAAAATACAAGTGCAGTGCTATTTTTGCAATGAAGTTCACGTTCACGTTCACGTATTTTCGTCGACAAGTGTCGACACTCCGTTATTGACTTTACGGCCGAAATTGATATAAGTAAGTCACATTATTTCAAGAAACCGTATATAAATACAAACGTAGCGGGACTCGAACCCGCGCCTCTTATCCAAACGCTTCTGGTCCAAACTACATCCGGTCTACGGAAACTCTCGTAACAACTTATTTTTGTAATGAGTATTTTAGAATTCGTAACATGGACCGCGTTTTTTTATACTTTTTCTAAATATATTATTAATATACTGAATGTGTCAATAACACTTTAAAAATATTAAAACAAGTCAATTTATTACTACGGAGGTCGTAGGATCGATTTGAACACCAAAACAATATATATAATTATATTTTGAAAACCATATATATATAATTTAAAGTATCAGTTCTAATAACAATTTGAATCATTCTATTATAAACTTTTAGATATTATTTATTTATTTATTGATTTTTCTCCTTCCCATATGGCCACATAGACAAAGCTGGCGTCAATCGCAAATACAAACTCGGCCTCACTACATTCAATATGAAATGCAAGGAATAATATTGGAACGCACTCGTTTTAGTGATGTTCTCCTGTAATCGCTTGAAGCCGTATATCGATATTGCGGTTGCGAATATCGATATTATTAACGATCTATTTTTGGTGTAATGGCGGTACCTGAAAAGAAAATACCTATTACCAATTGGATTAATTTAGACGATGATACAATGTGTGACAGTGCGCATGTCAAGGTATTTCAGTATGTCGCGGTTATTAACGACCCCATTACAAACATTGTTACTAACAATTATACTGTACTAACCAAAACAAATACAAAAAAATTATAAATAATAATAAATGACAAAGAAAAAATTATAAATTTACGAGAGATAAATTAATAAAATTAATTTATACAAAAACAGCTTCACGATTTTCCCGCATAGCAGAATAGTCGCAGACAACCTAGTGTCAAAACACTCCGATTTCCAATTTCCGCCCGGCACTGAGACATTGCGTGTTGAATCGAACCCACGACCATCGCGTATTTAGTCAGACACTGTCTGTCAGTCAGATGGCCTTAATAAAAAACACATAATTTAATAGTCAAAATAGAATTAATAATAAATTTTAGAGTTGAATACCTTTTTTATTATTTAAATGTATGAACAATATTCATACATTTAGCAAAATGAAAATCATTTTAAGAAAACGTATAAAAATTTGAACGTAGCGGGGCTCGAACCAGCAGTTCTCGGACACCGTCGAACCGGTAAAGACCGGATATCTAAATCTAGCTACTCGTAGTAGCAAAAGAGAAAAGTTAAAATATTATTTTAAATTTTATCAAAAATTTCACTAAGTCACAAAACCTGCCTGGCAGTCCTGCCAGTTATCAAAACTGTGGATGTATTTTAGCATGCTCCATATTTTTTATCCAAAGTACTAGCTAGTGTGGATCAAACTTTGGTGGATAGCCTGTTTGAGGAACGCGAAAGAGAACGAGAACGAGAACGTTTGTCCAAGCCACTGCCGGATTGGTCCCCGTCGTCTCATTACATAAATTCTTTTAGTCGGGGAAATTTCATTACTTATTTGTTTTTCAATAACATTATAACCGTCGTCTTTTCAAAAAAAAAATATTTCAAAATAGATATAATTCATTTTAATATATAAATATTTAAGCCGCATTCAAATCGGACCAGTACCTTAATTCTGGTGAGTTGTCACGGCCACACATATATCTAAAAACATGCATCAACCGAACCCTAACCTATCCTATCACTGAAAACCGCATCAAAATCAATCAGTCAATCGACCAGCAAAGAAGCAACCTCACACCGTCGTACCTTCACGGGTACAATGAAATACTTACATAGCGACTTTGGGCGACGCAGTCAAAGCGAATCCCAGCAAATTGGCGGAATAGAGCACCATTCCGAACATGGGTGTCGACGACACTCGTATATTGTCTGGCAATTCACACCAACGAAACGCCTGTAAAAAATATCATTATTTTTAATATAAATGATTTATATTTAAGCTCCACGGTGTTAGACTCTGTATTCAATTTTATCTAATCATTTTGCAAATAAATACTATAACATTACTAACTTCTTAATTAATTATTATATGAAATCGTAACATGTATAAAATATATAAAAAAAAACTAGCGACCCGCTCGCTTGAATATATGGCATGATATACATGCTGTCTTGTATTTTCACCGGCTTTTTTTATAAAACAATTAAATAAAAATGGTTGACAAGTAGCCATAGGATAGTTTAATCCCAAGACCTTTAATATCTCTATATAAAATATCATCACAATCGGTTCAGTGGATTGGCCGTGATGACGTCATAGACAGAGAGAGTTACTTCCGCCTTATAATATTAGGTATAGATTGGAATATTAACGGAAAAAAAAACATTTTTGGAAAACGTATAAAAATTTGAACGTAGGCGGATTCGAACCCACGACTCTTGGAAACCGTCCAAGCAGTCTGGCCGCTAAGCTATACGTTATACATACATTACCTTACGATTTTTTATACGTTTTCTAATAATATTTTTCATATCCTAAGTATGAGAATAAAAATTTAAAAATAATAAAATATCAAATAACTAAAAATCAAAAGAAACATATTTTATAGTTTCACCTGTATCTATCTATTAATAGTAAGATAATCTTTCTACGCTATTTCTTATGAACATGTTGCCAGAAGCTCATTTACAAATTGGCACGTGCTAGGGATAAAGCGACGCAAGATATTACAAAATGTGTCTTTGTGTCAAAGATTCCCAGGGCGCGCTATGTAACCATGCCTCGGTGTAGGAGAGATGAAGATGCTGCTTCAAGGAGCTGCTGAATACTCAGTGCTCTCAATACTCTGCACGGATGATACAGTCTTCCAACCGAACCACCTCCTAATCCTGGACTTATTGCCCCGACAACACTTGACGAAACTTGGGATTATCTTCGACGACGCATGAAGAATCGGAAAGCAGTTTCACCTGACGACATTCCGATCGAAGCGTAGAAATCATTGGGCTCTCTTTGGGTACTTATGCTTACTGACCTTTTTGACCAAATCTTAAACACTGGAACGATGCCACGTCATTGGCGATACGGCTTTATTACACCTATATATAAAGGCAGGGGCAGTGTTCAAGATTGTGGTAGTTATACGGGCATTAAGATCATGACTCACACCATGAAGCTCTTTGAGCGCATGATCGACCTCAGGCTTTCTGAATGTCAATATGGATTTCAGCCGGGAACGGGCACCATGGACGCCATTCTTGCCCTCAAAACTCTGATGGAGGCATACAGAGAAAAAAGGAGAACTCTGCATGTGGCATTCCTAGATCTGCAGAAGGTCTTTGACTGCGTGCCTCGTCAATGCATCTGGTGGGCATTGCGATCCAAAGGAATCCCTTAAATCTATAATGACATTATCAAAGACATGTACCGCGATTCCGCTTCAATGGTTAGGACTGCTGTTGGCGACACGAAACCTTTTCGACTACGGTAAGGGTTCACCAAGGCTCAGCTCTTAGCCCGTTCTTGTTTAATGTAGTGCTAGATACTGTCTCGGATTACATCCAGACCCAGCCTCCATGGTTGATGATGTATGCCGATGACATAGCGCTCATTGACGAGAGCCGGTCGACACTGGAGCAGAGAGTGAACCTGTGGAAGGATACTCTTGAGAACGGCGGTCTTAAACTTAATGTATCGAAGACCGAGTACATGACTTGCGGGAGTCTGGCACTATCCATATAGGTCCTGAATCAGCCGTTCAGACGAAAAAGTTCAGGTACCTTGGATCTATTCTGCACCAGTCTGGAGGCATCGATCACGATGCCCAAGCCCGAATAAGTGCTGCTTGGGCAAAATAGCGTGAGGTCACAGGAGTGGTATGCGACCGCAGAATACCACCCAAGCTCAAGGGACTAATATACATGAGCATAATCCGACCGGTTCTCTTATACGGCAGCGAATGCTGGCCAGTACTGTCTAGGAGCTCAGGAGCTCCACGTCACGGAAATGAAGATGCTGAGGTGGACGTGTGGCGTAAAGCGGGCTGACCACATACGTAGCACATTCATTCGAGGTAGTCTTAGAGTCCGTGACGTAGCGGACAAGCTCCAAGAGCGTCGTCTGGGATGGTATGGCCACGTTGCGCGCCGACCTGAGAACTATGTCGGAAGAATATGCCTTGATATATCTGTCCCTGGAGCAAGACCCCCCGGACACCCAAGGAAGCGTTGGCTAGATTTCGTGAAGCAGAATATGAAAGCCAATGGGCTAACCACTGAGGATATGAAAGATCATGCAAATTGGAGGAGATTGCGTAGGAAGGCAGACCCTGGGTAGGCCGGGACTAGTGTCAAGTAGATAGAAAGATTGATATGCATATACTTATATCACAGTAAGAAACGCTTAGTAATAACATTATAAAATTATAATAGTTTGTGATTTTCGTTTTAAAACCTCACCAATTTAACAGTATAATGTGGGTCCAGACCACAGAGCACCAGACTATAGTATGTCACCACGCCAACCAGTATGGCAGTCATGGCACTAGCCGTATACCAGATTAATATAGTGCGCCGTGACATGGCGACGTGGGGCCCGTACTGCCAGATGAGAGGGTCTGTCACGTATATACAGACCGCCGGTGACAGGAACAGTCCTATTGAAAATAAACTATTTTAGCCAAATTAATCGCATATATTATTGGTATACGAAAATACATTTTGTAAAACCTGA
This sequence comes from Podotricha telesiphe, assembly GCA_038994665.1. Taxonomy (NCBI): domain Eukaryota; kingdom Metazoa; phylum Arthropoda; class Insecta; order Lepidoptera; family Nymphalidae; genus Podotricha; species Podotricha telesiphe. The sequence goes on along the minus strand of JAOYRR010000444.1, from coordinate 114,070 downwards.
CTTTTCGAACACTTTACTGTAGTCTGTCGTCACAGGTACCAAAGATATTATGATATGAACAGAACTGATATCACGTGGAGACGTCTAATATTAAAAGCTCAATTTAAATGTGAGGTATCGTGGGTGAGACATCGTCTTACTATAACCGCTAAGGTTGTGGGTTCGATTCTGATTCGCGGGTATGATTATATTTAAATTATTTTCATTTCATTCCTTATCAGATAAGGCAAAGCACGGTGTTAAATTTCGCCAATCAACAGGCAATGCCTCGAATTCGTGCGAAAAGTGGAGTGAATTGACTCTAGCTCCTCTCTGAATTGTGAATCTGAAAAATATACATTATCAATGGACTGACACCATCTAAATACAACGTCATATGTAATATTAAATAAAAAAAAAAACAAAATTCACTGCACACCCATCTAAATTCTAACCTTAGTAAATATCACTTTATATTTTCCTACATAACTTTACATTTTCAAGTGATTGAATTATATTTGCCTTTATGTAATACAAATATAAGTTATTAGTTTTTTAAATTACTTACCTAATAAAGCGCCAAAGAAGCATTGATGAGGAAAATGTGTAGCCACAAACATCCTAGCCAACATGACCGAAGCGAGACCAAATGCAAATAATGGAAACGTTACGTGTTTCCACCACCAGACCGTCCATTTTCTGAAAATGAAAAAAAAACAAACTTTCCACAGATACTAGCAGAAGCACGCGACGCGTAACGTAGCGCGCGTTGCCTTAGCGACGTGTATGTCACTTTGTGAAAAAAACACACGGTAGTGTGTGTGACATACAATTTTGTTCATATTATAAAAAATATCGGATGCCTGAACTTTTTCTATATATAATCTGTGACAAATTTCATACTTAAGTCCATACAATAATTATAAATGCGATAGTAACTGTGCGTGTCTCTGTGACGTCATCATGGACAAACTGCTGTACCGATTATGATGAAATAATGTGGAGATATTTATATGGACATATTTTAGTATCAGGATGAACATAGGCCTATGTTATGTAATAGGAGGAGAAAAGTATTTTTCTACCATTTTTAATAGTTTCTTCAGAAATTTCATTGTTTTACGAAAAGGCCGCCTAAACCACGAAACAGCTATAGTATGAATATAAATTAATATGAGAAAAACACACTCTATTTACTCCGAAAATTTTTTTCAACATTTTTTTACAAAGAAATTAAAACCTATATGAATATCATCATTATACCACGTCCGCTCTCTGAAGTTATTCAAAAACAAATAAATATATAATTACCTATCATTAATAATATGTGAAATCCACATTATGGCCAATATCAATACAGAGGCTGCCGCTGTAGTGTGTCCCGAGGGATTCCCGGGACCCGTCATACAAGTTTGACTCGTTTGCATTAGATAAGGCTTGTTTGATTTGTAAAATGTTGTCTCTTGCACCCACCAATATGGGCGATCTTCTAAAAGCCACCTGGAAATTTAAAATTGCATTTTTCTATAAACTAGCCCTGTTGATGTGTAAAATATTTGTTTACTTAGCAATGTGTATGTTATGGAATACAAAAGTGTACGTCAATGTACATATGGTAATGTGTGTAATATTTATTTTTTACTAGCGACCATCTCGCTTGCTTAAACTACACGATTAAACTATTTCGTTTATTCGCCCGCCGCCCGTTCTCACTTACATCACATTATAATTTAAAGGGTTGTGGGAAATTGAAGTTAGCCAAAATACAATAGTCAAAACTGCATTTAAATCGATTAAGCCGTTTCTGAGATTAGTGTGCACAAACGCACAGACAAACACTTAAACAGACAAACAAAAAAGGAAATTAAAAATAATTTCGGTTCCATTACATTGAGAAATGCCCCCAATCATATTTATTCTCATATAACTTCTGTGTACAGACAGCGATCAGTTACATTTATATTATATGTATAGATCATATATGTATGCCATATTTCATATAATCATAGAAATTTATGCTTCACATATTAAAATAGTGATTTAATTTTATCACTTAAGGTCTCAAAATTATAATGGCAATAAAACTTTAAAGAAACGGACAGCTAGCTAGAGTTTTTGTAAGAGCAGCAGCTATTTGTAAAAGTACAAAATGTTTTTCTGTTTGTAATAAATAGCTTTTAGAGTTTGTTCAAAATACTCCAACTATTATATGTTGTCAAAATACTATTTTAACTTTCATTTGTAGGAAAATTTTCATTAAATAAACTACATTTCTATAAATCAAACAATGTACAATTTAATGATTTACTTTATTATTAATTTAATTAATCATTCATTCATCCTTGCCATATTAATTTATTTAAACAAATTTGTTACTAACTTACCATTTCATAATAGAATTCATCCACCCACCAAAAGCCATGACAAAGAGCAATTGTGTAGCAAATACCGAGTCCACAATAGATATAAGGGGAAATAACACTTCAATAATGTTGTGTGGATCTGAAATTATATTGACTATTTCAAAATATCTTGCATAATCCCTGAACCTGAAAATGAAAAATGATAAATAATATTTATAATTATAAAAAATGTGTGGTCTTATAATATGTAAATGTGTATGTACTTTATATAAATATATACATTGTTATAAATTAAATAATAACACATTGTTTTATTTTTGTTTATTTGTTTAAATTGTTAAAGCTAAATTGTAGTAAACGGGGAAGCGAGTCATTCCCAACACAAGTTGGGAAAGACTCGCTTTCTCGCTCGAATTGAGTCGCTGAGTAAGTACTTACTCAGCGACTCAATTTGTAAAAAACTTTATATATTTATATAATAACAAATAAGTCTTTTACTGCGAAAAATAGTATTTTAAGTAATTTCTTAATTTTATTACTTAAAAATTATACCAGTTGTAATATTTTAGTGAACATTGACTGAGTACTTAAATCAATCACATTTATAAATTCCAAAATTTATATTATGTTTTTATTATAAACATGATAGGTACACCAAAATGGTTTCCTTAATATTATGTGACCAATAAAATATTTTTTAAGTAACTACAAACAAAAAATAAAAAGAAAGTAAGAAAATCAGAAAATACACACATTGTAATGTATTTTAATTTTGACCACAAATCAATATTTACCAGTATTGCACGTGCTCGATGCAGTAAATTCCTAACGCGTATATTTGCTCCATAATTTTAAAACGTATAGCACAAATTATTTAATTTTACATAACGCTGTAATATTTTTTTATTTAAATGAGGAAACAATTTGCGGTAATTCAAATCATAACAAGATGATGTCCAATTTAAACAAACTGACTGACAAAAGGTGAAGTTCAGAATTACAGATTGAGATTATTAAAAGTAAAAATAAAAAAGTTATTACATAATGAAATTAGTAAGAATTGTATTATAATTATTATTTTAGATAAATACAAGATTTTGTTATTAATATTAAAAATTGTTAAAAATTGGTTTGCACGTTTGTAAGTTTGCTGTTATAAAATGGCAAGCTTATACATTTTTACAATTTTGACTGTGTAAGCTATTCAACAGTAGATGGCGATCAACTTTAATTTATTTTTGTACTTAACAATAGATGGCGACCCTGTCAACATACAACATATTAGCCGTGTTTTTATCAATGTATATCATAAAATTCATGAAATTGTGAAAAGTAAATTATACGTATAATAAAAATGTAACTGACCGCTATCTCTACATGAAATCATTATTATTAGAGATATTTATCAATATAAAACCCAAAACAATGATTTTAATTTTCTTTTCTGTTTCTTTGTTTATCTATGTTTGTACACGCTAATCTCAGAAACGGCCTAACCTATTTAAATGCCGTTTGAACTTTTATACTTTCCTTATCATCTAGTGTTAATTTCATTTCAATCAGTTTATAGACAAAAAAGTTACAACCATTTAAAATATAAATTTAAGCAATGCGAATAACCGAAATAGTTTAGATATGAAATTTACGCAGGCGAAGCCGCGAGCCGGTCTTTAGTAACTAATAACTAAGAAGAAATAAATTATGGAAACTTAATATTGTTTTAATATTGTATTTAACATATAAGGGCCCATTCATTACAGAAGAGATATTTTTTTATTTAATTGAGACATACTTATATAACTTATGCCTATCATTTATAATGAAAAAAAAAAAGATAAAGTAGTTTTTAAGCGAACCAGATGTTGCCAAGATGTCGAGAAAATAAATGAATGAAGTGTACCTTTTTGGTACTTTTTCAAACTCAATCGTTTTACCTTCGTAGGTAGATCTAGAAGGTCTATATCTATCTTTTGGTAATATAGTTTAACGAATGATCACGAACTTTGATCATATATTTAAATCTATGTTTTCTCTCTATTAATGTATAATCAATATAATTAATACGTCAATAAAAATCTTACTCTTTTTGAATAAAAAACGATGTTCACAGATGTATGAAATTTGACGAAATTTTATATAATTGAGGGTTATATGGAATGGTGCAGAAAGCCAAAAATATTTTTAAAAATGCATTAGAAATGTATTAAATTAATAAAATCAATATTGCACACGCTATCATGTGTTTGACAAACAGTTTTGTATAAAGCGAAATATGAAGATAATGCAATTCACAATTTTGCGCGTCAACGGGTCTTCAAGTTTTTACTTTTTAGGCAATAAATGTTTTTATTTGATTTGATTATTATAAGTGATTTTTAACTTTATATTAAAAGAAGGAAAAATGAAACAATAAATATATATAACTTCATATCTTTTTTATATTTAATATTCATTTACATTGAGCTTATGCTAACATTCAAAATGATGAAAATTTAAAATCTATGAACACTTACCAATAAATTTACATTTTTTACACAAAATAATAACTAAGGATAACAAAGATGCTTCCTACGTCTTTTATTTATTTATTTACACACTAGCTGTCCTTATAAAAATAATTACAAAAAAAAATGGTTATTAAAAAACATGGAATAATCTGGGTGGAACAATTATTGCACTAATTTTAAATGTTTTTCTTTATAAATGATCGTTTTTCATATTAAATTATGATTTGTTTGTTTTTTAGGATTTATGTCTAAGGTTGTAATTATTAATTTTACTGCTCCTTTATTTATTTAAATTTAATATATAATATAAAAACTGAAAAATATTTGTACATAATGGAATGGATAGAAATTTACATAATGTCTTTTTATACACTTTAAAATAAAGTCTTATTGATGGTACTATATAATATACTATAGCCTTACCTTATTATTATTATGAATACTTATTAGCTTTAAAATGCTCTCCCCTAATATCTCAACGGATAAAAGATGCTTCTCATTTTTATTTGTTTCGTTAATATTAATTTATCAATTGTCGAAAGTATAAGTTATTTATTAAGTATCTAATTATTAAATCTAAATTTTAATAAATACGTGATAATTTTAAAAACTTATTTACATATACACATAACATAACCTCATAGTTTGACATGACAGTTGACATTTCATGTCATAATCAATTATATACAAAATGGCGTGAAAATTATAAAAACAATTTTTAAATTAAAAAAATTTAAATGAAAAAATAATTGTGTCTAGATCATTTAAAACCGACATCTTGTTTATAATTGTTCATCCTTAAAACGTAGTTAAACTAAAGTCTTATTTATCAACATTTAAATTGAAATTTTGGTACGCGGGCCGCATGTTGGATTCTGCGTTGACAGGCGATGGTGGCGTCGGGGGGATGTAAGGATACCGGGGGTAAGGAGGATAAGGGTAGGGATAGCCGGAGGGTAATAATTGAGGGTTATGGAAGGGAGGCAGGAGGGCCGGCGAGGGGTACCCGTAGGGAAGTCCCACTGATGATGCAGCGGCTTGTAATATAGACGCGGCGAACGCTGGATCGCTGTACACCGCGGCGTACGGCCAAGCCACTGCAATACGTTGCCTTTTGTCCTTCATTCTGCGATTTTGGAACCATACCTGTAGGCAAAACAAGATTTTATTATTAATTAACTATCAATTAAATAATGTATTCAGAAAATAATGTAATTAAAGCGAAAACAAACATTCTGTAGCTTTTAACGTGTGATATACCATAGATATTTTATTATCCGCTATTCATGTAGTATGTTAATTCAAAATTTAAATAAAATAATAAAACAAGTCCTGCCGCTATAAAGAACTCGAAAACACTATTAAAAGTGGAATTAGACTAATAAATGGGTATCAATAAATACCTAATGTCTTAGCACTCAGATTTATTTCGACGATCATCCCTACATTTACAGCTGAGGTGCACTTCACACACTATCGCTAATTAATTACGTACATATATATTATATTTCAGTATAATAATAGCGGAAAATTTAGATAACATGGTAAATGAAAATATATTTTTCGGTTATCACGCCTAGAAGCCATCGTGGCGAATTGGAATAGCGTCTCAATGAAAACGATTAGTTGTGAGGTCGGTTTCTATTCAGGGGAAGATTAGAATTAAAATATTTTCATCCCTCCTCTCTGATAACTAAGAAACTAAGCAAGGCGTTGAATTCCGCCAATCAAGACACAATGTCTCGATTTCAGGCGGAAAGTGGAGAACGGAGTGTCTTAACACTAGGTTCTTTCTGACTCACCCTGCTTTGCGGGAAAATGCGTGCCACTAATCTTTCTATTATTGCGTTCATAAAATATTCACTTATACTAATTTTCATATCAATAAATATTTAGATTTTGAAATGGAGTTTTAATACAACATTGGCATTAATCAGTATTGGCTGTCCAACTGATAGCTACAACTTTCGGAAGAAGTTATTGAAACTCTGAATAAATATGAAATAATTTAACAGTTTCTTTTTTAAATTATAATATTTATTTATGATTTATAACAATTTTAATCTTTCTTTTTTCAAAGAATTTTATATATTTATTAGAATTAATGTGACGTTTGATTTAGCTCGAAAAATCAAAAACGAATCTTTTCCTCTGCCTGCTTCACGAAATATAAAGATAATAAGCGTGGAAATTCTATGTTTAAATAATATTTTATCACTTAAATAAGAGTGTGGTTAATAATCGGCTTTTGATACTTTAATCACAAATGTTAAACTACTGCTTTGCATGCTTTAAACAACAATTATATAAAAAAAGTCGTGCATAAAACATTAAAATTTCAAAAGCGTTCAAAAATTTCACTACTTTGAAAGATTTCGTATAAAAACAAACATAAGATGTTGTTGCTTGACTATGTATTAACGGTATATTAAAAGAAAAACAAATGCACAGTACGCAAAAACATCAAAAAGCCATACTAAAATCATTAAAGCGGTTATGGCCGTTTACGACAAAGTGCGTAAGTAAATACCCTTAGAGGCTTTAAAACACCTTTTGTGTAAATACAGAATTACGTGTTAATTGACGGGAATATTGCAGTTAAATTGCACGCAAAATGGCGGCCTTCTGTTGTATCATAGACAAGATTATTACTTTCTACTTACCTAATGCGGTTATATATACAGCCATACATTATTATACATATTTTAATGATTTGTTTATTGTTATTATAAATGACTTGCAACTTCACATTTTAGGAAAGGTAACGCTTTAAAATTATACATCTATGCATATCACAAAATTTAACTGATCGCTGTCTGTACTTGGAAGATATATAAGAAAACATACATATTACGGGCATTTATCAATGTAATAGAACCCAAAACAAAGATTATTATTATTTATTCTGTTTGTTTGTGCGTCAATCTCAGAAACGGGATACCGATTTAAATCAGTTCTGACTATTTTCATTTGGAAAATCCTTCCCTTAATATTTCATTTATTTATTTAATTTCAATTGGTTCGTAGATTAAGTAGTTAGAACAATTTAAATTATGTAACCAAGCTTATGATTTAAGTGAAAAAGCGGGTGGATAAAGAAATTTAATAGTTTAGTCGTCTAGCTTACGCAGACGAAGTCGCGAACGGGTCGCTAGTTATTTCAATATATTTGGCTTTATTACGCAATAAAAGTTAATCACAATAAGCAAACACACGAAATATCTAAGTTTATAACTCATCAAATAGTAGCCGCGGTTTAATTAAATAGTTTTTAATGGGTATCATCGCACCATAAAACATATGCCCGACCATAGACAACTAATATTTATACGTTTTGAAGATTATAGATAGACGTATATTTGGAATGGAAAAATATTAAAATATATCTACATAAATTATTTCCTTTTCTAGTACGGTATGTACATGAAATATCTTAAATCATCTATTTTGTTTTAATAATTACAGTTACATTTTAATAATAGGACGTTTCTAATGAGTTTAGATAGATGGTTTTTAAACTGTTTGTGTTTTATGTTACAATACAAATATATTATTATATTATCTACATACATAAGTTCACCCTAAACTCGACTAAATCATAAAAGAAAAGAACAACCAACCAAAATTAAGTTGTCCACAACTCGATTAAACGCGCAGTCAATTCTACATGCCTATAGTTCACTAATGATAAGCCGTTTTTTATATATTTTTTTCTAATCTTTAAAGCGTTCTTTTCTGCATTAATGTTCATTAGCGTCGTACAGCTACTGAATAATTCGGTCGGTTTCTTTTATTAATGCATATCAACAAATTAGCGTCAATGTAAAATTCGAATGAGCCATAAACACGTTTCTTACCGGTTTTCTTTTTTTTTAGTGGAAGTGATAATTGACATTATGACTGGACAGTCAGTGTTTACGGAGAATTTGAATTTAAATTGGCGTACGGTATATGAATGTGGAATTAATTATGTTTATTGGACAGAGCGAAAATTTTGGGGATCGTGACATTAGCGTCACTGAAATAATTAAAAAAATACTCTTTGTTATCTTTTGGTCTGTCAGTAGGTTTAAAATATTGTTTTAAAATATTTTAATAAATATTAGTACAGTGCTTATTACCAGATTTTCGTGCATCATAAATGCGTTAGCCTTAGATTTATATTTCTATAAAAACCACTTCTCGGATCAAATCTACTATTAGCTATATATATTCTATAAGCTATAAATATTCAAATAATTCGAACCTGTCATCGCCATTTCCACATAATCTTAATAAAGAACTTTCTGGTTTTGAGTATTAACACTGAATAACTACTTAAGACATAAACATCAGTAACTAAGTTCAAATTGTTTCACATGTTAATATCGTGTTTCTGCATATTAGCGAAGCAGCATAAATTGTACGTGATGGATATCATTGAAGCTCTAATTAAAGCATCATACCGTAGTCGTAAAACACGTCTGTAAATAGGACAGGCTTTGTGCACAATGAACGGCAAAACTTGTGTGGCCAGTGTACGTTATCAGATGATAATCATAATTTTTTTATTTAATTATAGCTTGAAATTTAATTTAAAGAAATATTTACTTTGTACTTTTAATAACCTAGTTGGTAGTTAGTAATGCACGAGTAAATAATAATTCATATTTTATTTTAAAGTGCAAATCGATTTGACTTGACGCATAATACAGATAATAAAAACAAAACGTTAGTATCTACTCACGTTTTGTTACAAAAGTGTAACTGTCACTTTACTATCAAAAAAACCTATACAAATATTATGTTTAGGTTTGTCGTAGTGTCTATTTTTGTTTTACTTTTAATTTATCCATACTTTTAAAACGCCACAGATAAAATTCACTAAGAACGTTGATAACATCGTCGAATGACAAGCATAGGCTATAACCCCATACAAAGAGCCTTATACTAATTTGACATGTTATGAAAGCGCCTTGAATATTGATATTAATAAATAATGTCATGTTACGAAAACACGTCATTTTGTGAATGATTCAGGTCACGATGTGGGTGGGTTGTGAAACAGTTACAAAATGCACGTACACAAAGTACGAATGTGTGGGCTTTTCAGCTAAACATTATTATGAAAAGTTTTGTCAAACTATTATTTAAGACCTTCGTTATTTCTTTAATAAATCTTACAACAATCCATTTAAATTAAATGTCAATAGTCGTGCATCGTGACGTACTTTATGTCATGAGATGTAAAAACCTGATTGATGTTGAGTTTTAATTTAAACATATGAAATTAAAATTTTTGGTCATAAGTTTTCACTTCTTCAGACATCATCTGTACTGTTCCCTACATGCAAAAAACAAAATAAAATCAAACTGTCAAGCTAGGCACAGCTTGAATTTATAACAAAAGATATATCTTAAAATGTCGTATTTTAATTTTTACTTAGGTATACTTCATTATCATTCTGTGAAAGCGCACATTAAAATTGATATGTATCTAAAAAAAATAATTATAACCAAATAAATATAATATTTATTAAAACTAACACCACAAAATTTGAAATCTTAATGATTTTTACCTTAATAGTAGATTCTGGAAGCTGCAACTGGGCCGCGAGCTCGCACCTTCTTGGTCGCGACACATAATTTTCCTTCATAAATTCTTTTTCAAGACGTGCGAGTTGTTCTCGCGTGAACGCAGTGCGGTATCGCCTGTTAAAATATAATACAATTAGTTTAATAAATAATATAGGATGCGTTATTTTTTATAGCGTATCATTATTATTACCTATATGGTTGATATATTTTTTATTGTTATATAAACTCAACAAAAACACCAATGTTTCATGAGTGCATTGTTAATAATTTCAAATAAGCTCAAATAAATACACTTATAATTCAAACCCACAATTATTATATCGTAAAGCAATAAATGTTCATTATTAATATGTGAGGGCAAAATATTTGACCCTTTTTTATTCAAATTCAAATTGAAAATATCCTATATTCAAATAGACTTTTACAAGCACGTCTGAACCGTCGAAGGAACATAAAGCTACCACCGGCTCGGAAGGCAGTTCTGTTGAGTAGAGCTGGCGAGAAACTCAACAGTTGTTATTAAAAATATATGAACGGTGTATTATGAAATGCGCCCTAATTAAAGTGTATATGGAGAGGAAACAAGAAAATAACCATTTTTTTAACACATTACACACGCTCATGTATTTGACATACAATTTTGTATAAATTGACATACACGGTGCTAACGCGACGCGTATTTTACGCATCAAAATTTTACGTATTCATAAGTGGTAGTCATAAGTAGGTAGGTACTTGTGTCTATATTGATTTTTTTTACCTGATGTTAGGATCTGGCACTGAGTTAGATGTGTTGATTGGTTCCGATTGGGGACTTAAAGATTCTGTGGACAAAATTTTACATTAGTAATTTCATTTTCGTACAAAATAATTATCTTCGGCTCTTATTTAACGTAGTCTATTAAGTTGCTATTTAATTGTTTCAAAGACATGATAAGTTTATCAATAAACAACAAAAAAATGGCATTGAAATTCATATTAGTTGTACACTGTGAATGCTATCAACACTTAACTAATATTGCTATGTGACTAATAAGTCCAAAAACCACATATCAAATTGATTTATGCTAAATCCACTCTAGTTGAATAAGTGAGTCCAATAACCGCAAGAAAATATCTGAGAAATCAAATATTTATATGAAAAAAAATTAAAATTATGTAATGAGCAAAAATTAACAAGTGTATTGAAGCAATCGAACTCAAAGCATTGGCTCAATAATGACTTATCTTTACAAAGGAGCTCTAAAGGGTTATAAGTAGTACTTAGAGCGGCAAGCTTTAATGTTATCTTAATTACTGTTTTGTCTAGACATCAGCTACTTGCTTAAACGCTCCTCATACAGCCAGATATAAATATATCGGATTTATTACTTGTAATTAGATAATTATTTTTAATTCATTAAAATATAAATTTAAATATTTTAAATAATACCTACATAATAATAAATTTATGATTAATAGATATACATATACATCTACTACAAATTGTCAAATGTAAATTTATTGGTATACACTATAAGTGTATACATCATTTGTGACATTTAATTATAAAAAAATAACAGATAATATAAAATTATTTATTTATGGGGTGAACTGTCAAAAATCTATGAAGTTGTTGAGACCGGAAACAATCGAACGCCCTAATCACGCCGCCATTATGGATGGCCATAGACAAGACTTGAAAGCTTCCACCAATGTCAATACACTGTTTTTAGTACCACTTCTAACTAATCAGAGATGTAAAGTCGGCATTTTTTAAAATCAAACCTTCGGTGCCTTTGTAATATACTTATATGCGGTTCATGGGAAAATATTTAATTAGAAAATAGCTTATTTGTATTGGTTTTGTTAATGTACGTTTTGAAACTCAGGGCGTGCAATTAACACCTACGGCTACTGGTTCCTCGCCGAGGATTTTATGATAAGTCAATTTTAAGTAATTAGCTGTAAATAGGTATATTACAATTTTTCTAGTAACAATACTAGGCTTTGCTTATATTGGGTTGTTATTTGATTATTCGTTTATGTTATAATCAGATGGCGTAACGTTAGCTTTGAACCTGAAATAAGTTGATCTAAAATAATAGATTCAAAACGAGTTTGTCTTTTGATATCGGAATTAGTCTTATTAACCACTAGACCTTCAGGCATTTTATATAATTTTTGCTTACTATTAATTTCAATATTTTTCGTAGCAACTTGTTAAACAACAGCTTATATAACCGTATTTCTAAAATAAAATAAATTGAATAAACATACTATTTACATCATTATATAAAACATGGTAGCCGTCATATGGTCAATTAGCATCTCGTGAATTTCGCAGGCAAATGACTATCATTATAGTACATTTATTACAAGTGTTTGAAATTGTTAATATCTTTAAGCGCCCACATGTTGTCAGTAATATTTCAAATGTGGTATAAATATTAATTTATAACACTCTTTGATAAGTAAGGAAATATTTCAAAAATACTTTTATTTCTAGCAAATCATTTTATTTGAAAACTTTAATGTAAAATTTAAACGGCTGAGAATTTATTACTTACTGTAAGTGTGTGAATGTATTTTACAAAAATATTGTTGATTTTCTTTGACAAATGACAACATGCTAGACATTTAATTTTGAAATAATTCCTAATAATTATTATTTGACATTTATTTTTTTTAACTTCGTCATTGCACATCAAATTTTTATTTATTAAGGCGTAACCACTTGAGTGGTTCCCATGCTGGGTGGCGACAGAACACTTAAATAATTTGCAAATAGTCTAGCCTAACTTCCTCTAACACTCGTTTTTTTTAATCTCTTTACTTTAAACGTCATCTCAGCTGCTATGGCGTGTGTCTTAAAAAAATATGTCATAGACAAATTTGAATGCTTTCTTAATTAGCTTCCGTTTCGTTTTTAAATGTATTTATAACTGGCGACATGTTTTATAGGCACGTCTTGAAGTGCATTGGATAAGTATTAAGTGGCTCTTTTATTTTAAACATGCTTTTAGTGTAAGTTATTTTTTATTGGTTTTTATAATATTTATCAAAATATGACATATACTTTTTGTTAATAAAATATTATAATTTACTACAGATAATATAATTCATCTTTAACCATAGATAATAAATTTAAATATAAATATCAAAGTTACTAAATACTACACTAGTACCAGTGTTTATGTAAATTTCGAAACCCCGTCGGTCTGTCATTGTTTCAAAACACGCTAATTGAACAAGCCAATGCTGGAGTTGTAAAGTTGAAAAATATAAAGGCGACTACATATGCGGCACTTTTAAACTTAACTGCCACAATTAGATTCTAAATATGCGTTTTCTAATATATATTTAATTTCGTTTACTAGTTAAATATAAAAAGCTATAATTTAAGCTCTGGAATAAGACCAACAGGGAGGAGAGCTAGATCTACCTTTTTTATACTACGTTATTTATCTACCTAAAGGTTCTCCATAGGTTTTAAGTTCATTTTCAAATTGAAGTTTAAATGTTCAAATTCTGATATATGTAATATCAGAATTTTCTTTTACTGTAGAACTGGCTAACATATCTTTAATTTTTTGATATACCTTCTATTGCTTTTTTAAAACGCCAATGCAGTGCACCTTGAAACGTTTTCACTTGGAAAAGTAACACGTAACTCAGAACAAAATCACGACTTGTATCCATTATCACTTGTAATGGAAACATTGATATTATATATACTTTGAAGTTTTTGTAGTTGTTAAGTAGATGTGATGTTATATAGTGATTAAGTTTTATTACACATTTGTAATAAAATATACATATTTGTTAAATATATTTTTCTAGTTTCACGCTACGCCTTATGACCATAGTTGGACAGGCTAAGAGAACCTAATGTCTGTTCTCCGCTTTTCTCCCAAATTCGATACATTGCGCGTTGAGTAGCGTAGCTCAACGTCGCGGCTTGTCCTACCAGAGCGGGAAAATAAAAATACTTTTAATATGATCTTTTTGATGGGGATTGAACTTACAACTATCTAGTTAACAGTTGGACGCTTCGCACTGCGCCACGATGGCCATGGATAAATTTAATTATGAATGCCAATATAATATTATTTATATAATCTTTAAGATTGCAACAATTTCACGCACAATTTAATCGATTAATCGGTTAAACCGATTACCTTTTCACTAAATGGTTAATTAATAGTGGACTGACAATTTGGGGACCAAATGGCCCTTGTAATAGGCGTAAAGCGATCCATACATTAACAATAGGAATTATCGAGAATTGCCTTTGCCACCCCATGCCACGCGTCGGTTATTATTCTGTAGTCGCCATGTTTATTGTCTACTACGATTGTGATTTAAAATTAGAACGCATTTTGATATTGTTTATAGATAACGTTTTGTTGATATATAACTTGTACATTCAGTGTCTTTCGAATTTTTATTTATTTGCTTTATCATTTATATATGAAAAAGATTATTTTTAAGAAACTGTTTCAAGCGCGAATACATTATGAGAAGAAAAATATAAACCACAATACTAAATTTGTTTAACGATGTTCAAAAAATAGATACCTGTGTATATTCCAGATGTGACTAAGTACGAAATTTAAAAATGTACAACTAATTCAATTGTAAAAATCAAAAGATCTCCCAAAAGAATTAAACCGAATTAGGAAAGATGAAAGCAAAACATTTGCTGAACAATTATCCAATGTAGAGCCAATTACACGGTGTCATCCCTCGGCACGCTCCCCTAAACCAATTTCGATAATAAAATCCGAATCTAGTAGTCGGCAACAATGAAATGAAGATAAATATCTCCGTAGGGGATTCACCATAAAAACAAATTCAGTTAAGGCCAATTGACTTATGTCCAAGTCGACGAGTAATTAAAACTGTCAAATTGTGGTGGTAATCCACCCACGCTGACAGTTTTCTTTTTCTAAAGGTCATAGACAATACATGGGCCATTGGCCATTTGACAGATCGACAGCTGCGGTTACGTCAATTATATTGCCGATGGCGGTAATTAATTTAATTAAATGTTCTACATTTATCACATTTAGCTCTAATTGTATATATAAGTATTAATTGCTTTCAGATTTTTTCATCTGTATCTATCAAGTTGTTAGCTTTATTCATTTTAATCGCTGTGGACTATTTAACCTAATGTTTCGTTTACCTTAGACAAAACAAATTGAGATAGTTATTCATTATTACTCTTCTCTAATAGTGTAAAATACTTACTATATAAATATTGTAACAGTAAAAAGTATTAAGAACTTTTCTTGTAAATGTGGAAAAAATCAAAAAGAATATACAGATATATCCACCATAACGGTAAATATAACCTCTATAAATGTTATGACTGACATACAAAAGATGGTTGCGGGGCTCAAATACTGGCGGTAACATTCAAAGCTATTGTAAAAATCTCATAATTGCTTTATAACACATCTAAGTTTGCATTTTCGTTGATTTTTGCTTATAATATTCTTATTGTAAAGGAATAAGGTTGAATATTTAAAATTGGCTAGTGGAGACTTCTACCTGCGTTAATGCCAAGTTTGTTTGTACATTTTATGATACAGTTTGTGCGGGCGTTCTGAAAACGATACACCCGCAATTAGCAAAAACAGTTACGTGTTAATGGTTCCATAAACACAAAAATTTTCAAATAATTTTATTTGTCTCTTATCATACTTAGCATAAGCGTTTAGTAATTAGGCCTAATGAATTAAAATACTATGAAACTACTTGATGATTTAAACATATAATAAAAATGTAACCGATGGCTGTCTGTACTACATGAAAGGTATATAAAAAAAAATATTGGGGGCATTTTTCAATGTAATAGAACCCAAAACAACAATATTTAATTTTCTTTTCTGTTTGTCTTTTTGTCTATGTATTTGTGCACGCTAATCTCGATTTCAATACAGTGTTGACACTTTTGTTTTATCCAAATAAAACTTTCATTAACATTTAGTGTTTATTTCATTTCAATTGGTTCATAAAAAAAAGGTACATCTATTTAAATTATAAATTTAATCAAAGTTTAAGTGATTATAGTGTTATAAGTGATATAAGTTAAAACGCAGACGGGCGAATTTACAAAATAGTTAAGTCGTGTAGGTTTCGCAGGCGAAGCCGCGGCCGAGTCGCTAGTATATAATATACTTATATATCAAATTTTATTCTACAAAAACCAATACTTCCGTAAAAAATATTTAATTAAATAATAAATAAAAATAAAATATTGTTAAAAAATACGTTTAAAGTGTAAGCATGTAGGTCATCAGCCTTAGTAATGAAACAAGAAAACAATTTTTATTATATCGGGTTAAAAATAAGCTTGTATGATATAGATAGATAGCTATACTTATATAACAAATACCTCTAAGTTTAGGCGACGACGGCGGCGTATTCCGCATAATATTTCTACACATATGAGTGTTATACATCAGATCCGCCGACAGTTCTTTTGATTTATCCATTGAATAATTCCTTAGCTCCATTGTAATTAAAAAAAAGTAAAAACGATAAACAATAAAAGCACTGACTGGCAGCTAATAGTTGAGGACTGAAAAAGTGAACTGTCACTTTGTTTTTGTGGGTAACGCCTCGTAAGTATACACTCACACACCTTTATTGTACTGTAGTTTTTATTTAAAGAGTGATAAGGACGGTAGTTGCACACGTCAACGCGCGGTTTAGTCTACTAAAAATCCATAATGCGCTAGCCAATAACGAAGCTCGTTTCTCTCCCCCCGACGAGGGCGGGGCCGCGATTATATACCCGTCCCTTTCAGTCACGAGCTTTTAGCTTTACGTAAACAGTTAAAGCTTGGAGTATACTTCGTGTAAATCTTTTATGATTCTATATTTGGTATAATTTCTTTGTTATATGATTTGAGGTAATTTTATTGATAGCCATTAGCTTAGAGCGCTTTGTTATCCTAATAGTTAATGATTGTAATAGTAAAAATTGCAATATTTTTTTAATAAACAACTATTTAATAAATATATTTTATATTTACATATTTATTTTTGTTTTAATGTTTTAAGACGAAGGTTGATCAATATAATTCCTATATATAAAGAAAAAAGTTCGTGTCTATAACATTGTCATGTGTAACAACCCTAATAATTTAATTCGCTTCATCTCGTTTAATCTCAGCATCATGGCACGTTATTACTCGGCGGGAGTTATTAATACCTAATAACACCTTTGATAAATCGCTTTATATACTGTTATGCTTTAAACCCTTATATGTAGATACTTATACTAAGTTTGGTACAATTTACAAAGCTATACCTATAGTCACAAATAATAATTTATTAATTTTAAAACTTGAACTAGACCGTCACAAAATTAATTAAAAATATTTTGTACGCTTCTGCGAAAAATACACGTGAGTTTCAATTTAATTTAAAATACTAAGTTCAGAAAAGCTTTGCGTTTTAGGGTATTTTACTTATACCTACATATTGTATTTGTAGGTACTTATATACTTAAAATAAGTATTTATTGAAAATCAAATATCTTTGGCGTGTACCTATGTAAAAAATGCGTAGTCAAATTAACAATTCCTAGTAAAACAAAAATATAGAAGCAATATAATTTAAAATCAAAATACTCTTTACGACAAGCAATAAAAGAGAAATTCTAACCAATTTTCTTTGTCAACGCAGCCACAATACACTGATCTATAATTGAGCAAAGGGCACAAAAAAGGAAGTATTTGTACATATCTATTGTCTGTGGTCAATTGTTTTGGCGGTAAATTTGACAGGCGTCACGCTGTCACAAAATCATGGGGAGGTATTTGTGTGTGACAATGTTGTTGAAACAAACTGCTACTGGAAAGCGATGACTAGTCAAAATTTATGGGTAAATTTATTTGTGCACATTTTCTAAGTAACATGTATTTATCATGGATCGATATTTTTTCATATTAATGGCAAAATATCAAGAATCTTGAATGGAAGTAGAAAAAGAAGAATAGAAGTGTGATGAACAACATATTACTATTCAACTAGGTACAACATATTACTATTCAACTAGCCGTGCCTGCGACTTCATCCGCGTAGAATTCTATAATAAAAGTTAGTTACTCCTTATTACATGAACTATCTGCCAGTGATAGTCCCTTTTAAATCGGCCAGACGTTCCATAAATTAGCCCGAACAATCAGACGGCCAAAAATTGTAAAAAAACATATGTTGGTATGTGTACTGTGTAAAACACAAAATATGCATTTAGTAAAAAGCGGTTATTTTAATATTGCAAACAATTTGATTTATTTATATATAGATAAAAAGTGACATTTAACTGACGACATAGACATCATTAGACATTCTAGTCTTAGCTAATAATATATTTGAAAAAAAAAACTAAAATCAGAACGGTTAAATTTATTTTGACAGACTATTGTATTGTAATTGAGTCATATGTACAAATTTTCAAGTGGTCGGTTAGAAGCTGATTAAAATAGCATTGTAAAATTGTCTTACATTAATTGATAGAGTTTTAGGTACGTCATAATTTTTTATTTCACTAACGATTATGGTATAAAAGATTTTTGTTTTTAAATAGGCACATTTTTTTAAGATCTCGTAAAATCCTTTGCAATTTTTTTCTTTCCTTCCCTGAACTCTGTCTTAGATACGTCGGTACTAAATTGGATTGGACGCCACGGCTCGATACACTTGTGTCTTGTATCTTCCCATAACCATGGATAATATTTGTATATTATATAAATAAGTATAAAGTTTTCCTCGCTTATAATAAGAGTTAAAATTTTCATAATGAAATTAAACGTAGTTCGCGATTATGTATGTTATGTACACATTCCCCCATAAATTTAATATTTCACCTAAAACGTTATTTCTAATAATCGTAAGTTGATATCGAATATAATATTCATTTGTTTAAAATTACATTATTTTTATTGTCCCACAATAACATGAGCATGACTATTATGCCGTCGGCGTCGGCTCTTTGAAAACGTCATTAACCACTTACGCTACGTTCTAAACTTTTACAGACCGAAATTAAAATCATTAAAAACTTTTTCTTTTAAATCGTCTTCTTTTGTTTCAAATTTGTGTTCAAAGCTTTTGAGCAGATAATAAACATTTTCATTATCGAATACAAAAGTATTGTATCGAATGCGTATTTTTTTTAATCAAACCTTTGCAAATAGAAAATATTACAAATGTTGTTTACATTAGTACGAGAAAATTTAAAATATTTTAAATTAATATATGTAATGAATGTAATTTTTTTTTAAATTCAAGCTAAACATTAAAACACGTACCGTGTGGTCTATCATCAGCTCCGTCGCTGTCAACTTCACTTCTAACACTCCCAGGACTAGCTCTCTTCAGGTCTTCAGGCTGTCCATCCTGATAACCATTGCCCATTCTCTTATCGTATGACATGAAAAATGGAAAATTTGGGACCCTGTTCTGTTGAAAATAATAACCCATTTTTCCTTCACGAACTTTTAATTCTTCATCTTCCGAATGTTCGTTGAAATCGGTAATAGTGTTCTCGATATCGATTTCAGGAGATCGACGGTCGGTGAGACCGACTATTGATTCTATCGAGAAGTTCTTGGGTGGTATTTTCGTTTGCATCTTGTTGATTTCCGATTCCATCACAGTTAGTGTTCACTACACGCACTGGCCACTCACACCCAGATTGAACGTCCGCGTCTGACAGATCTCTGATGAGTTTTGTGGGATCTGAGAAGATTTAGAATAACCACGCCTTCTAGTGGGGGAGTTGACTAAGGATTGAATTTTTTACAATAATGAACCTACAATGTACAGTAATAGAGTTTATTTTAAAACAAATAAATGTTTATACGTACATAATTTTTTTTTGTAGAGAACTTTGAGCTTTACAGCTTGAAGTAAAGAGTATAAATTAAATCTATGCCTATGAAAGCAATATAATTGCACGTAATCTGTTGTGGTTTAACGTAAAAAAGGATTTCTTACATAGCAATGAAATCTTTTTCCTTCGCTTAACAAATGATTTATAGATTTTATAAAGTTATTATTACATTTTCTGCCTTTCAGAAATTGTTATTTTAGGATGAAACAAAAATTTCTTTTTTTAACTCAAACTTTTTACACAATCCTCAAAATGTGGAGCTTTAAAGCTGCTATTAAAAAGCACAAATTAAAGGCATATTCTTTATATATGACATGATACTTATCAGATTTTTCTGTTGGAATTTTTTTAAGTATGGATACAGATATTAAAATGCAATGATTATGGGTCTAAATGTCAATTTGTAAATATACGACACGTTGTTGCCTGGAACTTCATTTGTGTGGACATTATAACCATTTTTTAACGTGAGGGAATCCGTTACGGATAAAACCTACGCGATTGGCTCGTCGACCGCCGGTAGTTGCGGCCGTGATCTTCGACGAAGCCCAGCGGCGGGAGCCAGGAAGGGAAGTCACAGAGTCAAGGATGGTGTTGACTGACTAAGTGGTTTGCTTTTCCAAGTTGACCACCCTCTGGCCCGTGGACCTATAAAATCCTAGCCATACTATTTTCATTAGTAACTTTTATAGTTTCGACTTTAAAACATAAAATCTAAAGTGTCAAATCATGTAGTAATTTCCCCTACACCTTCCAAAGAACATAATCTTGTTAAATTGTAGCTATCTAAGCGCAGAAATTTTAACTGTACGTCTGTCAGTCAGCCACTTAGTATTTTTTATTCAGCTTCACGCTTTTTCGCACATAGCAAAGGAAGGGAGGACCTAGTGCCAAGTGCCAAGACACTTCGTTCTCCACTTTCCGGCTGAATCCACGCCAATGCGTGTTAAGGAATTTGGTGGTGGAATTCAACGCCACGCTATGTCTTGTCACCAGATCGGAGTAATGAAAATAATTTAAATATCGAACTCACCACCATCGCGTATACAGTCCGACGCTGTCACCACCAATGGCACAATGGCTCAGTTTCAGTAATAGAACATTTTTATAGATATAGATAGGTATATCTATTGATGATTATTATTAAAAACATATTTTTATCCTCATATATTGTCTCCAGCATTTCGCGGGACAAGGCAGCAACAACCTCCTAACTTTAGTTGCATAGAAAATTAGGGTATCCTCTATACTTATGATAGTCCTATCTTAGAACATGTTGAGAGGATCTCGGGCACACGTGAATATGAAGTTTGTTGGAAAGTTAAGCAAATTAAAAGAGAAAGATTGCACTGTAGCTGTTTACAGGCTATTGAGGCGCGCTATGAGCTCGGAGGCCCGGTCCCTACGCAGCAACTTGTGTAAGTGCAGTTGACTTATATATGCTTAGCAGTGGTGAAGTGAGAACCTTTTGCTAACGGTAAGCCGGCGATAAAAGAAATTATGTAAAAATTAGTTTTCCCTGGATGATACATAAATATTCTGTTTAGTTTAGTTTACCAAGCTTATTTAAAATAAACAATTTATAATTGATATACAATTTATTTATTTATTATAATTTACAAAAGGTAAGCTGGTGGAAATCGCATTATGTTTTGACGTTGAAATTGATAAGTCGGAATTATAAGAGCATAGGATAGAAAGAAATTTAACTCCAGAAATTTAAAGCTGCTATATAAACAATATTAATAAGTAAAGCTCCGGAGTTCGATAATTTCTCTGTAGAAGAATATTTAAAAGATAAAATAGTACGGTATTAAATGATAAAATTGTAACTTTTATATTTGAAAAGAGCAACTGTTGACTTTCTTGCCGGCTTTTCTCAGCAGACCTGCTATATGAGCCGGTGGTAGCTTTATGCTCCTTCAAGGATACAAAAGTGCTTGCAAAAGATTTTGTGTGATTAGTATGTGAATAAAGGATAATTTTAATTTGATTACAACATTTTCTGTAACGGTTAAAAATGTATCTATAGCTCTTAATTTAGCACATCAAGACGTCACCAATAATGTGTGGTCGGCTTAATAAAGCCGTCACGGTCGCTATAAACGGAACTTTATTAAGTTCACCGCCTTAGATTTACGGCGTTTGATTTTGAGCGTTCTTTTATAAGTACCTACATGTGTACGTATTTTATGTATATACAGCTCGAAGCTTTTTCTCGCATAGCATAGTAGTCAGCGAGAAACTAGTGTCAAGGCACTCCTTTCTACGCTTTTTGCCCGAATTTGAGACTGCGTGTTGAGTGGAGGAACTTAACGACGCGCTTTGTTTTACATCAGAGCGAAGAAATGAGTATAATTTTAATTTAGTCATTTTTCCTAATGGGCGTCGAACCCACAACCAATTGAGTTTGCAGTTAGACGTTGTCCTCGTTGCTTAGAGGCTCTGAAATTGCAATTGAATATAATAAATTAATAATAAAAGATTGACACATTACCATTATTTGTAATACATTTAGATAAACTATGGCAAAGACTATTTTTCTCATCAACGATATTTCTAGTTGATTTTTGACCTAAATAGGATAGCGTTACCCACTTAATGGTTACTAAGATACCTTTTACAACACATTTACAGTTTTCCTATTGTACAAAAATATATTTCTACTAGCAGTGCTCGCGTCTTCGTTCGCGTGGAATTCTTAAATAAAGCCTAAGTTACTCCTTATTACATCAGTTATCTGCCAATCAAAATTCTTTTAAAATTGATGCAGCCGTTCCATAGATTAGCCGGAACAAATAAACATACAGACAAAAACTGTAATAAATGTTATTTTGTATACATACATATACATTTATTATGAAGCAGTTATATTAATATTTTAAACAGACACTTCAATTTTCTTTCTTTGTATACGTCGTCTAACAATACCAAATCGTTTAATATGTATAACATTATTAACATGGAAGATAATAGTCACAGATAAAAAAGGAAACTTATATTTGATTGGGCAATTTTTTTTCGCCATCAAAGAGATTCGCATAATATTGCTATAACAGATCCGCTCAGAGATAAGGGTAATAAATGATAAGCGTACTACGGAAGAAACTTGCTCGTAGGGTGGCTATATGTTTAATATTTCGAGTCTTTTTTGCAGCATTGTGCTTTTTCGCATATAGCCAGGTAGCTACAGTGAAATATGTGTCAAGTCACTCAGATCTCCTTCTTTCTACCTTCTACCTTCGGCCCGAAATCAAGAAATTGCGTGTTGAGTTGCCGACAATGCCGCGCTTTGTCTTAAGCAGCAGAGCGGAAAAATGAGGATAATTAAAAATGAATCCTTTCAAGTGGGAATCGAATCCACAATCAATGGCGTTCACAGGCGTTGCCCACTACAGCCGCGATGGATGATCCTGAGGGATACTTCGATTTTTTTTAATTTTATAAATTTCCGCGCATATTTGAGAAGTGGCCTAAGCAAAGAGTGTGATATCATAGGTTACATTTCATTTACTTGTCGTTTTGAATGGTGGAACTTAATACAACGCTGTGAAGACATAGCAGAGTCAGGCAATAATGCACTTTTTGCATATTTGTCAACGTTTGCAAGAGGCTTTTTGCATGCTGACCTTATATAACAATTCAGCTTCCAATTGGTTTCCGAGCCAATATTTTTTATTAGGTACATTATTTTAAAACTCGTTTAAAATCCCTTATGGCTATTAAGTTGGGTGTGTTGGTTTCCCCATTAGTGGGGTGAAATTATTTTAAATTTTTAAATAAAACTATTTTTAGCCGGAATTATCGCGTATATTTTTGGTATTCCAAAATACATTATAGAAACCGGACGTTTCAAACAGTTCACAGACCATGGTCACAGGTAGACTGAGGTAGCATTCGTTTGTCAGTTAATACTATTATTATATCGAACTACCGCCAACGATTTCTTGGGTGCCTCGCGTACTGCCCTGATTCTTGCAGAATGAGCTGAGTTCTCTGGTGTGGTAGGTTTGAGACTTCAAAGTTTTCATTTATAAATGTGTTAAAATCACAAAAAATAACAATTCTTTTAATTTTTAAATTTCTGCCAAACAAAGCTCGGCGTTGAGTGCCGCCATTCAAGACGCGAGTTCGGTCGAAGTGTGGAGAACGGAATGCATTTAAAGTAGTTTCACTTTAACTGCCTTAAAAAATTTGCCGCAAAAAATTTTACAAAGTGGATAATATTCTTAATGTTTTCACACAATAACTAGATCAATAGTAAAATAATCATATGTAACATGAATATAACTCAGAGTAACGCTGTGAATATTTTCTAATAATATGCCATGAGAAATATATCGAATAGATTGAGATAAAGCGTTATAAATGATAAGGGAATTGCTTGGAAGATGGTCTATTGGGTAGGGTGACCATACTTTGAGGAAGACGTTATTTTCTCTTTTTTTTGCAGCTTTACTTTAATTCGCCACATGGCGCGCGCAGGACACTCCATTCTCCACTTTCCGACCGAATCGGACATTGCATGTTGAGTGGTGGAACTCAACGCTGCGCTTTTTTTTAGGTACCACAGCGGAGAAATGAAAATATTTTAAATATAAATAGTCAGTTTGTAAACGAGTTAAAAAGCGTGGAGCTATAATATGTAGGAGCTATTAATATGTAACATATAAAAAATCAATATCAATATTTTTGCCAATTCTTTATTATCAGTAGCTGCGCAGCTGCGTAAAATAAGTGATGCTTTAGCGACATATACCTAAGTATAATAAGTAGGTGTACGAAAGTATATTTTAAACACATTGTAGTGAGTACGCAATATTTTATTTTATTAATTTAACGTATTATTATAAAAAAATATGTTTTCTCAAGAAAACTTACCTTAAACTTACCCTAATCTTACTCCATCCGCCATTAGCAAAAGAGAACCTAAAGTCAATACATTCTCTTCTCCACATTTCGCCCTAATTCGTGTCCTAATAATATACTATGTGTCGAGTTGCGGAGCTCAACACAATCAAAATATAATTTACATACCTCGAATGGGAATCGAACCCACGATTATCTCAAATTAGAAATAAAGAAGAAAAATATATTTGATGATAAGGTCATCGCAGCGCAGTGGCATAGCGTCTGACCGTGAACTCGATTGGTAGTGGGTTCGATCACCATTCGGAAGAATAGTTATATTCAAAGTATTTTCATTTTTCCACCCTGATAAATAAGACAAAGCGCTGCGTTTGTTTCCGCCATTAACACGCAATGTCTCGATTTCGGACGGGCGGGTGTAGAAAGAGAAAAAGAAGATAAATGCCTTGACAATATGTTTCCTTTTCGTTATATGTTTTATTATCCTTCTATGCGGATAGAACCGTGAAGATGAAAAAAAAATTAATTTACTTAGCAGGCAGGTTAGCCAGAAAGATCCATTAGGGTCTCTCTGGCTACCCTGCCTGCCGTGACATTAGTAAAGACAACTCCGTACTTCACTCACCTGCCCGAATTTGAGATTTAAACATAATTATTCCTCGAGTGAGAACCGAACCCCGAACTATCGCCTCAACTATATACAATGCACCGCGATAGTATATTAGTTGAAATAAAGAAGAAATATACTTGATTGAAACTAAAACAAATAAGATTTATGTACCAACCACACTAAAAATCTTAAATAGAAGATGCGCCAAACAAAACAACAATATAGGCAAGCCAATTATAGCGACTCAGCGACTAATGAAAAATAAGGCAATGAATATTAAGCCAGCAGACGCGTCACTCTATTATTTAGCGAATACGACGTGAGGTATTGCTGTATAATGTATTTTAGAGTATGCGAATTGTCGTATGGTTGGTCATGACACATTTGAGTTTAAATATATATTTGAAATAAAATGTTAGGTTTTACAGAATTTTGTTAAAAGAAATAGAAACGTTTGTGATACTATGTAAGTAATACTGTAATAACCTTTACTATATACATTAAATGCAGAATTTTGTTTTTTTTTTAATTTATATTATTAAAACAAACAATATGACCAT
The DNA here is from genome assembly GCA_038994665.1 of Podotricha telesiphe. Classification (NCBI taxonomy): domain Eukaryota; kingdom Metazoa; phylum Arthropoda; class Insecta; order Lepidoptera; family Nymphalidae; genus Podotricha; species Podotricha telesiphe. The sequence continues at coordinate 87,710 of JAOYRR010000444.1, read as the reverse complement.
TAGTCCATTAGGACCAATTCAATATACGTATATACGTATAAACAATCTTAAAGCATATCCTTACCTCATTTTTCTAATGAATTGCATATTAATAACTAATCAATCAATTTAAAAAATAAACTAAAAGGAGCATATTTCAAATTATCTTTTCATCGTCCTAGTAGTATTATATATATATAATAAAAATGTAACTGATCGCTGTCTGTACATGGAAGATATATGATAAAAATATAATAGGGGGTATTTATAATTTTTATTTAATAGAACCCAAAACAATGATTTACTTTTCTGTTTCTATGTGCGTTTGTGCACGCTGATCCCAGAGGCGACTTAACCGATTGAAATGTAGATTTGACTATCGTATTTTGGTAAGTTTTCCGTAACTGGTAGTGGTTATTTTATTTCAGTCGGTCCATAAACAAATAAATGAAGTGAGAACGCGGGCGGTCGAAAAAACTAAATAGTTAATCATGTAGTTTCCGCAGGCGAAGCCGCGATCGGGCCGCTATTACTTACTAAATTAATTTACTGTAGTTCTTGATATACCAGAAGGAGTTGGTTCAGACAAATCGTATGATCTAAGGAGCCTTTTGGAAAATTCGGGGTGCATAATATACAAAAGGATAGAGTTGGCATTCATTCAATCTTCATTCTCAACAGTATAACGAAAAGCTTGATTATTTGTAATACTTTCTCATGAAACACACCTTGTGTGTATTTAATAGAAGCTTATAAAAAAACCATAAAATTAACATGAATGAATGATTTAAGTTAATTCAAAGCCTAAATTAATATTAAGCAAATTTCGATTAAAAACGCAAATAAAATATTTAGGACTTTGAAAATTGAAAAACACATTTTGAACGCATGGCTTAGCGGTCAGAGCGCTTGAACAGTTTCCTAGAGGCCCGATCGTAGAGGCGAATCCCGCTGCGTTCAAATTTTTATAAGTTTTCTATTTAGATATATATTTTTAAATATTTTAGTAAACTTAAAATGTAAACTTAAATCCTTTGTAATATATTATTACCGCATTTTTGGAAGCTACTTCTTCGCATAGAAAAAAGAATCTCAGTGTTCATTATTCGCAGCGTGCATTGTTCTCACATATTTGGTAACAGTAGCACGTAATTCGATACGGTGGACTGTGGATAATTTTATTTATTTTACCTTCAAACCTAGTACAAAATGTTGTTTTATTACCGTATATATTGCTTTCTTTAATTTCTATTCTGATACATGTTCAGGGATCTAGACCTAGTTCAAAAATTATCCAAATATAGCAAACTTTATATAGGTCTTATTCGAAATAAATAATGAAAATATATGTAAATAATTTTTTAAATGTTATATTTTTATATGGCTTAGGTTTTCTTTGATATCCTTACCGAGTTATATGAGAGAACGGTCCGGTCACGGTCGGTGAAAAAGATCGAAAAGTATTGGGTATCACGTAAATATAAGTGGACTTATCAATAAATTTTACACACAATTAATAAGATTGAAAGATATTAAATACATATAAAACCTTCTCAGCTACGACCTTTTCTTTTCTTTTTAACCAAGACAGCAGTTACGACTTTTTGAATTAACGTCATAAAGAACACGGCATTTTGACCAATCGTGAGTAGACTTATTTTTTTTAAACAACCAATAGCAAAGGAATAAGATCTCTTTCCATTCTACGTTCGGGAACCCCCTGTATCGTTTTTAATAAGGTTGTCTAGGAAAGGCGTTCAGTGTATTTTCACCCATACTGTATTGCATAATCAGCCATCATGGAAGCCGAGGGCGATTCAAACGGTTAAAACCTCGGAAAAGCTTACTTCGCTTGTTATTTCCTTTGAGGCAAAATGAGAGGGATATATACATTTTCTTTTGTTAGAACAGGATGAGAATGGCGGGTAGTTACGACGTTTTCGACATTTATATCGGTAAAGTAATTTTCTTTTATTCATCGCGCTACGCTACTATGTTGCTGGAATATTTGTAGATAAAATGTATGGTATAAAAATAATCGACGCCAATAACTTGTTTATTATAATTGCGATTCTTAGTGTAATAGTGTCCAGTCAAATAAAATATTTAGATATGAATTTGTATGAACATATTTAGTGATATTCAGAAAATTTGGACAGAATAAGGCAAAAATATAATACCATCTACTATACATATAGTAAAAATGTAACTGAGCGCTGTCTGTACATGGAAGGTATCAGAACAAAAAACATTATTATGGATCATTTATCAATATAATAGAAGCCCTAACAATGATTTTTAATTTTCTTTTCTGTATGTCTGTTTATATGTTTGTTTGTGCACGCTAATCTCAGAAATGGCTTCACCGATTTAAATGCAATTTTGAGTATTGTATTGTGGTAAACTTCCCTTAACACTTTTATTTATTTTATTTTAATAGATTCATAAACAAAAAATTACTACCATAAAATCATAAATTTAAGTAAAGTTTGTGATTTAGGTGAAAATGCGGGCGGACGAAAAAAAGAAATAGTTTAAGTCATAATAAGTTCTTTGATTTTCGCGATTATAACACATTTTGAAATGAAACTATTTTAAACGGATTAATTGCGTATAATTTCGGTAGACCAGGTAGACCAGTCTACCTGTGACCACGGACTACTGTAAAGTGTTCGAAACGTCGGGTTCTAAAAATGTATCTTCGAATACCGAAATTATACGCGATTAATCCGTTTAAAATAGTTTCATTTCAAAAAGTTTAAGTCATGTTGTTTACGCAGGCGAAGCCGCGAGCGGAGCGCTAGTATAAAATAAATGGCGTTTTTCGTATATAGTAAAATTATTTTCTATTAGTATCTGAATAGCGAAGAAATAATTTCATTTTCTTATCTCTTAGTTCTTCAATACAGCAAAACATATTGTATTTATTAAATATCAAAGACGTATTGTACATTTTATGTTGTTACATTATTTATATACTTACTTATATTAATTTATTTTCAACACTACAAATGTCTTTACATACAAATTGCTTTTCTACATTTATAGTTAATAACTGATATAGGAAACTTATCAACAATACAAATAAATAAAACGTTTGTTTGTAATAATAAAATAACCGTATTTTTACTAAATGCATGACACATGCACATGCACATGTGTATGTATATTAAATACACTGTACATATATACCAAGATATTTTTTTTTTTACAATTTCTGTCTGTCTGTTCGTTCTGGAACGGCTGGACCGATTTTGACGGGACTTGGCAGATAGCCGATGTAATAAGGAGTAACTAGGCTTTTTATTTTAGAATTCCATGCAGACGATGTCGCGAGCACAGCTAGTAATACCAAAAAGCAGTATCGTTTCAGTTTTACTCACCAAAAATATTGTCTCTGTACCTTCCTATATAAACTTAATTATCATCTCCAGATCCGATGACAACCACAGTGTTTTTATAGCATGAATCAAATGCCCAGGAGAATGAGAAAGTATTTTAAGGCTTGTTACTTTGGGATACGTTTTAAAGAAAAATTATCATGATTAAATTGCCATTATGATAATAGTATCATAATTAAATTGCCATCGTGGTGTAGTGTGGCTGCGTCCCACTGTAAGCATGGTTGGTTGTGAATTCGATTCCCATTCGAGAAAAATGTTTATATTCAAATTATTTTTATTTCTCTACACTGGTAAGAAAATGTAAAGCATGGCGTTGAGTTCCGCCACTTAACACGCAATGTCTCAATGAAAAGTAGAAAACAGAGCGTCTTGACAATAGGTTCTCTTTGATCTGCTATGCGGAATAAAGCGGAAAGATAAGAAATAAAGAAGAAAATATACTTTTACAGCATATAAGTATTTAACGTATAAAAACCGTTTCAGACACTCCGTAATTAAAGGTGAAAACTTAAGTTTATTTAACTAAAAATTAATTCTTAAATTAAATGGTAGGTTGGAAAATTCGAGCCAAAATAGAATATTGCAAATAAAAGTTATATTTTGTAGTCTGTGAAGGCAACTTACTATTTCGATATTTATTTACGTTATTAAAAAAATATTTTAATAACGTAAATAAATAAAAAGTGTTAAATTTATTTTAAAATAACATTAACTCTTTATTATGTTAATTTAATATCTATCAATTTAAATGATCTCTCCATAATAATATGATTTAAATAAAATAATAACTAATTTTGAAACTATATTAAGCTAAGTTAAACATAATTTCGTTTCGAAAATTTCTATAGTAGCGGAGCTTAATGGCATAATATCATAAAACAATCGCGCAGTTTCAGAACGTTGAACGGACAATGATAGCAGTTTATCCGCGGCGGGAAACAATTCTAAATGACGTTAATTTTGGCGCGCAACGCCAGTTTAGTTACACGGCAAAATGGTCGACCCAATTTGTTTTCGAATAACATTTTCTGCATTTCTGCGCTGTACTTTCGCCTTTTAATGACATTATTTTATTAAATTTTATATTTGTTAAGAGCAGACCATTCAACTCGTGGCTCTGGCTCGTTTGTAACTCGTAAAACGTTAAATAAATATTAAACTATGTTGCAAGTTCCTTTATTCATTACATAATTATTATTTTTTTATTTATTTAAGTGTTTATTGGTATACTAATTTATTTTTTGTTTAGTTTGTTTTTGCTGTATATAAATTACTTATAAAATAGTGCTGTCTGCAACTTTGTTTTTATGAGCTTTATGATAATACGACACTTTTTACATGTAGGTTTACAACGAATGGCTGTAATCAAAAAAAATACCGCCTCTACGACCCGGAGGTGATTCCCACCTTAGTAAATAGTCGAAATAGCCTCTTGGCTGAGAGAAGCCATTTCCATAAATCATTTTATAGCTGATCACTTACTTTTTTAAGTGTCATTTAGTTTTTTTATTTCTCATAATACTTTATAATTACAGCGAATCTACTAACGCTACCTAGTGGTTTTGGTCGGTAATATGTGGTTCTTAACACCTGCACACCTCAAATGCGTCGTGACAGTGGAGTGTGCACCCAACATATTGGTTAATGGTAGAAAAACTTAGGCTACATTGTGGCTACGATTTAAGGCTGATTTAAAGTCTATGAGGCTTTTGCTGTACGTTGTCAATTACAACGACTGGTATATTGTTGGGTCATAAGGTCTTTGGTAAGGTTTCTGATTCGCATATCACATGCTTGTATAGATATTTTATAGGTTTTGATATGGAACAAACAATAGAATATTTTGAATATTTTAAAGAGTTATTCACACACTTAGGAAATTGAACCGGCCGTCTAAGCCAACCGCCTTGGAAGGTTTCCAAGAGGTGTGAGGGGTTAATCCTGTAGTAGATGAACGAGATGGATCCATGGATCATCGTGCACCTCATGCATGGCGGAATTTCTGGTATCATAAAACACGAGTGGATATATCAATGCTAAGTGCCACCTTACAAAAGTTCAATGCTGATTAAATTTTAAAACTTTCTAATTATATATTTAGGCATGGGAAAAACGTTTTCGGATAACACATTTGATTAAATAATTAAAAATGAGTACCTTACCAATATTTGTTAAGTTATTGTGAATATTATATGATTGACCTCATGTAACTAATGATTAAAATTAATAATTGTGAGACTGATTACTGAATAAGATCAAGTTGTTAATATAAATAATGTAAATATTTACCCTAAATCACTATTTTTAGGGGTATGTAAGTTTCTTACATGAATGTACGCAACTCTGGTAAATAATTGTTTTTATTCGTATATATTTTTTAATCAGCTCGTACATTTTACATTACTCATTCTATAATTCTATCGAGTCATTATTCCATTTAATCGAGTTTTAAAAATATTACAATTTAAGAGCTGTTAACTAAATCTTTCAGGTATGCCAACAGGTAGTCAGATAAACTGGCTATAATTGAGCATTATCAAATCCATAATAAGTTCAATATCGTTCAAACTACTATCTCGTATGCATTTCCCCTACGTGCCTCTTAGAGTTCCAAATTAAATGTCCCAGATTTATTATTTATATGTGGAAATTTACTGTCAAATAAATTTTGTTAATGCGCCATCCGACATATTGATTTTTGTGAATGCTGATGCAAAATTCGATTTCCTAAATTCTATGTAACGGTACCTACTAGATTTGAAAAAAGTGTTTTGCAGCGAAATTTTTGTTCAAGACAAGGTTTATATAGTCCATACGAAGTCACGGGCACCAGTTAGTAATATATAAAAATCTGTGCGGCCATTTATTTACCATTTAAACAAAGTGCCAACTTCTGAAAACAACAAGTCAACCGTACAAATTCAACTTACAACTAACCAGAAAGAAATTGTAACAAATTTCTTCTAAAGTTGATGAAAACAAATGTTTTTATTACTTTTAGCATAATGAATTACACACAAAGCGGTGACAGGACGCCATTGTTTAAAGGGAAACATTTTGACATTTAAAAAAAAAGATGGCTGACGTTTATTGCGTTCAAAATTCCGTGTCGTAATTGTTCAAAAAAGGTTTTATATTTGTCAATAATGACGCTTCCCCGCTGGGATAGCTTGTTATAGACGCTACCAGTAGCAAATGATTAGTTTCGGTGGCCATTGTAAAGTGTAAATAATCTTGTCCCATATTGTGTGTGCTGTGATGACCAAACATTAGTGAGGAAACTAATTGTTACATTACTTTGTACTTACTACTTGAATTACTACTGACTCGAATTTAGAAAGTTATTAAAAATAACTTATTTTAGTTCGTTTTATGCCATTGACAGCTTACTTACAAACTTTAGTATATACCTAAGTGTTTTAGAACAAAATGTATTAAAGTCGGTAAGTACCTACAATATAGAGCAAGCTACCAAGATGTGCATTTAGGTATCTATACAATAAGAATGACTATGACTAGAAAAAAATACAAAACATTTGTACTACTTGTTTTTTATACGTTAAAAGTTGTTAAATCTTTAAAATATATAAGCTACGATGCCTGTTTGATGCCGATTACCTGACCTAAAACCTTGGAAACCAAACAAAACACTGTATCTTTTGACCTTTTAAAAAATATATGAGGTTCGCACCCATCCCACCATTTGTTGTGAAAAAATAGTGTAGATAGAGGCATGATTGTGCCGGAATATCCCTGATTCGGGTTGCGAGGTGTTTATGGCTCCCCAGAGACTGACGTAAAAGTTTTATCACGTGAGAGAATGAGTTTTCTTATATCATAAGCTGGATTCAGATTGATTTGACCGTTATTGAAGCTGTTTTATGTTTGTTAAAATATAGTGTGAATTTACCTTGTGCATATTGGAGATATGTTTTAAATAAAAAAAAACACTCATCATCTTGACGTACGTATTTCCTTTAGTACATACTATTAAATAGTAAAAAAACTATTAATAGCAATCAAAACAGCAACATAAAAGCTAAGCATATTATATAAATGTTTTTTCGTATAAAAATTTGAACGCAGCGAGATTCGAATCCGCGGCTCTTGGAAACCGACCAAGCGCTCTGGCCGCTAAACCATGCGTTCTAGATCCGGGTGCGCCGAAATTCTTGCTCGTATTACAACTTATTTTTGTAGAGATTTTAGCAAAAAATCGAATTTCGTTGCGTTAAAATTTTTATACGTTTTATAAAAATATTTCCTAAGTGTGTGAATTACACTTTTAGACGTTAAAAACATTTAATAAATTCTAAGCTAATCTTTCTAGTCAAACGATTGTTGGTAGAATAATAGAAAAATCTCTCTACAGAGATGTTAATAGCAAAAATAAGTTGTAATAAGCGTATAAGAATTTCGACGGGTTCATAAGTTTTCTAAAAATGTTTTACAATTTCCTATGTGAACTTTTGCTCAATAAGTTTTAACGCTTTTCACTTTGAACTTTAATTTTGACATCATTAATACTCAGATACAATAATCAGAAGGTTCAAGTACTATAATTTTTTAAAAGGCTTGATTTCCATTAAGATTACCTCCATTTTTCTAGCAAACACAATATAAAATAACGAGTACATATAACAGATGTTATGATTTGAATAAATAATAAAATAATACAAAACAATCATATTCATCCTTAATACATTAAATTAAGCAGACGAATACAATCCATATAATAACGATATTAAACTTCATTTATTATTAAAAATTTCGTCACAGACAACCCTCACGTCCGCATCGTCCCAGAGCAGTCATGAAAATAAAATCATGGCGCCCGACCCGCGCAGATTGAATTCAAAAATGGAATCAAAAGACAATCCTTTTTTCTGTTTTATTGCGATGCGTAAAGTGACGGTCACCAGTGTTAAATTATGTATTAGTGTAAAAAATTGACATTGAGTTTGTGTTTACGAATTGAGGTTTGATTCCAGATTTAAATATGTAAGAGGTACAGCGAGAAAGTTCATTGATCTGGCGGATTTTAAGGTTTTATACGACTTACAAGCATGGTTGTTTCCTTTTGTTATAAAAAATGCATAAAACAACATAATAATTAATCTTTGTACTCTCTTTTTTTTATGCAAAACTTAAAAATTAAGAAATATTTATGAAATTAACCTGTTTTAACCACTTTGATAGTAGGTACTAACGCTAATTTAATGTCCTTAATAATTTTAAATCCGTTTGGATGTTTATAGAAAAAATGCTTTAAAAAACCTCAACACACATAACCTCAACAAAAATAACAGTATCAATTAGGTGACATCAAACATTTTAAATGCATGCGTTACCAATATGTCACAGCTGAGAGTATCGACCAATAAAGAAGCAATTAGGCGACGTTTTTTAACACAAATAGAATGGGGACGCTATAATGTAATATCCTTGTTCAGCCAAATTAAAAGGATAAGTGCTTAGAGCTTGTTAATGGTTTGCTTTTTATATGATTGTTTATGTATTACAATTAAAATTCTATTATAGTTATTACTACCGGGTCTTGTGGTTATATTACTGGCATAATCAATTGTAGCAAGTTCTGTTCTGTTGTAACAAATTATTTACTTAGAAATGAATTAATAATAATTATTAAAAAACTACCATAATTTTCTTGGCTTTATTACATATCCTACAGAATGTGTATATTGAACAATACTTACATTATTAATAAGTACTAAGTGTGAAGTGAGTCCAATAAACAATAATGAAATTTCTAACAATGTTAAAATAACCATAAATATCATAATTAATTATTATGACAATGTACTATCATCATATAAGAAATTATTCAAAGTTTTTTATTTTTGTGTTAATATTATTTATTAAAAATCCAAAACGTAATGCGGAAATCATTGTAGAATTGAGCCTTTAAACGTTCCCAATAACAGAGTCAACACATCAGCGCCTCTAAACCACTTAGAGCAGCCGAAATCCCCCTAAACCGGTTAAATCCAGCTAAATCCGTATTAATAGTCTGTCAAATTGCGAGGGGGACGCACCTGAGCCCTCGCCCCTTTTTTTAATTTGATACTGGTATATTATTTTGTTTTGACATTATACGCTGAGAGTGTAAATATAACAAATTTTCATATTATAACGGATTAGCGCGGATAGTTCGTGTCGAGGGGATTTGGTGAAAGTGTTTTCATAAATTTATGATGAATCATTAAGCTCTATATAATCTACCTATTCTATGTAGACTTTTTTTGTAAGGCATTAATATATTTTTCATTAGCTTTGTAATCTTATTTATTTAATAATTCTTTACTGTTTCTCATTGTTATATATTTATTAAATATAACGTTAAAATAAGTAACTTATTGCCTATAAAATATTTTAAAATATTTAAAGTACTGAAATTAGTAAGAATTGATAAGAAATCATTGAGGTTTAATTATAATTGTTAAACATTTAAATTATAGTTTAACAACGAATAATATTATAAAAAACTAAAATGACTTTACGACCTAAAACTATAAGCACTAAACATCGCCATTAAATTTCTATGAAATATAGCGGTTAACGTTAAAGTTACTAACAAAACAATATACCAAAGACAAAATAAAATTTTTACTGTCGCCAAATTGCGGTAGTATCTAAATTACCTTTGGTTGCAATATAACAATTAAACACTACTGTAAAATATATATGAATAGAGTTATAAAACAATTTCTCCGACGGTCAGGCGGCGGCCGTAGACTATTTAGTCACGCTTTGAAAATGACTTAATGTTTTGGGCTGTATTGTGAAGTGTCCTTGGATTTTTGAAATGGCGGGAAAAAATGTGGCTGTCAAAGGTTTTACATTACAAAAGAAAGTTGTTGTTTTTTACGCCTGCGGTTTTTGCAAAATGTGCAATGTAAATAAAAACGTTAATTAGTAACTATTTATTATACTAACACTTTTTTATGACTTAAAAAATAATAAATTACTTTAAAAAAGATATCGAAGTTAAGAAAAGAAAGGTGTGCAAATTTTCAAGCAATTGGGACTCCAAGAAATAGATCAAAATACCGTTGCAAGATTTTTTTACATAGATTGCTTGATAAACAGAAAAGAACAAGTGAAGCTTTCAAAAACATATTAAAAACGGGTATATTTCTCACCATATATACCTACATAATGACATGTACGTATATATACATATATATATAATATTATTATTAATATATATATATATATATATATATATATATATATATATATATATATATATTTATGAATATATTATTTACTCTTTTTTTCAGTTTTACGTTTTTCCTGCATATCAGTGTAGTTAGAGAGAACCCAGTGTCAAGACGCTCTGTTAACCACTTTCTGCCCGAAATCGAGCGTATGGCGTGTTGAGTGGCGGGTCTCGACGCCGCGCTTACTCTTAGTTACGAAAGCAGAGCGAAGAAATAAAAATACTTTAAATATAATCATTCCTCCGAGTGGAAATCGACCCCACAACCAATCGCGCAGACGCTTTCCCACTGCGCTACGATAGCCTCAATATATAATATTTACTTATTACAACAAAATACTTGCCCTATATGCGTGAAGCAAAGCAGGAGTATGCGTGAAGATTTTTTCATTATCTATAACATTTTCTTCCTATTACAGTAGAAAGAGATAGAAACAAAGGCTATAATACCAATGGAAGGGGTAACACCCGCATCGGGGGCAAAATTATATTTTAATGTAATAATTCTACGTGATCATACAGCGTTTACGAGTACAGCGTAGCTTGCACGACGCTATATCAAAGAATACGTCTTAAGATATACTAACAAAAGGTAATTATATATTTTTTCATATTTCAAACATTATAAATGTGAAAGTATCCCTGTCTGTCTGTCTGTGGCGTCATCACTGCCAAAACGCTAAATCGATTGTAATAAAATTTTATAAAGAGATACTTGAAGATCTTAGGATGGACACAGACTATTTACTCCCACTTTTTTTAGTTTTTTCCAGGAATTTCATAGTTTTACGAAAAGGCCGTCGGAAATACGAAATAGCTATAGTTCACGCGGGTGAAACCGCGAGCTGGTCACTAGTTTAAGTATATATACTTGTGCTAAACATACAAGCACTAAAACAAATGGTTTGGTATTTGTACGTACTATGAAAAAAGAAGTACTATGTACTGATGTATTTACTTTTTTATGTACTCAGTATGACCGGTGAAAGGAAGTATGAAGCTTAAATAAAATAAATGATTTATTTAGTTTGTTATGTCTTCAGTAAAATACAATATTACGAGTACAAGGACTATTCTTCAACTTTAAATTCTATTTATTTATGGTCAACAAAAATTATTCGCTACATTTCTTACCTTAGTCAAATGTCTTTGATTCATGATTTATATATCTATCTCGAGACTAACCTTCAATTGTCGTTGTCATGCGTAACACGTTTTAGACTTCGTTGTAGATTAAATTTGTCGGAATTCGCCAGGGCTTTACTTCCCGTACACCCCTGACTGTAAGCGCAATCTCAAAAGTATTTTTGTTTTTTAGCTTTCCGCATGTTGAGTAGTGAAACTCAATGCCTGGAGTGTGAAAAAATTAAAATAATTATAAATTAATGTTAAATTAAATGAAACAAGAAACTAAAAGTGGGCATTGTATGCATATACACATCTGTCATTTTAAACTCTTCTGCGCCATACATTTTAACTGTAGATTTATCGGAAAATAACAAAACTTTCCGCTCACTCTAAATAATGGCTTAAACAAGTTGTTTGTAATTTGAATAGGCGAATCTAAATATATGAGAGATACAGCAATACGTTTCAGTTACATACATTTCAGTTTTTAATGGACTCACATTATAAATCTGGGAAGTAGAAATGCCACGAATGATTGCCTACTATCCGGCTCATTCGGCTACTCTTTTTATCTGTCACTTGACACAAGCCGGCCTTTAATAGAGCTAAAACTCGATATTATTAGTTAAAATGGAAAATAAAAATAATGAACTTACTTAATCAAATAAAAAGTTCCAGCTTCACACTTTTTCCCGCATAGCATAGCATAGGTAGTCAGAGAGAACCTAGTGTCAAAACTAAACAAAATGGTAGTAAAAAGTAAAATATTCATAAAGACATATTTAGAAAAGGTACACAAATTTTAACGCAGCGGGAAAAATGTTATACGTTTTCTAAATATGTTTTTTTCAATTTCCTAAGTGTACGAATAACACTTTAAAAAATGTTAAAAAGAAAAATGGAATATTCATCCTAAAATCCTCAAGTATCTCTGTAGTAAATTTCATCACAATCGGTTCATCGGTTCGGCCGAACCGAACATGACGTTGACTCAGACAGAGTTACTTTCACATTCATAATATTAGTATGGATTAATAAAAAAAATATTATACTCCTCATCCGATCTACTTGTAAGTATCAAATATTATCTATATCTATACATATAATAAAAACGAAACTGATTGCTGTCTGTATTTGGAATATATATGTGTAAAAAGAAATGTTATTAACCCAAAACAATAGTCTTTATTATTTTTCGGGTTGTCTGTGCGTTTGTGCACCCTAATCTCAGTAAGCTTAACCGATTTAAATGCAGTTTTGACTATTGTATTTCGGTAAACTTCCCTTTACATTTAGTGTTTATTTTATTTCATTCGGTTCATAAATACCAAAAATACAACAATTTAAATTATAAACTTTGAGATTTAAGTAAAAACGCGGGCGGGCGAACAAACGAAATAGTTTACTCGTGTAGTTAACGTAGGCGAAGCCTCGAGCCGGTTGCTAGTCCCTAATATTTAATAAAGCAATAATGAGCATAACTTGCGTGCATCACCGTACAGCTCCTATGGAATAATATTCAATTATTAAAACAATAATCCACCCTCTCAGCCTCTCGGGTACCGCCATCTATGACGTTTGCGACTCACCGGTGGGAATACCTGTTTAATCTATTTGCCCAGCGTTGGGATAAAAATATGATCGATACTAGCCATCGGGGCGCAGCGTGACAGGACCTAACTGTAAAAGGGATGGTTGTTGGTACGATTTCCATTCGGAGGAAGGATTCAATATATTTAAATTATTTTCATTTCTCCGCTCTAGTCATAACACAAGGCGCTGCGTTGAGTTCCTCCACTATGCAATGTCGAAAAGTGGGCAACGGAGTGTCTTGACAATAAGTTCTCTCTGGTTCTCTCAAGTTCTCAATACTACAAATCTAAAAAAAATAATACTTATTTTGGTTATTTATAGGCTATTGCGATATTAACAATTTAAAATCGAACCCACTTAACCTAGAATGTTTAAATATCGAATTCAGCTAGATTTTAAAATGACATTATTTTAATATAGATAGACTGACCTCTACTTAGTGTACCTGTGAGCAGCTTTCTGTAAAGGGTTGGAAACGTCGGGTTTTATATAATATATTTTCGAATATCAAAATAACATACGCGATTAATCCGGTTAAAATTGTTTCATTTAAAAATGTGTAAAAGTCAAGTAAAACCAGAGATCGGTCACTTAAATAAAAAAAAATTGTAAATAAAATAATTTAGAATTTTTTTACGGTTCTTAGATATTTATCATTTGTATAATGTTGTCCTGCTTAGAATCTAATGAGAGGATATTGTATCTCTAAGGCAGTCTTCAAATATTGTAGGCAAATCGATATGGATTTGGATATTCTTCATATCACTCTTGCATATATTTAAAAAAAATGGTACTCTATCAAAATAGTTATAATTTATATGAAAATAAAAATCAAGTTCAGTATTAAGAACACGCGTAGAAATGCTTCTCTAAATTAAAGAATATTTCTTTTATGTCTTGCACAAATATATTGCGTGGAATGTAATACTATAATTATAATATCCACCTATATAAAAAAGGTCACTACAAACATCGAAAAGTACTTGACGTACACACATTTTGGCAAAGAGTTTTTATAGTTAGAAGACATCCGTTAAGATGGTATTGTGCGACAAAGCTTAATTCAGGAGGTATAAGAGGCTCCAAGATTGCATTAAAGTCTTTAAACTTGTGACTACAAAATTAAAATTAGGCTGAAATATGCTCAAAACTACGCAGACGAAGGCGCGGGCAATAGTTAATTATATTTTTTAACACCGAACAAAATAATTTGTGAACAGCGCCATCTATTATTGAGTAGTTACAAATTTTATTTTCCCTAACTATCTCTAGAGAGCATTTCAATTTAGTAACTAAGTTTTTTTTTATTCTAATAGATGTCACTTTTAACGCTTTCGAAGTACAACTGCAAAATGTATTACTTATTCCAATGGTCGTACCTTCAAATCCTACTTTATAAATTGATAGCATTAAAAATTTTGGCATCAAGAAATACAAATATCGTGGCGCAGTGGGACTGCGTCTAACTAGATTGGACTAATTCCAAAACCTATCGCTGGGAATGTGGGAATAAAAATTTCCACTCAGGGGAATGATAAAATTTGAATCATTTTCATTTCTCCGCTCTGGTATCTAAGACAAAGTACGGCGGTGAGCTCCGCCACTTACGCGAACGATTACAAGTGGAGCGTGGAGAACGGAGGGTCTTGACACTAGACACTCTCTGACTATTTTTAACATTTTTAAAATGTTAATCACACACTTAGGAAATTGAAAAACATATTTTTAGAAAACATATAATTTTTTTTTTTATATATTTAATCAATAGCATTCTCTCTTGCCAAGCAATTGTTCGTAGAATAATCTTTGGGTAGCAGAAATTCGTAAAACTCTTTCTACAGAGATGTTAACACTAAAAATAAGTTGTAATAAGCGTATAAGAATTTCGACGCAGCTCTTAGTATATAGTATGTAGAATGCATGGCTTAGCGGTCAGAGCGTTTGGATGGATTCCAAGAGGCGCGGTTCGAACCCCGCTGCGTTAAAAATAAAAAAATGTGACTCATCTAAATGTACAAAGTTGAAATTTGTCAGGGAGGTATATATAGTTAGTAGACGTTTTCTAAGACTTAAAACACTTGTTAAGCTTTTAACAGATTTTGCGACAGAGCTGGATTAAGAAGATCTGAAGGGTATGGGTATAGTAAAGTTTATGAGTATTAGCTAAAAAATAATATTGTGATAGGGATGGACTAGTTTTAGATATATTTAAGGCATGTCAAATGGGAACAGATTATTCGACAGGGCCAGCTTAAGGGGATATAATCGCTTTTGTAAATCTGTGTTTGACAAATATTTCTTGGTAAATTATTATACAAAAAGCAAAAATCTATTAAAAAGATATATACTAAAACAATATGACTCATCAAAGGCCGACCTTCTCAAACCTGTCTCTGAATCACCATATATTGATATCGTTGTTCAAGTTTTTTCAAGCAAATTTAATTAATAACAATTTGATAACCAAATTTTTGACAATGACTAAGTAGGTACATATATATTAGAAAGTACCATTTTTTTCATGACATGCTTACCTACTACAGTCGACTTCTTATCGTCGGATTTTATTGAAAATTTCGCCCGAATCCGATAGCATTACAAAAATTTTATAGCTTTAAATTGATAGATATCAATTTAATAGAAAAAGACTTTTGTTAAAAATTATTTCAAGCCGTTCCTTTTAGTTCTTTTTCTTTCTTTTTTAGGCACCTAAGAATCTACTGTCAAGACACTCTGTTCTTCACTTTTCGCCTGATATTGAGACACTGTATTATAGCGGAACTCAAAGACGCGTTTTGTTTTAGGTATCAGAGTGGAGAAATGAAACTATTTGATATATAAATCATTATAATAATATCATTGCCCCGACTGGTATTCAAATCCGCAACCAATTGCGTTTACAGCCAGATGTTTTCCACTGCGCCGCCTGATTATTAGTATTTTTTGCTATATTCATTTGTTATCTTTACGCAGTTAGATCCAAATGTCAATTAAAGCCGCCTTTATCTTACCAAATGGAATAGTATACTAAAATAAATATTGAACGTTAAATGAAACAGACATCCGAATTTAATATAAAATAGTTTTTTGGTTAAATATAAAATAATTTACGCTTTTTTCCGCACAGCTGGGTAATCAGAGAGAACCTAGTGCCAGGACATTCAATTCTCCACTTTCCGCGCAAACCTTGTACCAGAGCGAATTAAAAAATATATATTTAAAACATCACCATTTTTTTGGTGCAGATCGAACCCACAAAAAGCAGTCAAAAGTCAATAAAAAAATAGCTTACTGAAGTACTCGTATATTAACCTGTTCAAGAGTTCTTAGATGATAAAGATGACTTAATACTATTATATAAAAAGGCTCTCGGACTGACTCGACTGACTATTCCAAAGTACTTGTAAGATATATTGAATTATAATTTATATTATTATAATTTAATTTAATTTAATTATAATTTAATTTAATTTGTTCATTTCATTCAATTATTCTCATTAGAAACCCCATTGTAAAAAAAAACGCGTTTATTTTCGGTATCCGAAACGGTTTTCGATTTTAAACGTAATAGATTAAATATTATTTGTTGACGTATTATTTTTATAATTTTTTTTTTGAAGAACTTATTTTTAGAAAACGTGTAAAGATTAGAACGCCGCGGGATCGAACCGGCGCCTCTTAAAAACTGTTCAAGCGCTTTGACCGCCAAGCCATGCGTTCTACATCCTGCTGCGTCGAAATTCTTATACGCTTATTACAATTACTTACTTATTTTTGTTGATAAGTTAAATTTTTTATACGTTTTCTAAAAATGTTGTCTCAACGCGTAATAATTCAGCAGATTTATTAATAGTTAAAAATTATAAATTTCCAGCAAGCCCGTGGTGTTGTTGCATTTTAACAGTGGTTCTTCTAATCGTAAATTGATTATAATGCCCTATAACTATTCTGTTCGTGTCATATAAAAATAAATCGTAAATAACATTGAGATACTGATACAAAAGTCAATACAAACTTTAATAGCTTGTACTAAACTAACGTACAGTCTAAAAGAAAAGGAAATTTCCTAAGTGTGTTATTAACACTTTAAAAAATGTTAAAATTATTTAATAAATAACATTCTCTCTTGGCAATTCTACCGCTATCGCTTCCGCTATCGCTTTATAGTTCTTAGAGTTTAGCGGATCAGCATCATCGTCATTTATTAAATATTTCAAGTCTGAATAATTAAAAAAGTGTCCAATGGCTAATCCTGCGTATCGACTATATGTATACAATTCATTACAATCGGTTAAGTGATTAACATTTGTCACATAAATTTTCATCTCCTATTACAGCCACTAAGGGGTTGGTTTCTGAAAAAATTGGTAGCCTATGTTTAGTCTTGCGTCGTCAACTATCTTCCTGAGAAAATTCATCGAAATCGGTGAAGCTGTTTAGATTTCTCATACAAACTTTCATCTCTTAATTGAAGCATTTACGGGTTGGTTTTAATAAAAAGTTTTTGTTGGACCCTAGATTTCAACTATTTTCATTCCAAATTTTATCCAAATTGGTTCGGTGGTTTAGCCGTAAAAGCGTCACAGACAGACAGACAGATTCAGCATTCGCAGCAGATTCGCATTTATAATATTAGTTTGCATTTATTTATTTATTATTTTATTTATTTAACTCTGCACTACACCTAGATATTAGTAACAATGTTGATATTGAACACCATATTACAATTGTGGTGTATAATTTAAATTTAAGAGATGTAGGTGTTTTCCAATGTTTATTGTCTGAACCTTGTTCTGTGGTAACTAAGATGTTTTATAAATTTAAGTATAAATAGTGTTCTTAGAAGATTAAGGAAATGCTATAATTGTGTGTTTGAAGATTGTTTTAGGGAACGATGGGGCTGACATTTTTGTATTATTACATAAAGGCGGCCTTATCACCACAGGTAATCTTTTCCAGGCAACCCTTACAGAGAAAAGACCAGAAGGCAAAGAATTAGGTACGTGTACAAAAGGTATACAAAAATAAATAAGATAAACTTTCTTAAAATTTACATATTATATATTACATACAAATTTACATAAATATCAACACAAATATACATATAAAAGTATTCACATATACATATTCATAATACACCAATATAAAATAAACTCACATAAGCGATGATTACGTAGTACATACCTTTAATTTTGTACAGACAGAAAATTGTTTTTAAGACGACTCTTGAATATATAAACAAAGTCAGACCCGCGTATTTCCCGCGGAAGAGAATGGAGGATGTGTTCCAGAGGATCGCAGCTTTGATGGTGAAATATGTTTCCGTAAGCATCGGTAATTCCAATATATTATCACTCTTTGACCTAAGGTTAAGGGAATGATTGATACCAAGGAAAAAACATTGACTTGAGATACTCGGGGGTATTAGGGTGGAAGAGGATAGTGCAAAGGAGTGTAAGGATATGGAGATTACAACGATATCTCATTGTGAGCCATTTAAGTTGCATCCTATGTTCGATAATGTCGTCGAATTTTTTTAACGAGAATATGAACCGAATGGCCATATTTTGCAAACGACCCAACTTATTGATGAGATTTTGTGGTAGGTCACAATAACACGCATCAGCGTAATCAAGTACCCCTTCTTGATGATGAAGAAGAAGTGTTTGGGAAAGAGCTATTTTTATAGGAAGGAGTTTTTTATATCTCCTCCTCCAAATAGACTAATGCTGATGAAAAATTTTCTGCTAACCTCAGATATGTGTGGAGACCAGGATAAAGTGTTATCTATAGTCAGACCAAAATTTGGGCTTGTTAGTTACTAACCTTTATGTCATGGATAATGTGTTGTAAATATTTATTTTGGTATAGGAGAAGGTCACCATATTGTAACTGGATGTCTTTTTAACATGTAATCGATCGTAGTGTAACTGTATCTCTTTTGTACCGATCAATTTCCTTCGTGTGTTCTCTATACAACGTGACATTGGCGAAGGGACTTGTGTTCTACTGGTACTTTCGAAGCGCCGTAATTAAAGAACTGAACGGAACAAAATATGTTACTTTGTTTTATCTACTATCTTGTTTCAATTTGTATACATCCTTCTCTGTATTTTGTTAACATCATAAAAATAATGATTATGCTGAAACATAGCGCCGTAGATGACAAGTCATTCTAGAATAATTATATAGTATTTCCATTAATTTCATTGTTTTACGAAAAGGACACAAAAAATCCGAAACAACTACAGTTCACGCGAGCTGGTCGCTAGTATAAATATGGTTAGATTTTTTCTAAATGTATAGGTATTACTCCCATTCGTTACGGATACCTCTCTCGACTAACACTAAGACAAAAAGACACAATGTGTTGAAAGCGTACACATTATATTCAATTCGTCTAGCATTTGACGAGTGAGGCCTTTAAAATTTAAATTATTGAAACTGAAATTGAAACAATATTGTCGATTTGTTATTATGTATTTAGGTACATGGATAAAAATACACAACATGTTAAGAATATTTTACGACTGATCGTCGTGTCACATAAAAATGTAAAATTTTACGATATTGGTCTACTGTATTGCGGAGACAGTCTTAGATTCAATTTAAGGTCAGGGTAAAATATTTGAAAAAGTGTTTATATTTCACGAGTTTTGCTTCCTCCCGCAGGGTAGTCAGAGAGAACGTAGTGTCAAGATACTCCGTTCTCCACTTTTCACCCGAAATCTATACGGAGTGGCGTTGCTCAACTCACTTTGTATTAGGTGAGAAATAAAAATATTCCCCCCATAATATCATAGCCTCTACATACATAGGTTCATAATATCAATAATTTCTTCATTGACACATTTGTTAAGTTCTGAACCCTAAAAAGTAACCACACGCTATGGATGCAGGTATAAAGCCACAGGTAATTATGTAAACGTTTTATTTCGTCCAGCATATTCACCGTCGACAGTCGTGGCTGTTAAAATTTAAAAAAAACAAATAAAATATATTTAATCAATTAAAATGAATTAAAAGTAGTGGAAATATTTTTAAATTAACATGGAATTAGTGCGCGACTCGTTATAAACAGATAAACGTGTATAAATTAAATTGTTTACATTCTTTGAATATTTCAGAAGAAATATAATGTATATATTGTATTAGATAAAGTGACCAACACACTTACCCAAAATGGACGGGAATTGGACCTTTCACATTGGACTGCGGTCCCCAAACTTAACAAACACAACAGTCAGCTTACAAGAAAACTTCGAAATCGACCTTGAGGATACTAACTGGATTCTAACATCTTCTTTTATTATATTCACTATGCAAACAGGTGAGTATTCAGCTTCACTTTTTTCTGCATAACAGTTTAGAGAGAACTTAGTGTCTAGGCTCTGTCTCTGTTCTCCACTTTCCGGATTTGAAATATTGTTAGATATTCGGAATAGTGTTGCGTGGTGGAACTCAAAACCACGCTTTGTCTTGTTCACCAGAGCGGAGAAATGAAAATAATGGTGGGTGATTGCTTCTATTACCTGTCAAGAGTATGTTACCTGTTAAAATTTTCAGTGTGAAACCGGAAAATGTCAGGGTACTCTACTCTCCACTTTCAAAACATTGCGCGCTAAAGGGTGGATTTGAACACTGTCGTAATACTATTACCAGTTGGAAAAACTTTATTTATATTGAAATTTGAACTCACAACCATCGCGTATAATATATGAGATAAATATTTATTGATAAACGAGGACGTCCTCTTTTGCCAAGCGCAGTCTCACTTTTTGTAATAAAAGCCACACGGGACTCTTGTAAGGGCTCCCGAACTCACTGGGGCACCGAATAGACAGTAAATAAGTACAACATAGTCTGTTATAATCTGATACTTATTAGCAACTTGACCTCAAATTATTACCTCAAAATATAATTTGTACTGTGATTACGCTGTCCACATACGAATCACAGAAGCTTTAAATATTATGCTACAGTGCAGCTACATTGAAATAATAAGCCCAGTACAAAATGTTTTCATACATTATTCTCCTTTTTTATTAAATTTTACCATGAGTTTAAGATACAACATATGAGTTTACCATATTATTATCATTCCATACATATACATAGTAAAATATATTGAGTTATCTAAATTTATTTCGTTGTGGGCGCAGTAGAAACGTTTCTAGTTGTACCCCATAGTTATCGATACATTTACTATTCAAGGTAAAATCATAAGTGTTTTTTCTAACTTATCAAATTTAAGTTCCATGAATCTACACAAAATGTTAAAATAAAACATTTTTAGAAAACGTATAAAAAATGAAATAAGTTCTAATAATCGTATTACAATTTCGACGTAGCAGGATATATAACGCATAGCTCGGCGGTCTAGCGCTTGGAAAGTGTCCAAGAGGCGCGCGCGGGTTCCCACTGCGTAAATATATACGTTTTTTAAAAATGATTTTTATTTTCCTAGGTGTGTGAATTACACTTTAAAAAAGTACGGAGTTGCGTATATATATACACACAAACATAGGAAAGAGTACATAGGAACTCTTTTGTTATTCCATAAATATAACACTTATTATTACTGTCGAATACTAGTGTCGTCGCGAAATACTCGTTGCTAAAGCAATATCTACATCACTAATACAACAAAAGTATGTCAAATACATGATAGCGTGTATAAAATTTAAGTTTATAATTTAATGTGTTACTAATGTATTTACAAAAAATATTCGTTCGTCATCATAATTTTCGAAGAGACAAAATAATTTTCTCCCTAGAATGGCCATGAATTTATGCAAAACAATTGTGTCAGTAACGTTACAAAGTATAATTTACAGCTGCAGATGAGATATATTTTGCAAAATATAACATTTTATTTTCCTTTTGTTGATACTTTGTGTGATGAAAGATTACCTTTAACTATATATTCAAGGTGTTTACACAACCTTATAATATAAAATATTTTCCTTTTCCAAGTGGTATGTAGGTTAAGCACTTTTAGTTATGCCTAGCTGTTCCCGCGACTTCGTCCACGTTCAATTCTAAAATATAACTCCTTATTACATAAGATATCCCGGGTAAAATTCCGTCAAAATCGCTCCAGCCGTTACAGAGATTAGCCGGAAAACACAGACAGTCAAAACAGTTATTTTGGTTTATGTACATATGCATTTACTACAAAACGGTTATTTTAATATTACAAGCAACATTTTAAATTTTATTAATTTGTAGAGATTTGTAACCTTGATCTAATCGATAATCTTTTCTTAAACTTTTCTTATTTATTACCAAAGCTAATCGCTTAAGCCAATTTATTCAAAGTATTTCCCCGACGCCGTTGTAACAAAGTTAACAAGTGCCTAAGGCGCTGTACAAACGTACACACTTTTGTGTCTTGTGTCGGATAGGACCAGTAAATATGAATTCAGCTCAACCTGCGCAGATGCAGCTTTAGCTTTAGTACCAATTACTTACACTTGGCACATAATCGCAGCCGATCAAGAGCCTTCAGTGGAGGTAACTGAAATCTAAAAGTTGTCAGTTGAAGACATAAGGGAATTTCTTTACAATTGTATTGAGATACGCCGTCAGTGAACACAGCAATTCAGTTTCCTGTGATGGTGTGCCGTGTCAGTATCAGAATGTCCCATCACCGTTATCGGACACAGGAACTCTTTGAAAGTGTGCCGTGCCGTATCGTTGAAGCCACCGAGCTAAAATTTTAATCCTACATTTTCAGGACTACTGTTAATAGGTCAATAAACTTTTAAGGTACCCCATGAAATAAAAAATAAAAGAAACAATATTATTGATGTTTATTTTTATAAATTTCATAGATATATTAGGGAATAAGACCCTGAGCATTACCATTATTATAATAAAAACTTTTCAAATACTTAATCGTGGTTTCGTAGTAACACAGATAAGCAATGTTGATTTTCATACAGCGACACTATGTCCTATACGTAAAAACTGTAAAGCAAGAGAACTGAAAATGCCGAGTTTTAAAATATCTCTAAAAACATATTGAAAACATTGCAGCTACTACTAAAAACGTTAAATACAACTTATTATGCCAAGTAGTCTGCATAAACTAAATGACTAAACTACTTAGTTTTTTCGCCCGCCCGCTTTCTCACTTAAATCACAAACTTTGCTTAAATTTATAATTAAAATGGTTGTAACTTTTTTGTTTATGAACCGATTGAAATGAAATAAAAACTAAATATCAAGGGAAGTTTACTACAATACAATACGCAAGATTAAGATTAAATGCATTTAAATCGGTTAGTTTCATTTCTGAGATTAGCGTGCAAACAGAAAAGAAAATTAAAATTCATTGTTTTGGGTTCTATTACATTGATAAATGCCCCTAATATATTATTTTTTCGTATATCTTCCATGCACAGCCAGCGATCAGTTATATTTTTATTATATGTATAGATATAGATATAGATATATCTGCATTTTAGACAAGCCTTCATCTTCGTTCACACTCTCAAGGCAGTGCCTTAAAAGTTGATTGACCCTAATAAAAAAATTACATATTTAATAATATATTCCTGTTTTAGTTTTTTTTTTGAAAAATATATTATTGTTTTAGGTTTTGGCATGCGTTAGAATCTGGATGTGTCTCCATAAAGAATGGAAGCAAATATAATGATGTGAAGAATCTTGCTGATATATCGCTTGGTGGTACGAAATATTTAGAATTATATATATGAAGTAATTTATGTATTTTTGTATTTATGTCTCAACAACCTTTAATAGATAGAAATGTATGGCGAGAGCGAACCCGTGCCTCATGTGTGTGTACCGTCAAAACGCTCTAGACTAGCTAAGTCATACGTTCTTATCGATCTACATCGAAAGTTTTATTTATACACATAACGAAAACAAACAAATGAAGGCCCAAAAATAAATTGTAACAAGCATAATAGAAGTTGTAATAAGTTGTTAATAGCGCGGGTTCGAGTCCCGCTATGTTCTGCGCCCTGCTTTCCTTAGAGTGTGAATAACATTTTCTTAAGTTAAATCGTGACACTTTTTTTAATACCTAATATATTATCTCTCCCTAATGTTAAGCAAAATGGTTGATTAGTTTTAAATGCATTGAAGTTCTTTCAAGGATTTTTGATTTGGATCAAAAGATATAAACTTATTTAATATAAAATAAACTGGCACATATCTATACATTTTTTTTTACTTTTTGGCGACAACCCTTACGGTATATACCCCGACTGTGGGACTCGGACGGGTTTTGTGGGACTCCAAGCCGGTAGATTAAGGCGACCTGACTACCCACCATAGCATTACGGGGCTCCTCGACCGCTACTGGCCGAGGCCTCGGGAACTGCCCAATCTTTTGTCAACCCGGCGGGAGCCTGCACGTGTATCCATTATTTAAAATCATAACAAATATATGTTTTTAACAATTTTGAAAGTGTTATTCACAATTTATTAAATTGAAAACATTTAGAAACTGCTATTTTATTTAACTGATTTTTGTACAGCCTTCACAAGGTCCGAGCGCTTGGGATTTGCTCAAGAGCTCGGGTTGCATCCCGCTTCGTTCAATTTTTATGCCTTTCTAAAACATGAGAAGTCCTTTTCCAATCATGTCTAACGTATTGATATTGGTACGGCTTGTCCTTTGGGGGATCCGGTGCACTGTCCAACCCCTTATAGGGCGGGCAACTCCCGTGACTCCACCGGTGGGCGACGCGTTGATGGCCCCGTGTTTGCATCGTGTTTGTTCAAACTGGTCTGCTTCTAATCGCCACTACTATAGTTAGCGGTGCTATGGCGGAGAGGTACGATTTTGACTAATTTACTCCAATTTTATGGTAGATGTAATATTTGTTCCACTTCTTATTTTTATTAACGTCTATGTGCTCTTGATTAATCATGAAGTGTACTTCTTTAGTTTTACAAACTATAATTATGTGCTTGACACCAAGTTCGAAAAAAAAAGCATTGAATTAATCTGACCGTTGAAAGTGGGTAAAAATCAAGTTTAAAGATTCTGTTACTAACACAAACATATACATAGTGCACACATAGAGGTTAAGCTAATATAAGTAATAATTCTTGTCATTTGTGCAACATTTCTTTAAAATATGGTATATAGAAAAGTTAATAATTAAATTATATATTACATTTTAATATGTTTAAATGCGTTTCTATGCGTATGTCACACAAATATGACTAGACCAAAATAATCCTGAATAATCCTTGGTAAAATAATTAATAAATTTGTCCTTTTCAATTTAAACTATTTTAACCGGATTAATCGGGTAAACATATTTTGAGACCATTGTGGCGCAGTGTGACAGTATCTGACGATAATCACTACTGTTTGTGAGTTCGATTCTCACTCAGTGGAATGATTGTAATTTAACTATTTTTATTTCTCCGCTCTAGTGAAATAAACAAAGAGCGGCGGAGTCTCGATTTGACCTGAATTAAGAGAACGAAGTGTCTTGTCACTAGATTCTCTCTGTCTGCTATGCGGGAAAAGCGTGAATATGACAAAAAAAAATCATTCAATAAGACCTTAAACCTGTCTTCTGTAAAGTGTTGAAAACGTGTGGTTTTCTATAATTTATTATCGAATACTAAACTGTATCGAGTATTTATTCGTCTAAAATAGCTTAATTTATAAAAATATTTATAAAAATCACGTAACCAAAGGGAGATCTTATTATCATTATTAGTTTCTTATTAATTTCTCATTCTTATTACTATACTGCCCATCATTCTGAAGTATTTTTTTTTCAATTTCCTTATAGATGTAACTTCAAAGCGTATTGCCTGTTCTCATTTCTGAATACAATTGTATATTGTGTGCCGGCGGGCTGGGTCTGGGGGAAACATGGCTTTCTGAATAAATTGGGAACTGTCGACATCGCTGGTTCAGGGCCTGTTCATCTCGTTGGTAAGCTTTGAAGATTTTCTTTTTGTATAGTTTTGAAGACGATTTTGAAGGTAGTTATCAGTTTGGGATATCTGAGTTCTACTGAGTAGAGACACAGATAAACTCAACAGTTGCTCTTTTCAAGTATAATTTTACAATAAGTACATAGTTATAATTTGCCCCCCTGAGATTCTTGGACAGAATATACTTTTCTTAATAATATGTTTTTAATGTTGATTTTAAATTGCTGAAGTGGCGAGTCTGAAATTATTTGTGGAATGTTATTAAACAAAAGAACATAAGTAGCAATTGAATGTAAATGCTATTGGATATGGGTTCGATTCCCTCTCGGAAGAATGATATTATATTTTAATTATTTTCATTTCTCTGCTCTGGCACCTAAGACAAATCGCCGCATTTATTTCCTCTACTCAACACGCAATGTCTCGATATCGGAGGGAAAGTGGAAAAGCCTATGCTGTGCTATGCGGGAAAAAGCGTGCAGCTGACAAAAAACCCTTGTTTTCCTGATAATCAATAAAAAATACAGGCGTATATTATATTTTGTTATTATACTAAACGTATGCCATACGGCATGCCATATGCCATATGCAAGAAAAAATGTACAGCTAAAGCTAAAATGATGTATCAATTTTAGGAGGTTCTTCAGCTTTCGCATCGGCTCTCATGCTAGGCCCTCGTCTAGGACGATACGCTCGAGGCACAGCTCCTCTACCTCTAGGAAATCCAGTGAACGTCGTGATGGGGACTTTCGTGCTGTGGTGGGGATGGCTAGCTTTTAACTCTGGAAGTACTTATGGGGTAAGTTATAAATTAATTATTGCTATTGCATTTTAACTCTGTAGAGTTCACAACAAAAACTAATTATGTGTTAATTATGTTTAATGTGTTCCTTTAAAAAAAATAATGAAATATACTATTTATGAAATAAATAAAGATATTTTAACATTTTTTTAAAATATTATTCGCACACTTATAAAAATTTGAACGCAGCGGGATTTGAACCCGCGCCTCTTGAAAACCGTTCAAGCGCTCTGACCGCTAATCCATGAGTTCAACGCATTACGTTTTCTAAAAATATCTTACATAGTTTAATTATATTACCATTATATGCTATGATAAAATTCACCCATATTTAAAAACGGATAGAATTCTATTTATTCTTTAAAAGATATTATAAATACACTATTACTATATAATAAAAATCTATAATTTCTGTGATATACCCTATACCTATTGTTCATATTTGGTTTCGTAAATTAATTTAATAAATAAATAATTTAAATCTCCTGTCAACATAAAAATAGCTTTTTGGTACAAATTTTATCAAATAGGCTTAAATGCAAGAGGTCTTTACAGTAAATGACTGAATAGATAATGTCAGGGCCATTTAGTTTAAATCGGTTTATACAAATAAGACGAATGCACGATCGCTTTGATTGTTCCTAAACGTAGCCATTTTAAAATTAAATGAGCTCAACAAAATGGCCACAATTTACCGCGTACGTAATCGTTTTTAAATGGTGTAATTAGTACGAGTACTGATATAGAGATTTCTCGTTTGTATTTTGTTTTCAAAATTTTATTTTACCTCTAGTAAAAGCTATTTTATATTGCAAAATTACTCTTTAGCTTGCTATGTAAATAAATTTACAGAAAATGTTAATTTTTAAAACCCTTCTATTCGTTTGACTATCATGTACTTATTTTACAATATATTATATAAAATATTTTACTATAAAATTCTGCACACGTGTCCGGATCCGATGTCAGTATAATATTCTCATACCACCTCTGAACCTGGTAAAACAAAAAGCAGCATTTAGTTCCGCCCTCTCAACCCTCTGCTTCGTTCATCAAGCAATGTCTCGAATTCGGACGGAAATTGGAGAACAAAGTGTCAATACACTAAGTCCCTCTGTCTGAAGGTGAATAAAAACCAACATCAATTACGAAATTTTTATTATAAATATCTCGTAAAGATAATTAACAAAACAATTTTAAAAGTGAATGACTTAAATTATATCATTTGGCGATGCCTAATGATATTATAAACTTAATATGTCTTAATCTTTAAGTTTTTATACCAATTCCTATTATTATTCTAATCATAATTATGCAAATGACAAATTAAAAATTATTAAATTAGACTGCACGTTCATTGCAAGTCATCATTAACAAGGTGGCACGTGTATGAGAAGCCCAATTTGCCCAAATTGGAAGTACCCAATTATGCACGAAATGGTTGTGGGTTCGATTCACTCAGCGGAAACGTGTTTTATTTTCCATTATTCTGATCTTTTGTAAGACGATAGTAGGCATCATACACTACAATGTCGTTGAAAATGGGAAAAAATATTTTCAGGTGCCTTACCACTCGGTTCCTATCCTATTATTTGTACGATAAGCGTGAATTTTATATATATTACTAAATGCAAATTATTTAGTTATTTTTTTCTTTAGTGTCAAGACATTTTGTTCTCTGCTATCCATCCGAATTTGAGCCTGCGTGTTGAGCAGCGGAAGAACGCCGCGCTAAATACTACCAGACCATACACGGCGAAACCGCTGAACCAATTGTGATGACATTTGATATAGAGATACTTGAGAGTCTAAGGAATAAGGAATATAGGCATTTTTCTCTCAATTTTCTTGATTATTCTAGGAGTTTTTACAAAATGACTGTCGAAAATACGAAGCTACTATTTACAAAAACTACTAAACAGAAAAAGACATATTTAGCAAACATATAAAAAACGTGCCTCATAAGTGTGCGAATAACAGTTTAGAAAATATTAAAAAATACTAAACAGAAAATACGAAGCAAGGAGATTACGCAGGCGAAACCGCGAGACGGTCGTTAGTATTTAATGTAATTAAGTTATCTTCGTACGACTATATCCTAACAACAAATTTTCTCAAACAAGGTTAGCGGTGCAAAATGGCAGTATGCAGCTCGCGCTGCGGTTATGACAATAATGGGTTCTTTTGGTGGTGGCTGTTTTGGCTTACTGTAAGTGTGCCATTAAAAATAATAGTAATGTACTTAGGATATGAAAATCATTTTAGAAATCGAATAAACATATTGAACGAAGCGGGATTCGAACCCGCGCCTCTTCGATTATGGTATCTGTAGCGGAACAACAAACATAAGTTGTAATAAACGGTTAAGAATTTCGACGTAGCCGGATGTAAGACGTATGGCTTAGTGGTAAATAAAAGCGCTTGCACGGTAAATAAAAGGCGTGGATTAGAGTCCCACTTCGTTAAAAACTTTATATGTCTTTCTAAAAATGTTTACTGTTATATTATTTTTGTATCTTCCAAATATACATAATTAGTAATTACAAATGACAATAAGAATGCCGATTTACGACGATCTCGACTATACCGACTAATCAAATTCTTGCTTATAATCCGTAAGTTATTATTTTTATAATAATAATATAATAAATAATTAATAATAATAATATAATAATTAATATAAAATATAATAATAATAAATAATTTTCTTTACATAATATTTATAAAATATTACTTTTGTTTAGTTACACTTTGATCAAGAACAAAGGACGTGCTGACGTGATGGAGTTGATTAACAGTATACTGGGATCTCTTGTGGCTATTACTGGTAAATATGCTTCTTTTTTACTATATAACTAGAAAACGACAAAAAAATACTTTCAAGAGAGCTCTGCCTTAACAATATCGATATTTAAATAAATATATGTATATATATATATATATATATATACATGGGAATCTAGCGTCAAGAAACTTCGTTCTTTACTTTCCGCCCGAAAACGAGACATTGCGTGTTGAGTGACGGACCTTAACGCCGCGCTTTGGCTTAGGCACCAGAGAAGATAAATGAAAAAAAAATATTTACAATAATTCCCCCGAGCGGGAATAGAACCCACAACCAAGCGCGTATAGTCTGACGCTATCCCACTGCGCCGCGATGGCCTCAATACTATTAGAGATAGAGATGCTGCATTATGTTTAGATTATTTTATCAATTTTTATTCGTTTAAATTATTTTTAAATTATTACATGTCTGTATCGATTTTGTTATTTAATTGATTTTTATTCGTTTTATTCGATGATTTTTACAGCTGGATGTTTCTTATACCGTGCATGGGAATCAATAGTTATAGGTATGATTGGAGCTGCCATAGCGGCTATAGCTACGCCTTTATTTGACAAGATGAAGGTCGATGACCCCGTTGGTGCTTCTGCCGTGCATGGTGCTTGTGGGTTATGGGGTCAGTAGTGAAGCATTTATTTATATTATTTTGGTCAAAAATAATATTAAAACAGGTTGCCACTTGTTAACCCTATTGTTAGTAACTCTATTATGGAAACGAACATAATTTTTAATATTTCTTCTATGTCAGATTGAACTTGTACAATTAAAATAAGATTTTATGTAATATTAATATTTCGTTTGACATAAAATGTATGTCTAAAACGAAATATAGAATTCTTAATTTTTTTTTTATTAAAATATATTTTCAGGTGTATTAGCAGTGGGACTGTTCGCGGATAATCCTATACCTATGGATACGACAAACGGCAGATCAGGACTTTTTAAAGGTTGAAAAATATTTGAGTATTATATGATTAATATTTTATGATAAATACGTTTAACGTGTCATATTATAGAAAACATAAAAATTTCATTCAAGCTCTCTTATTCTATCCGGTTATTTTGAAATTAGTTTACGTTTATTATAAATTATTCTTATTGCTAAATATTTATACATTTTCTAAAAATAGTTTTCAATATCCTATTTATGTGAAGAGCACTTTAAAAATGTAATACTGTTATATTATATTAAAAACGCCGCTTCATACCCGAGTCTATGTCATTGGATGTTGAGTGCGTAACTTAACGCGGCTCGCAAACTCGTGAAAACATGAAAAAGAAAATATGCGTAATCGTTCCCCCAGTGCAGTGGGCATCAAACTGACTACCATCGCGGTAACGTTCATACGCCGTTCCAATGCTCCACGATATATTTAAATTATTATCATTTCTTCGCGCTGGTAACAAACTAAAACGCGGCTTTAAAGTTCCACCACTCAACACGCAATGCCTCAAATTCTGGCGGTAAGTGTAGAACGAAGTGTTTTCAGAAAAGGTTTCCTGCTGTGCGGGAAAAAACATGTACCTATATTATTTCTAGCGACCCGTTTGCGGCTTCGCCCGCATAAACTATAGCTGTTTCGTATTTTAGCGGTCTTTTAGTGAAACAATGAAATTCTTGGAAAATTCTTAAGAAAATGGTACATAGAGTAGCCTATATACATTCCAAGACCCTCAAGTCTCTCTTCATAAAATTTTATCACAATCGGTTCAGCGGTTTGGCCGTGAAGACGTCACAGACAGACAGACAATCAGACAAAGTTACTTTCGCATTTATAATAATATCAAAATGTTCTTTATTTAAAAAGGCTATTACAAGCGCCTTCGTATCGTAAATTAATATAAAATGTCAGTGTTACCAGTGCTAGCGGCAGCTACTACTGGCTCGGAAAGCAGTTCTGCTGAGAAGACCTGGCGAGAAACTTAAAAGTTTTCTACAAATATAGTATGGATTATACATGTCATTTTTTAAAATCGATTTTAAATATTTTCAGGTGGCGGTTGGTACCTCCTTGGTGTTCAAGCCCTTGCTGGAGTCTGCCTAATGGTGTGGGGAGCTCTAGTTACTATGGCTTTACTATGGCTTATAGATCTCGTTTTACCAATTCGCATGGATCCGTATGAAGAGTTATTGGGCGCTGATCTGACTGAACACAAAATAAGACATGGACAGGTGATATATTAATTTAATTTATTTACCGCCAAGTGATGTCTCGATTGCTTGTGCAAAGTGGAAAACGGAGAAACTTCACACTAGGCTCTCTGACTACCCAGATATGCGGGAAAAGAAACTTGTTGGTTGAATTGAGCATTATTTTCTATACTAATCGATACAAATGAGATAATAGTAAACTTTACCTACAAATTGCGGTTTTAAAAATATTGTTTTGTTTCTATGAAAAAATGCTTATTTTTTGTGGCTTCTATTCTTTTTAATTATTAGGCAGGCTACAGTTGGATAGTTGAATTAGGAACTAATTTTTACTTAATATTTAAATAAAATAAAAAATACAAAAAAAACAATTTTAAATTAATATATGACTTATGTCTTCCTTCAATTCCCGCCGTCGTTATAACACGACACTTTTACACAGTTATCAGTTTATCGTGACAGACAGAATTACTATAGAAAATAATCGGTCCGCCTGTCACACGCGCCTGGCACTTTGAAACAAAGTAATAATTTTAAATGTATTTTAATAAACAATTATTTTTATATACATATAAAAAACAACTACCATAATTTTAATAGTCACTTACACAGCTTAACGTTTTTTTCGTCATAGCAATGTGGGTAGATAGAATTTATAATCCACTCCGTTCTCCACTTTCCGCCCCAATTCTATATGTTAGGGAATGACAATAATTAAATAGTGATACTTGTACCGAGTGGGATTCAAACCCGTAAATATGTACACAGTCTATCCCACTTCTCCACAATGGCATAATTTTAATAATTATTAAAAATTTTATACGTTTTCTCAATATATGTTTTTTAATTTCCTAAGTGTGTGAATAACACTTTAATAAAAAGAAATGTTAAAAATATTTTATAAATAGCATTCTCCCTTGCCAAACATTTATTTAGAATAACGTTTAAATTTTTTAACGTACCGGGATTTGATCTTGAATACCGTTCAAGCGCTCTCACCGCTAAACCATGCGTTCTACGTCCGACTACGTTGTAATACAAATTTCTGCTACCCAAAAATTTATCTACAAAAATAGTTTGGCAAGTGTGTGAATAACACTTTAAAATTTATTTTAAAAGTACTTTTAAAAAAAGGTTAAAACTAAGTCTGTAAACATTTTTATTATTTCAGGTGGGAGTCTCGCGTGCAGTGTCGGCATTAAGACCGTATCACAGATCGAATAGTATCGAAGAAGTTGGCAGCGTCGGTGTTAATACAGGACACAGTCTCGTCGTGGATAAATTGCATGACGTAAATATAACTAGTGTTGATATTCTCAGTTCTCCATTTTCCGCCAGTAATCAGACTGTGTGTTTTGTATGGCGGAACTCAACGCCGCGGTTTGTTTTGTCACTAGAGCGGAATATAGAAAAGAATTTTAAATATTTCTCAAGTGGGTATTGAAACCATAACCCTTACGTATACAGTCAACAACTATTAGATTTAAATTATGATATAAATATATTTAATCACATTTGCTTCATTTATGTTTTCTTTACATTTCAAATCGAATATTAATATTAACATTTAAAATAATACCCCAGTTACAAAAGAAGAAAAGGAAAAATAAATTATTTACGAACAACAGCTTCGACGTAACTGACCCGGACAGTTTTAAAAATAACGGCTTCCTGAATAGACGGCCGGGAAATCCCGAAAACGAACTCCACCGCGATATAGATTCTATGGCCGCTGAGATAAATGGACCGCAAAATAACACGGCCGTTGTTCGTGTAATACCAGAAAATATCAAAGGGAAGAAGTTTAAAGAACTGTCCGCTAGCGAGCTACAAGAGCTAGAAGAAATGAACGCGAGCGAAGATCGATTTAGATATCGATTAACTGAAAACGATTACAAAAATGACATCGAGAGAAGTGGCCCATCGAATGAGACATTGCGTTATATTGATTAGTTTGAACTTTTTAGAATAAATCGATTTTGTTTTAATAATTATAGATAATATAAATAAATGTTTGTGAGATTATTTGATATGGTTAATTTATACTTATATTTGTATTTTAATATATCGAATATATATCGAAATAAAAAATCAAAGAGTATATATTGAAAGAGCTTTGTAGCTTATGCGAAGATGTCGCTTTGGTAAGCTAAGTACTCTGGATTCGTCTAAAAGAGGTGAAGTCAGACCACTGTTACATTACCCTATTTCTCAAACTGTATAAATCATTCTATTTCTAAAGGCCTCGTTACGGAGACATTCCAACAATATATGATTATCATCAATATAATTAGTACAACAATTGAAGCAAGTAGACGTCGGTAATTTAGCCGTTATACATAAAAACATATTGCCTGGAGCATATCCAGAACGGAGTCACTATAACCGTATTTCGTCTGTTTAAAACATGATTATTAATCCAAGGTGAATTTAAGGGATGCGGTTGGATAGTTCTATTTCAAATATATTTTTGTTGGGACCCTGCATAAAAATATTTCTTCCAATATGCATAACAAATCTGGCTTAATAATTTCAGCATTCACCGGCGTAGACAATTTAAGATATATTTAACGTGATAGTCATTTTCCATAGTCATATAACCATTAAATATCTTAAAAATATGACAATGTACCATAATGGACCAGCTATACTATAAGAAATAAGTTAACACCGTATTAGTAAGTGGGGGCAGAAGCGGGAGCGGAAGTGGAAGCGGGAGCGGAAGTGGAAGTGGAAGCGGGGGATGAAGCATGAGCAAAAGTGGAATCGAGTGATAGTGTTAATATTATTTTTAACAGAAAATCTATGATTCTATACTTTAAGTTTCACATAATTTTGCAAATTTATTTGCCCTTTTATTTACAAACATAAGGGTCAATAAGTTTACAAAATGAAATCAATTAGATTGATTTACTTAGATATGACATAACAGCCTCTCCTTATAGATATATTAATATTTGAACGAAGAGTAGATACTTAAAGTTTATATGGGGAAGAAATGCAAAAACCAACATTTTTAAAATAATGCAATATAAACACATTAAATTTATAAAATAAATATTACACACACACCACCATAATATGTTTGATAAACACACGTGTATAAGGTTATATACACGTAGTTATGGGAACGCTCGTATTCATATTAACACTTCAAATACCTAGTAAATGCAATTCCCAAATTCAGGATTAGAGGCTAAACTATTAAAACATCTAATTAATATTTATTAATACATATTATATTTAATACGTTCTTTGGTTTTCGCCAATTATACACGTTTTGCAATGAAACTATTTTAACCGGGTTAATCGCGTTTATTGTATACTGGTGTATACAAACTAGATTGAGACTGTGGCTTCTCTTACATGCGTCAAACAACAGTTTAGGTCAAGAAACAGTTAACTTTCTACCACCTGGGACCAAATCCTGAAAACTTTAAAGTCTCACCCACTAAACCAGAGAGCAAGACACACAGTCAGCTCATTCTGCAAGAAACCAGTGCAGTACGTACGCAAGACTACTAAGCAATCGTTGCCGATAGTTTATAGAATATTGTTTTAACTGACAGACGAATCCCACCTCAGTCTACCTTTGACCACGGGCTACTGTTAAGTGATCGAAACGTCGGGTTTTCTAAAATGTATTTCGAAATACCAACAATATACGCGATTAATCCGGTTAAGTATATAGTTTCAATACAAAATATATAATATTTATTTAATAATTTCCAGAGTTAAATCTAGACGCGCGTGCGGTAGTGTGTCAAACCAAGTTATGGTAACAGAACTGGCGAGCAGCACTGTGTATCTTACAGTCCATTTGGAGCTACTTTTCACCCCATCATAATTCAAAAGCTGTCACATTGACATGTAAAATTTGGCTACGTATTAAGATTTGCGAAATACATGTGTTCTTCAAATTTCATAAACACACCTCAAACGATGGGCAATATTATCCTAAGTTATAAGAAGAAAGAATATATTATGTTGTTATAAATAAATTTAAGGACTTGGCATAAATACAGAATTCCCTTCTTTTGTCGTTGACGTCAACAATCAAGGTATATATCATAATACTGAATTTGGCTCTCTGTGTCCCTAGACTTTTGTTTTCTAACATCGAAGTCATTAGTCCTATATTAAATTAGTATAGATTAGTATGTAATATGTAAGTAGCCAGTAATTAATAAGTAAGACATCCAACTGCAGCCTTCGTAATTATTTCTACTTTTATGTTTTTGATGAGATAAACAGACACAGAATGTTATTTATATTTATAATACTTTAGGTATACGTTTTTTGATTCTACTATCCTTCGCGCTTTAATATCGATTACTGCTATAAATTATCGATTAATCAGTACACCTCTAGAGAGAAATTGACAGAGCACTGTTATGAGTTTTTCAAATGTATCATGTCAAAATAAATGATTTACGAAACTTTATATTTCTAAAACATAAACGAATTAAGTTTGAAATTAACTATAATATAATAATGTATACAACATTTAGTAAATGATATATAAATATCACATATTAAACAAGACGGGACGAAAGATATTTTAATATATGTACAACCAACAATATCTTGTAGCATAATGAAATGATATGTTTAAATGCGAAAAATACTATGGAAATCAAGCAAACATCAAAGTTTACATTGATAGGTTTGTTTCTCTCTTAGCTAACCAGTAACTCACTAAAGCGTAGTTATCGTGTTTAATATTAGTTTTATCCACTTATCAAAGGGAGTCTTATGTTATATTAGAAATTAAAAAATTGTTAGTACAAATTAATATAAAAACAATTGTATAAAGTACAATATTTTATAATTTCTAAGTATATTTACATGTTGTTAATATGCAACAGACACTACTGTTCTGTAGAAATTGGACAAATAAAATTAAAATCAATATTAATGAGTTTTGATATTTTAAATTTTCACCTTCATATGTAATAAAGTATACAGCTCATTAGCTAAAAATGGATAAAAAAGATAAATGTAACATCCAAACTGCTGTGGAATACTATGAAAAATTTGCAAAAGAGCTATACAAACACAAAATACTGCTATACAGGACTCTATCTGGTCATTCTCGACAAGAAAAGGTAAGATAAAAATTAATTATATATGTATACTGATAAAACATTTGTATACATTATACTTATTGATACAAATGTATGCTTATATAGTCCAGAGTAATGCATGTATGAAAGTAATAGTAAAAGGAATCTAAAAATTTTTTATTTATATTTTTTAGCCTTTTGCCAGCAACAGGGTAGTCAGAGAGAATCTAGTGTCCAGAAGCTCCATTCTCCTATTTCTGCCCAAAGTTGAGAAGTTGAGTGGCAGAGGTCAACACCACTTTTTATCTTGTCACCAGATTAGAGACATGAAAATAACTGAAATACAATAATTTCCCCCGAGTAGAAATAAAACCACAAGTAATCCTGACATTCAGACACTATCACAAAATTAAATTGAAAATAATTTTAGGTTTTGAAATAACAACGTTATTGTTAGAATAAAACAATTCTTAAAATGAAATCTATCATACATCAACTTGCATATTCTATAGTTCCACATAAATATCACAAAATTGTTAACAGTTTGGTTTAGAAACTGCTGTGGCACAGTGACTGTATCTTACTGTAATCACAATTGGTTGTGGGTTCCATTCCCACTCTTAGTCATTTTCATTTCTCCACTCTGGTGAACAGGGCAACACTCAATGTCTCACATTTAGGCTGAAAGTGGGGAATGGAGTGTCTTGTTACTAGGTTCTCACTGACTACCCTGCTATGTGGGAAATAGTGTGAAGCTGATAAAAATAAAATTGTATAAATTTTTGTGCATTTATGAAATTAAGTATCTCCATATAAAATTTTTTCACTATCGGTTCAGCAGTTTGGCCTTGATGAGGTCGCAGATATACAGAGTTACTTTCGCATTTATAATATTAGTATGGATTTTGCAAACTACTCTTTTTAGGATAAAATTCGTATTGCCTATGGTGTTATTGCAAAATCCATGGACCTGTCAGGATACAAGGAGGCCCAAAATGAACGACAACACCTTATACGTTTTTGCTTTAGTGAGGTAAGGCACATAATTTTTGTTTATACCTTCACACATTTAAACATAATGTTTTAAACATTTACATTTTTAGAAAATCTACTAATATTTGGATACCTTCCAAGCTTTCTGTTGTGGAAGTCTTGCATTCTTCATCCGCATATAGTAATCAGTCGCAATAAGCATATTTCTTGCACTTATTTGACATCCATTTGTTTTAATAAGAAATTTAAAAAGGGAAATTAAAAGAAATTTTAAAATTACATCCATATGGAACTAATTTATTTATTATCTTTATTATATTCTAAACTAGTTTTGTCCGGGTTTTTAGGTACGAAGTCGTATTATAAAGCATATTAAGAATGGATACCCTTGTGATAGAGACGCACTCAACTCGATGTCGAATTGGATTTTAAAAGTCGATAAATCATTTGGTTTGTTTCATCGAGTTACACAAGTAAGTTATATAAAAATACGCATATATATATATATAGATGCACACTCGCATGCACTCAACACCCATACAAACTTGCACCGCGTAATTTATATGCACCGCGTATCGGTGCATATAAATTATAAACATCTTTCCAATAGGTCAGTTGTAAGACTATATTTGGTCATAATAATCTTGATCTATATATAAAATAAAAATGTAACTGATTACTGTCCGAACATGGAAGATACATGAAAAAATATATTATTGGGTGCATTTATTTACCAATATAATATAACTCAAAACAATAAGCTTTAACTTTCTTTTTTCTAGTTAGTAGTGGATATTAGCTTTTCTAAATTAAGCCAGTTTTGAAAGATTCTCATCAAGAAATCATTCCATCGGGGGCCAATAGAACCCACAACTAATCCTAATTACAATCAGAAGCTGAGCAACTGTGCCATGATGAGCTCATTTATGTAACTAAAATAAGTTTTTAATCAAATTCAGAGTCTAACATCGTCAAAATTGTACAAAGATATAGTGAATACGACGCAATTTCTTTGGGGCATGTTCCGCGCTGTGGATGGTAATGTCAAGAACTGTGGCGATTTGCACGGAGCTAGGAAAATGTTAAACAGTCTTATGGCGCTTCAAAGTTATGCTGACGAAATAAATGTGCCAGTTGAAAATATATATAGCTTGTGGTGAGCATGAATTATTAACTTGTAAATTAATATTGATATGAAAGCAACAAAGAAACAATGGAATGCAAATTCAGGGTAAATGGGAGGTTATATGCAACATGAAAAGCTTGTTATATGCACGAAAATATATGTATAATATGCAAATTTATATCATAACTTTCAGGTCTCAATCGAAAAAGTTAAATTATAGGTCAGAAATTGATAGGTAGAAACATTTAAGATTTGTAGACGATACTTGTATCGATATTGTAAGTATTTTCCAAGATTAAAATGTAACTGATTGCTATCTATATATGGAAGATATATAAAAAATATATTATCGATGGCATTTATTTATCAATATAATAGAAGTCAAAACTATATTTTTTAATTTTCTTTTCTCTTTGTCTGTTTATCTGTTTGTCTACAGCTTAACCGTATTTTGGTAAACTTTTCCTAACATAACATAACATTTAGTGTTTATTTCATATCAATCGGTTCACAAATAAAACGTTACAACCATTTAAATTATGAACTATGAAAAAGTTTGTGATTTAAATGAGAACGCAGTCGGGCGAAAAAACGAAATAGTTTTGTTGTGTAGTTTATGCAGGCGAAGCCGCGAGCGGGTCGCTAGTCAAAAATATATTTATGAGATAAGACCGCCCCACATCCAACACTAAGGTAACTGGTCAGAATTTAAACTTTGGTGTTATGGCGCTTATAATTGACGGCAAACGTTCTATTAATCTATTAATAAAACTGTTAAATTGACACGTACGTTCAAAGCCCTAGTTGTTATTACTTAAAATATTTTCAAACTATTTTTAAATCTCTTTTATTTTATTATAGTAGGTAGGTACCAAAACAAAAGGCACGCGTTTCTTTGTAAATTATTATATCGATAATATGTTAGGATGGATGAGGAGAATGGCTTAAATATGCATATGCATACAATTCGATCCGTAGGGTCGATATCAGAAGTGTTGAATAAAGTGGTATATCTGGGAAATATGATTAGTAGCAGTGGCGTAGCTAGGCGTGGGTGAAGCGGGCCCTCGCCCACGGCCTCGAGCTTAAAGGGGTCTCTTTAAATGCGATGCCACCAGATTAAAATACTCGAAATAAAAAACCTAGAATACATTGACCACACTCTTTACAGACTGGCAACGTTACTTCTTTCGTTATAACTTATCTAAATTCACATTTTGGCTGCCTAACATAAACACCTTTCACTTTCATGGTAACATAGATTTCTTGGATAGGTCTTGGGAACTAAAGAAAAGGGCCACGCCAATGTCACTTCGCCCACATCTATATGAGGCCACGCTACGCCACTGATTAGTAGTTATGGAACGATATGGATGTTTAAAGGCGTATTGGTGCCGGTAACAGGATTAAGGGTGTCTGCATTGATATGGCAGCGAAACGTGGGTATGTCAGATGAAGAATTTAAGAGAGATGAATGCTGCAGAGCTGCGGTTTCTTCGCAGGATGTGCGGAGACAGGTTAGCTGATCGAATCCGCAATGAAGAGATACACAGTATGACAGGTGGTAGTGAGGAAGTTGTAGTAAAAATTAAGAAGAACGTGCGCAGATGGTTTGTTCACGTCGAGAGGATGAATGATGAAGGAATGGTAAGAAAGATATATGAAGCAAAGGTGAGCGGTAAGTCTGGCAGTGTGGGAAGAGGTTGATGACACGACACGAGGCGATCGAAGTACGCATGGGCTTTAGCTTTTGACATTAGGATCGAACCCACAACCAATTGCCTTTTCACTTAAACGCTGTCCTACTGCGCCATGATGGCCTCAAGAATTATTTTTTAATTAATATTTTTTTTTCTTGATCAGGATAAATATTTATCGACAAGCCATTTTCAAATGTTACCACCTAATTTTAGAAGGGGATGACGTGAGAAAACTAAATCCCGCTTATTATCTGACACCATTGGAGATAAAGGTTCTGGAACTTGCATACTCATACGATTCTAGATTAAAGGTTATTGACCAGGTTAGTATTTTTTTTTAGCTTGATGGTTTTGTTGTTCAAGACAGTCCGTTCTCCAATTTCCGTGATACTTTGCGATTTGCGTGTATAGTGGCGGACCTCAACACCGCGCTTTGTCTTACCAGAGTTGATAAAAGAAAATAATTAAATTATGATGATTAAAATATGAAAATATTTTCACCGACCGCGAATCGAACTCGCAACCAATCGCATTTAGAGTCAAACGCTGTGCCACTGACACACTTATTTACACAAAAATTTGATCTTGCTCCTTTTGTAATAGCGTCGAAATTCTAATATGTATCAGAATTTCGACGTAGGTGATAGAACGCATGGCTTAGCGGTCACGCTGGGACTGTTTGCGGCGCGGGTTCGAATCCAGCTATGTTCAAATTTTTATACGTTTATATGAAAATGTCTTTTTTTTATTTAATATTTTTATATATTTTTTACAGAATTCATTTCTTGTGCATAATCAATTGCACGCGTTGATACTTTTGTTTAGAACAATAGTTGCGGTCAAAGAAAATGGCGTCCAGCTAGCAAGAAACGTGAATGGTGACTGTGAAAATAAAAAATCTTTACATTTCCATTACAATGATAGTGGAAATGAAATAATAATGCCGAATGTCAATATGGAAGTGTGCAATTTCGATAATGGAGAAACTTTATTAATGTGGGCGCTTGTACAGAAGGAAATTGTACGACGGTAAGTGGTTCAGCAATCGTTAGTACTATTCGCCCCGTTGGCGAGTATCATTTGCGTTGGCATAGCAACGAAATAGAAATACACAAAAGTGTATTTCTTTTAGTTACCCTTTTTCAAGACTCAACGCCGCGTATTTCTATTTAATCGGTTTTCTATATAAAGATTTTTCACTATGTTAAACTTAC
Source organism: Podotricha telesiphe (assembly GCA_038994665.1). Lineage (NCBI taxonomy): Eukaryota > Metazoa > Arthropoda > Insecta > Lepidoptera > Nymphalidae > Podotricha > Podotricha telesiphe. The sequence goes on along the minus strand of JAOYRR010000444.1, from coordinate 45,526 downwards.
TACTTTGTTCGTAATAATTTTGGTACGAAGTAAAAGAGTCAAACGTTTTTTTCTGGCACATGACTGTCAATTTACAGACGTGATATGATATATATATTGCAATAAAATTGTGTATAATTTACAGTAATTTTGGAATATTAAATAGTGTATAACTAATAACGTGTTGGGTTCGATTTCCACTCGGGAGAATGATAATAATTAAATTTTAATTATTTTATTCGCCCTGGTGAGCAAGACTGTAGACGAAGTTCAATCGGTAGAACTCCTTTTATAATAACAGAGTCATGAAAAGCTACATAATTATGAATCGCGCAAAATAACAATCGATTTATATATAAAATTATAAAATAAAAATTTTCACCAGATATTATGACACTCCGTTAATAATATTACAAAAGAGGTGGCACGAGATGAAAATGACAGCGAGGATGGCGGTCGAGAGGAGTTGCAGGGGCGCGCCTCCGCCGCACCCCCTCCTCCTGGCCATGGTCAAGCGGTAAGTGGGGGGAGAAGGAAGGGGGGGGGGGGTCGCAAAATTCCTAAACCTATCGCTAAATTACTGCTTTAAGAAAATTATACTTATAAAAAAACAATTTTAGTCATTTTGTGTTGAGTGGCTGAACTGAACGCCGCGCTTTGGCTTGTCACCAGATCAGAGAATATAATTTAAATAATTACATAGTGTGGGAGATGAATTCACTACCATTACGATTTCAGTCGGTCGCTATCACATGGCGCCATGATGGCCTCAATTGTCATTTTTATATAAGTAAATACTAGCGCCCCGCTCGCGGCTTCTACCGCGTGAATCTTCGTATTTTCGGCGGCATTTTCGTAAAACAATGAAAATCCTAGAATAAAAAATGGGCGATAAAGTAGCCCATGTTCATCCGTCATATATCTTTGTAACACTTTAAAAGTTTTATTCACACACTTAGTAACAACAAAAATTAAGTTGTAATAAGCGTACAAGAATTTGTAAGAAGTAGCCGGATGTAGAACGTATGGCTTAGCAGTCAGAGTGCTTTGGCGGTTACCAAGAGTACGCTACGTTCGAATATATTATTATGCTTTTTGTAAACACGGGTCTAGTGTATTTAGTATGTAAATAGACTTTATTATGCGACCCTCAGTTATACGGATTCGCAATTATCCGGACTACCAACTGCTGACAAATAACTGTATATATGTACACGTTCCCTGTCAGGTCATTCTCAAAGAACTTTCACCTGGTGCGGTAGAGACCTAAAAGACCTCCAAACTGTTCTATCCTGTGATGCGTACGAGACCTAATCAGTCTGCTAAAACAACAGTTTTTAAAATAGTACATTTAGGAATTTCTTGTGGTTTAAAGTTGGCGAATTGCTTTATCTTTTGATAAGTTGGTACGCAGTTATTGCATTAGGATAAACTACGAAAACAAAAAGAAAATTATTTTTCATAAAATAAAATCTCAATTGACTATAGTAAATTATTCCAAAGAGTGAGTAAGTAAAGTGTTTTTCATGTGTTTTCGTTGGTGTAATATACAAGGTATAATATATAAGGTGGGCCAAAATAAATTACCCTATTGGAAGATGCTCTTATTTTTGCACTTATTTTCAAATTTGTTTTGACATTTGTGAACTAGACAGATGTAGAATACAAATGAATAAGCCATGTCGTGTCTATTTTTTTGCGTAACGCCGCAGCGCGAATTCCTTCGCCGATTCCCGGGTGTTCCTGCACCGACTACGCAAACACTACGCCATTTGGCCATTAACCTTGAAGAGTATGGGACCACACGAGACGCTGCCAAGAGTGGCCAGCACCGGAGCGCCCGTTCTGCCGAGAATATCGCAGCTGTTGCCGAGGATGTAGAGCTGCCGCCAGAAACATCGACCAGACACCGTGCCATTACACCCGCTCAAAGTGACTGCATGGTGCGCTGTTCACGCTGGAGGAGTCATCAGGCCATTGTTTTCGAGGGCGCCGCGGGTAAAACGACAACAGTGGACGGTGCGCGCTATAGGGCCATGTTAACCGATTTTTTCTGCCGAAATTGAATGAATTAGGACTGGAGGACATGTGGTTCCAAGCGGCACACGCTGCGCGAGGAGTTTCCGGGTCGCCTCATCTCTCGCTTTGGCAATTTGCACTGGCCGGCAAGATCGCCCGATTTATCCGTTTCAGCCATTTTTTTGTGGGGTATTTTGAAGTCCTTAGTTTACGTTAACAAGCCCGAGACCCTGGAAGCCCTCAAGGACAACATTCAACACGAGTGCGAGAATCGCCCGAAGTTCTCGCCCAAATGATGAAAAATGCCATAAAACGAGCCTGTATAGCAATCAATTGTGACGGCGCCCATTTGGTCGATATCATCTTCTTGACTTTACCAGTAAAATTCTAAAGGTTCAAATAATCCAAAAAACAGAGTCGAAGTTTTTTATTTAGAAATAAAATTAGAGCCAAACAACATCGGTTGACTTCATTTGGCTAACTTTGTATATTAGTCTATTAAGCGTTTTTAGAAGCATTTGTACTGTTAAATGTGAATCGAAATTTGCCATAACAAACGTTGCTACGTTTGGTATATATAAAAGTAATTTACGCGACATTCTGGTTCCGTCAATTTTTTTAAAAATCTAATTGGGGCATTTATTAACATTTCCAAATTTTTTTTCAGCACCGGTGAAAATTATTACAAACTTTTTACAAGATTTTCTTTTAATAGTTAAAATTTCTTGTTTACCAGCACACTTCAAAATACATATTACAAGACCTGTATAAACTAAGACATAGATAATAGTGTAAGTAATGCGAGCAGTGTTGCCAACTTTAAAAAGTATTAGATTGTCCATCAAAAACAATACATAATATAAGTAGTTTCTCGAACATTAAAACCGCCCGCGCCCCTCCCCTCCCTTACAAGCTGCTACGAGATTTTACGATTCACTCCTAACGCAACTCAATTAAATTTTTTATACTACAGTATGCTAGAGACATAATCCATCTCCTACTCTTTGTTTTGCCGTTCAATCCAATTTTAAGTTAGAAGCATGCATGTATATTTAATTTATGGGGTGAGGAACATTATTTTAGTCGGCGCATAGTACAAACGTCCTTTTAGAGATAATAAGTCTATTAATGCACCGAACGTGTTAAGGCGCAATTTGATTATATCTTATAATTGAGCTAGCTTAATATTTTTTAGCTTAGTGTTTTTAGCTCAATATTTTCTTTCCTTTTAGGTTTCCCTACATAGTGACAAAGGAGCTGCCCAGTTGGACCGCACTTGTACAAAATAAAAAAGTATTCTTTATATCTGATATTAGTGCACTGTCAGAGGTAAGTTTTTGTGCAGCTTCAGTACTGACGGTCAAAGGGAATCTAATGGTGGAACTAACTAAGTTTATGTGAAATTAAATTTATTTAAATGTAATTTTATATTACCTCGGGAGATCGAACCCACAATTGTTGTGTTGGCAATAAAATGCTGTCATAATGCGCCACTATAGTAAATAAACAATTTTTATATAATGATTAAAAAAAAAAAACCAAGAAGTCCCGCTGAGTATCTTGCACCGATTCTTCTCAGATCTGAGGCATTAGCTTTAGTGAACCGGTGGTAAATTGTTTGACGACCAAAAAATTAAGCATGTAACTCCTTATTTTGATTAAATTTATTTGACTTTGATAGTTATATCAATTACATTTATTATCATACACAATTTAAATGTATTTAATTACTTTAATTTCTCCACTCTGGTGATCAAGACTCAATACAGAATGTGCAACTGCTATTACCTTTTTTTTAGAAACATAAATCTTTGGTCGAAACTATGGACTTGGAGCTCGGTGAAGAAAATAATAGTAAGTTTTTATATTTCACTAGCTGTGCCCGCAATTTCGTTCGCGTGGTATTCTAAAATAAAAGTAGCCTAAGTTATACTTTATTATATCAGCCAGTGAAAGTCCCGACGAAATCAATTCAGCCGTTCCAAAGACAAACAAGCATTGCAGGAACAAACAGACAGGCAAAAATGGTAAAACATGTTATTTTGGTATATGTACCGTGTATAATATGCATTTAGTAAAAAACGGTTATTTTAATATTACAAATAGACACTCTATATTTTTTTAATAGTATATAGATATTGTTAATATTTGTAAGTGTTTTTCACACGATAAGATAAAAAAAACATTAAAAAAAAAAAAATCATTGAATCCGAATAGAACGTATGACTTAGTGGTCAAAGCGTTTAGACGATTTGCAAGAAGCGCGGGTTTGAGGTCAAATTTTTTTTTAAATGCTTTCTAAATATTTATATTTGAATACATATTACTGTCTATGAAGAAAATTAAGCATTATTATTAATATTTAATTACAGATGAACAATTTTTGTTTGATGAATTAAATGACTTGAGTGACGATGAAGTGCAAAATGATGAAAATGTAATAGAAACTATAAAAATTGAGTACGATAGTGATGGTAATTTTCAAATAGACGACTGTTCTAGTTCAAATAATGATATTAAAAATGAATTCGTATTTGAAAATAAAAAAATTGATGAGCTTAATGAAAATATATCTATGGGTGATACGATAGCAAAATTAAATCCGATCAAAGCAAATGTTACAGTTTTGATAGACAAATTTGATAGTAAAGATGAAACTTTAGATAACTGTTACAAAGATAAAGCCACAAACACAACAGATCAGTTAATAAATAAAAACGGCTACGGTGTTATTGATAAAATTCAATTCAACAAAGGAATAGATGCGGCAACTAATATTCAAACTAATAATACACGAGGAGAAAATGATCATGAATATTTACCATTAAGTAAGTCTCGAGGCAATTCGCAAGTTGAAATATTGAATTTTGAAGATGTCAGGCAAAATATTGAAACCACGCGGGAATCTGAAGGTGAATATTCTATGTTAATGTTTAAAGGAATCACAATGTATTGATTTTTTTTTCTACATAGCCGGCCACTTTCCTCCCGTATAGGAGACATTGAGTAACGGAACTCAACGCCGTCCATTGTCTTGTCACAAGAGCAGAGAAATAAAAATAATTTAAGTATAATCATTACCCTCGTGGGAATCGAACCCGCAATCATCGCGTTTAGGTAGATATTGTTAGAATGACATAGAACCTTGTATAGAAGTTAAAGTGACATGATTTTCGGCTTTAGTAGTCATAGAGAACTAAGTGACTCCGTTCTCCAGTATTTGAATTTCTAAATCGAGACGTTGCGTGGTGCAACTTGACGCCGCACTTTGGCTTACCAGAGCAGAGTAATGAAAATAATTAATATTATCATTTCCCTTATTGTTGGTCTCAATATATATATATTTTTACCTTTTTCCCTCATAGTAGTAGTAGTAGTCAGAGAGAACCTAGTGTCAAACACTCCGTTTTTTACTGATACTCAATATATATATCCATGAAACATGGAATAATTCAATAATTTTCTCAGCAAATAAGTTTTCATTATACCCAGCAATTCCCCTGCAGTTTGCAAATTAAACAAAAAGGATTCATTTTTCACATTGAGAATCGAACCCCCGACCGTCACATGCTCAGATTGACTTATGACACAGTTTGTTCTACCTAGTAGTGGACGCATAAGGCTTATATGGTGACTTCTACTAAAATAATAAACCATTTCTCTCCTATATAGATAAAAATCTAATGCAAACACCGCCTGTATTACTGAATCGCTTAGATTCTTTAAGCGTTTGGCGAAATATTTCATATGATAACACAATAAATTGCAAATATCCTAACAATGAAAATTATTTTAAATCTTATTCACGGCCAAACAATATCACACCTAATATTATATATTATTATATTATTTCAATAGTATTTCAAACCGTCGAAACTTCCGAAAAACATGACATTGTACACAAAATGGCCGACAGTGATAAATCAACTCAAACTCAAGATCCAGTTACTGTAAAAGATGAAAAGGAAGATGTTCACGTGGTAAATAAAACATCTGGAAAAGTGTATCAAAATAATAAAAGATTTGATAAGAGGCGGGCGACGCTCACGAGATTATTGCGATTGCCCGATCTGCCGAGACAGTTCTGGACGGTGAGAAATATTAAATTGTTAGAAATGTGTAAGCCTGTTAGATTGTGTTTGAAAAGAAATTTGGAAATACTAAGGAAAGTTGAATTGTCGCATATTGAAGAGGTTCGTGGAATGAAGAAGGCGGGTTTGAAGGATCGTGGCGCGTCCATGACCCCGAATGAATTGAATGCTAATGTAAGATATTTTTTGAACATTACAGTTATTTATCACCTTCTTGGGATATTGAGTAAGTATGAGTATTTGAAATTGGTTAGGCCCTAGTTATATCACTTACCTGCTACAAACTGCTACAAACTTCGTTGCAAATATTTTGAAAAGGCAATATTTTTATACGATTATTAAAACCAATTATTTATCAAGGCACTAGAGTATACGCACCACCTAAATTCGAGACGTTTTGTGTTGAGCGGCGTTGTCTCTTTCATCAGAGTGGGCAAATGAAAGTAATTAAATTGTGATCATTACACCGAGTGGCAATCTAACCGAAAGCCAATCGCAATTACAGTAAGACACTTTCCAAGCTGACATTTGTAATACATCTTTAGTTCTGGAGACAATGCAATTATATTAAATCTGTGTTGTTGTTAGTTCAAAATGGCCGCCGCAACAAAATGGCGCATTACATGTCTTCATCCAATATGGGTACAAAAGGAATGTTGTAGAGTACAATACGTACATGAGAAACAAGCTTGTTTTCAATATTTTTCTTCGTAAATTTATATTTTTTATTTACGATTTTTATATCATAACATCTTATATATATAAAAAAAAAATCTATACTAACACATTTTGCTTATTCACTTCATCATACAATGAATTATTAATAAATATATAAATATAAATAGATAAGATTTTATTCATGTATACACGTTTTTTACATGATTGGTTGTAGGTTACTCGGGGGAATCATCATATTTAAATTGTAATTCATTTCTCCACTCTAGTAGGACAAAAAGCCTTGAGTCCCCATCACTCAACATACAATACCTCGATTTCGGACGGGAAGTGTAGTGTTTTGACATCAAGTACCGTTACAGTTTTTTTTTTCATTATTTTTTATTATTTGAAAAACACTCAGGACATAATGCCAAATATTGCTGATATGGAAACAAATGAAGAGCGTACAAAAAAACCATATGAAGAAACAGTTTTTACACACATGAAGAATACAATTAAAAATCAAATACTAGACGAGGAAGGACTAATGGAGTTCGTAAAAAGAATGGTAAGTTTTTTCTTTTTACAACGATTATATTAGTTAAGAAATATATGTGGTTTTTTTGGATATCTCGCGGACGTTGGGTAATCGGGTAAAAAAATGGTCGTTATTTGTTAACATGACCTTCAACGTTCGTTCAACTAAAGAATAAAAGTTCGTTCTCTGAGACTTGAAGGAATGTATCGGCTTCGTATTTATACGAAATGTCAAACATATGACAGTTCCTTTTTCAAACGCGAAGGAACGCATGCCATCTTTCATATGGCCAGTCTTAATCGCAGCTCGAACGTCTTGAGTGTTGACACATTCGCTGCTGTCATATTCACGACTGTCTCTGATATATTATGTGATTATGCGTCACGCTTCGCTTCGCTTCGCCGGGGCGTGGACTATAACTGTTTCGTATTTTCAGCGGTATTTACAATGCAAACTAAAATAACGAATTAGATTAGAAAGTTTCATTCAATATTTCAGGAAAAATATTAATTTATAAAATAAAAATCTATACAACATTGTAAATTATTCCTTATATGAAGATTATTTATCTTCATATAAATGAAAATATTTTTTTTAAATCAATAGCTTATGATAACTATAATAAGTTACATAAAATAGATATTCAATTTTTGTCTAACAATCTTGATAAGAAACAGCATAAATTATAGTACAGCATTTTGTTGTGCATTGCGCTGGATCATTATTAATACTCAAATTAAATATATAAGATGAACAGGATGCGAGTGTTTCAAATTTGACATAATCGTTAGCTTAACCTAAGAGTATTGACTAGGAAATAATATTTCACGTTGTTTTAACTCTTTCAATTATCGAGTGAATAGGATCCACCTACAATTGAGTTTTGACTCCTTTCTAAAAATTGTATGAGCACTCGAAACCACGTTTGTATTTTGTGAAGTACATCCGCTTCAAAGAAAATTACAACATTTTTAGGGCTCTCTTCTATTAAATTCATCAAATAATCAACATGAAAGGCCTCTGCCTTTAAATCTGTTGTGGTCTCATCAAACCAATAACACTTCAGGTTATTAGTGCCTAGATTGTGTATTGTAAAATTATGAAATATTAAGTTATACACTCTCCTGCTTCTGTGCTCTTTTGTTTGTAGTACTCAATACTGAACACACACAGAACATACGACGTTTCGTTACGTGACTATTTCTAAATCGCACTATCCGTAAGTCACGTTAAGGAACTTCGTTCCAGAAACAGGTCTTCATCGTGCAGTGGAACAGCGTCTGACTGTCAGTGTGATAGGTTGTGGTTTTAATTGCTTCTCGATGGAATAGCTTAATTATTTTTATTACTCAGCTCTAGTGAGCAAAAGAAATAGCGACGTTGAGTTACGCCACTCGACACACGCAACGCAGTGTCTGGGATTTGGGGTACATATCAAGGTAGTCACAGAGATTTTGAAGTGTCAAGAAGATAATGAAAATAATTTAAATATAATCTTTCTTTCAAATGGGAGTCGAACCCATAAGCATCGCGTATAAAGAGTCATGCGCTGTCATACTGCACTGTCTTATTTAATGATTTTAATTTGATTTAATATTCATGATTATTTATAGGGAAAAGGTATAAAATATATGCCATGCAGTATGCCAGTTCCGATAACGGCAAAGAATCAAGATTCGTGTACTCACCTTAAAAATGCTTGTCAGCACGTCCGGGATAATCTGAAAATGATAAAAGAAATTATGTCCAGTGTGAGTCCATTTTATATTCCATAGTTCCTTTTTAAAATGCTTGTTATTGACTTCGCTTGTATCAATCCATCAGTGTAACAAAATCTTGGAACGCTATTTTATATTTGGTTCTTTTGAAAATTTGCTCGCGTGTCCGGATCTGATAACAAAATTATGGTTTTTATTTTAGTTTAAGAGTTCTTTTCCTTATAAAATATATAAGTATAATGTATATGTAGGCTTATATGTTTTCCTGCATTGTCAGGTAGTCAGTGGAAACCTAGTGTCAAGACATTCCGTTCTCTACGCATCGCTTGAAATTGAGACATGCCTGTTGACTGGTAGAAATAAAAGCTGCGGTTTGTCTTGTTCACCAGAGCGGAGAAATAAAATAATATAAATATAATATATATAATACCCCCGAGTTAGAATCGACTAAGAACGCTCCTTTTCATTTAATTTCAGTTATTATCTTTACACAATCGTTTCCAGGTGGGGATTTGTCAGTTAGAGAAATGGCTGCCTATTTTACCGTTTTAATCTTTATTTGAAACTAGCTGTTGCTGACGATTTCGTCCGCGTAGAAATAAGCGCCTCTTTGTCAAATTTAGAGTTTGTGATGAAATTGCAGGTTTTTAGAAAAAAATCCCAGTCCCCTTCGCCTGTCGAAAAACTATACCTTCCTGATGTTATCTAAATTTCATCTTCGCATATAATCGAATAAAAGTGCATATACATAATCTAGAGTTCAGTATTTATTAATCCAAGTTAATCCAGTTAAATGTTTTTTTTTTAATCTAACATCGCGAATACCATAGACTTAAAAAATGTCAAAAAGAACCTTACTTACTAACGATTAAATTTCAGAATGAAAAGAAACGTAAAGCTGTTGAACATGATTCTCAAAAGAAAAAAAAACGTGCCGCAGAATCAAAGACTAGTATCAAAACAACCAATGGCGTAGACGAATGGCAACGACAAAAAGATCTCACACAAACATATTTCAATTTAAAACCTGTACAAGGAAAAAAAGCAAATATGATAACGCAAAAAGAAAATGATAAAGATAATGATAGCTTAAATGCTGATGATGATGACAGTATTTTGGTAATTGATGAAACAGGGCCATTTAATGATGAATCCAGTAATGTAACACCTGTTTCTAGTGAAAATCTTAATTATAGTAAAGTTTCTAATACTCGTGAAAGTCCTGAATTTAGTGTAAATTCTACACCTAGTGGAAATCTTAAGTCTAGTAGAAATATTAAATCTAGGGGCAATCTTAACTCTAGTGGAAATCTCAAATCTAGTGGAAATCTTAAACCTAGTGGAAATTACAAATCTAGTGGAAATCTCAAATCGAGTGGAAATCTTAAACCTAATGGAAATCTTAAATCTACTAGAAATCCTGAATTTAGTCGAAAACCTAAATTTTGTGTAAAACCTAGATGTACAGTAAATTCTAAACCTAGTGGAAATCTTAAATCTGGTAATAATCTTAAGTTAACTAAAAAATCTAAATATACTGAATATCCAAAATCTAACCAAATCGTACCAACAGGTCCACAAACACCAAATATTGTATCACACGATCCTTTAGAAGTACAAGACGGTACAGAAAAAGAAATAACTAATACGATATTTATTTCCCCGGTTATCATAAATGTGCCTTCTGTGGAAAAAAAAGCGCTTCATTATGTCAAAATACTGCCAAAACCCATTGAACCGACACTTGAATTTGACCCAAATACTAATGAAAAAGATAATAATGATTCTTCTAATGTGCGCTCCATATCTAAAGTTACAAAATTAAGTAAAACTAGAAATGATATGGATAATGTCAGATTCAAGTATAATATAATTAAATCGATGCGAGGACCAGACAAGCGATGTAAAAAGCAAAAGACAGTTGAAGGCAATAATAAAATGTATTATATAGTCAATGTAAATTCACCGCTGCTACTCAAAAATCAAGAGAATGAATTGCCTCTCGTTAACAATGTCACATCACTAGTGACCCAAAATGATCCATCAACTTTATCACCGGAAGGCACAGCGCTAATTAATATACCAAATTCAACGGAACGAGAATTGGTTGTCAAAAACGACATCAGCGTCTCAAATGTTAAGAAAATTAAAAACCGAACGGAATCCGATCCAAATGTTAAAAGTCAGGAAAATGTGAATTTAAAAAAACTTGAAGATGCGCCGAATACACGTTCTTATAATCTTATACCCGTTAATTTGATTAAACTAGTTCCATCCGATGTAAAAACAAATAAAAATAACGCTAACAATGTAAGCATTGCTAACATACCCTCAACACTAACACTTTGTCAAAAGTAAAAATGATAAAAATGAAGGAAGGAATGTTAATAAAAATCGATTAAAATATTGTGTGGCACACATTGAACCGGCAAACACGTCGACCATAAACAATGACAATGCAGAAATTATTAAATTACTAAGAACAAATGTACATAGTAATAATAAAGAAACTATAGTAGAACGTGTGTTAAAAAAATGTGTGTCACACAAACCGAACCTGCGAACACGCCTGTGGTAAACAATGACAGTACACAAATTACTAAAACGCCAAAATCAGATGTAAATAGTATAAATAAAGGAAGTACCGTAGAAAGTGTTTTAAAACATTATGAGACACAAACCGAACCTGCGAAGACGCCTATTATAAACAATGATAATACGGAAATTATTAAATTACTAAGAACAAATTTACATAGTAATAATAAAGAAACAAACGTAGAATGTGTGTGCATAAATTGAACCTGCGACCATGTTTAAAATAAATAATGGCAGTACAGAAATTACCAACGCTAAAAACAGATTTTCTTATTAAAAATAAAGAAACCAACGAAATAAATAAAATGTTAGCGAGGAAACTGATTGAAAATGCTATAAATTATAATCCGTATTACTATAATTACAACCATATATAAATAATTCACAAATAGTTTTTAAAAAAAAAAAAGGTGACTGAAATCAACATTTCGACCATAATTACTTACAATTTTAGAATTGTAAGTAAGCAGATTAAATATTTGTTGTTATCATATTATGTACAAATATTTAATCTGTAACTAATGAAATGAATATGACAATGGTAACGTTTTATGTGACATTTCAAACTTTAGCTGTCAGTTGTTTGAATTTTTTTAAATGAAGAACTGTGCTGCGACTTCGTCCAAATAAAAGTAGCCAATGTTACCCTCCATTACATCAGCTATATACCAATGAAAGTCCGACAAAATCGGTCCAGCCCTTCCAGAGATTAAATGGAAGACGATGTTAATATACCGTAAATATACCGTGTATTTAGTAAAAAGGCAATTATTTTAATAGTACACACATACACTCCAATTTTATTTATTTTTATAGATATTCAATTCTATAGTAGTAATAAATTATTTTAATTACAAATGTTTAAAAATAACTGCTACTTACTGTTAATGTCAATTTTTGACATCGACATCTGTTTGCCCTAAGTGGAAAAGGCATTAAATAATTTAAAGGAGAAATAAAATTTTAATATAAAAAAAAATAATGTAAATAGGTAGTTCATAATATAAGTTATATGTTATTTGTTATATAAATAAATTCTGCTACCAAATAGAAGTTAGGATATTTAATTTCAAAAATTTAAGCTTTAACTTATTTCTGTACCAGACGTGAATACATTGAAGGTGTACTTGTCACGACGTAATATATACGATATATATGTAGATATAAAAATAAAACTAAAAAAAAGTAAAAATATTAAGTACATCTTTTAAAATACGAAAGTGAAAGAAAAAAAAAATTAAAATATTTAAGTACATCTTTTATATCCTTTTTTTTCTTTTCTTCAGTTATTTATCTATACTAATATTATAGAGATAAAGTTTCGAACGTTGTTTGTTTGTAGGCGGTAGGTAGTCTTCAGATATACTGAACTGATCACAAAAAATATTTCACAGAAAGCTACACTATTCAGAAACGTCATAGCCTATATTTTATTTACTGTTGCAGCGTTTTGGTGTGGGCCACGCGGGTGAAGCTGCAGCGGCCGCTAGTTCACAATGTAAATAAAAGCAACCATAATGCCTATCTATTGATATTTAAAACAATATATACGCAAGTGGACTCATCAATCTATTCACGTCTAGTACATATTTTCAGTTCGTAAATGTGTAATTTAATTAAAATCAAAAGATTTATGATTTCATTTAAATGTAATAATAAATATTTAATTATTTGCAAAGAACTTATGATTAATATATCTTTATAATGTCGTTAATGTATCTTTATAATAAATAAATATAAATCAAATAGTAAAGATGTTTAAATTAATTTTAGATTTTTTTTCCTTACATTACCTTAATTTACCTTGTTTCAGTTGGATCCTCCAATTTCTGTAATAATATTAGCGACATTCATTTCTTTTTAATCAAATAACAGATTAAAATAAACTTCATTTTTTATTGTATTTAGCTAAATATATAAATCATGTTAACAAGAAATCTGAAGAATTAATAATTAAAATTAACTCGAAAAATAATATTAATAATTAATATAAATTATTTAAAAAATTATTATTATTATATAAAAGAAAATCACAATATAAGAAGGATGTTATACTTAAGATTGCCTAGCTTTTTTTATTGATGACTAGAAATTATTATTATCATACACGGTTAGTTAAGTAATTATAGTTATGGTAGACTTAAAAAAACTTAAAAATTAAACAGAAAACGGTGTTCAAAGAGCGCGGGTTCGTGTCTCGATACTTCAATTTTTTATACGTTTCCTAATAGTGTAATCAACATACTGAGCACGCTCTTCTTAATTTTAACTAGAACTTCCTCACTTACGCCTTCCATTCGGTGTATCTCTTCATTGCGGATTCGATCAGCTTAGCTAACTCTTACATCCTACGACGAGATCGCAACTCCATAGCTTCTCTCCTTCTTTCATTCTTCTTTTAACAAAACAATTATATAATTATGTCAATAAATATTTTTTAACATTTTAAATATTATATAAATATTTAAAAAAAAAAATTAAATGAAAATGTACTTCCTTTTAGCTTCCATTAAAAAACATGTAAACAACTAATTATTTATTGATTATATTATTACAACAACGTAGCTACAACTATTACGAATAATTGACCGATTTTGATTTGGAAATTTAAAATAAGAGTAGCCTAAGTTACTCCTAGCATAAGCTATCTGCCAGTGAAAGTCCCGTCGAAATCGGTCCAGCCGTTGCAGAGATAGTAACAAAATTGTAACAAATGTTATTATAGTAGGTACATGCATCGTGTATACATACATATGTGTACATACTAAGATCAAATTTACATAGTAAAAATTAAGAAACTATAGTAGAACATATATTGTATGTATTTAGTAAAAAGCGGTTATTTCAATATTACAAAGCGACACTCCAATTTTATATGTATAGATAATGCATTCTCAATCCACACTTATTCCCAAATATTAGTTTTGCCCGAGATAAACTATTGTCAAGGCATTTCGTTCTCCACGTACCGCCTATGATTTGAATTGAACTGAGACGTAGTATTGAGTAGCAGAAACAACGCCGTTCTTTGTCTTGTTCACCAGAGCAGAGACATGAAAATAATACAATTATGACCATTCCACCATGTGAGAATCGAACCTACGATTGTTAAGGCGATTGTTTGCCTTAACAATCAGACCTAACACACTCCGCCACTACCTTTAACTCATAAGAACATTGAATAAAAAAATAAAAAGCACTTTAGTACAAACACACACGTTGCTATGGCAACACCTATTTTACTCATGCATGAAATAACTATGAGACCCTCGTAGCGAAGTGTTACAGCGTCTGAATGTAACCGCGATTGGTCCTCGGTGCAATTGCCATTCGTTGGATATATTTCATATATTTTGACTTCTTCGGTTTAATAGTAGCACATAAGACAAAGCAAGACCCATTTTTTATTTTTAATGAAATAACAATAAATAAACCGAGCCAATACTTTAAAAAAAGTTTAATAAACAAATGGTATTATATTACAGAATTATTGAACCAGTGGTTTATTTCAGTGGGCAGCGCTCTGAAACCCTTCACCGCCTCCTTTATATCCTCGAGAGGTATCGCTAGAGTGAAAAGTTTATACTCTTTTTGTACTCGACTCGTCGTAGTCTCACTTTTGTGGAGGGAGTCCGCCATTTTGATTGGCATTATAATTTCCAATTGCTGCAGATGCTCGAACGCTTTGAGGACCACTGGCCGGGGGACGGTTTGCGTTGACGAGTTTGTGTTAGCGAATTTTGTGTATCTGAAATTGTATATAATAAATTTAAAAAAGCTTTAGGCTTTTTCCTACATAGCATAGATGGGAGACAGGCTCGATTCCCACTCGAATGGATTTATATATTTAAATTTATTTCATTGTAATTATTTTTCTCAGATCAGGTACAAAGTGCGGTGTTAAACTCCACCACTCAACGAAGGTAAGTGAATAACGAAACGTCTTGAGAAAATAATAATAATAAAAAAAAATTGTGAATGAATAAGTTTTTTAAAAAAACAAATACTTACGCTCATACAATTACAAAATAACTCAAAAATAAAATAATACAAAAAGGCACAGGTTCTGAAACTCAAAAAGAAAAAAACACAAAACCCACATACCTATGTAACACCATTTCAAAATTCATTGGCTGACCATCGAATATCTCCATGCCGTGCATCATCGCTATAATCAACGACAACTCTAGTATGGACAGAGACTGTAACAATTTCACTCTGTGTTCGGAGCACACCGTGTTTTCTACAATGGAGGCTAAAGTTTGAGGATCTATGAACGGTTTCCTTGGCGATAACTTTGACACTAGTTGAAACTAGAAAGAAAAATATAATCACGCACAGAGCGGGGGAGAGAACCTAGTGTCGGTTTCCAAGAGGCGCAGGTTCGCATCCCGCTGCGTTCAAATCTAAATACGTTTTCAAAAAATTTTACTCAGTGTGAGAACAACACTTTAAAAATGTTAAAATTATTGACCTTGTAGTGTTCGTATATTTAGTGTGGGTCAAATCTTGCAAGATAAACTTGACACACTTACTAGTATCCAACAAAAAGGCGGCTTACATATTTGACAGTTATAGTATTTGAAATACAAAACTATCGCATTTAGTCAAAAATTCAGAAAACGGCGCTGCTTGTGGGTTCGATTCCCATTTGGAGTAATAATTATATTAAAATTATTTTCATTTCTCCTCTCTAGCAAGACAAAGCGCGGTGTTGAGTTCCGCCACTCAACACACAATTTCCCCAATTCGGACAGAAAAAAGAACGTGTATGGACACTAGGTTCTCTCTGACTACCCTGCTATGCAGCAAAAAAAACGACAAAAGGTCTCACCAAAATATCTTTAAATATTTGCTCATTAACTGTATAATAACATAATTTCTCCAGCAAATCCATGATTTTTTGGTCCAACACCAAACTTTGTATATGAGCGTTCCAATCCTCTACAAAGCTGGCATCGAATTGCTTAAAATGTTTGTAATCTATTTTATATTTAGCTAAAATATCCATTGGAATTGAATATTGTGTTACATTTGTATAGTCTGTGTCCATTTCTTCTAAATTCACTGCAATTAAGTGGTTTTTAGTTGTACATTAGCCGTTACCTTTGCTTATATCCATTATAGCAAATATTATAAATGTAAAAGTAACTTGTAATAATTTTAGGTCAGTTTCAATGCCCACATGTAGTAAATTAAAGCAATCCATACTAATATTATAAATGCTCTCTGTAATCAACATCGTCGTCATCCGTCAGCGCAGAACCGATTTTGATAAAATTTTATATTAGAGATAATCATGGGTTTTGAGATGAACATTGGCAAATGTAAGAAAAATTTTCCCTCTGTGTATAAGCTAGAAAAAAGTTCCTTAATGCAAGAAAAGGGATTTCTCAGTCTCAATGCAAGATAAAAGGTTATAATATCCGTCTGAGAAAATCACAGTAACAAAACACTCACTTGTAGACTTCCTTTTTCTTTTCATGTCTTTTTTCACAGGTACAGGTAAACTTAAGCATTGTATGAACACATGTTTACACGAATGTATAGCGGATGGACACTTTTGATCCGCTTCGTTTGGAAATAAGAAAATATGACGGTGTGAGAAGCGAGATTTTACTCTCTTTTCTAGTAATTCCATCACATCAATTCTGTTTGTTACACCTTTTAAAAATATTAAAATAGTTACTCTGGCCATAAATACTAGTACCATAATTAAATATAAACAAAAAATCACTATTCAACTTGAAATCTGTCATTTTATATGATTGTTCATTGTGTTTTCTTATGTTTGTGCCAATATATTGTAAAATATTTTGAGACGCACTTTTTTTTTCATTTTTTAAATGATAATTTTAAAATAGTACTATGATAAAATCTATACAACTACTTAAGCCGTACTCAAAAGGAGTTACAGAATAATTTAATTTAGGGATGAGAACATTTTTTCAATTGGAATTGTTATAATAATTTGAAATAATTAGGAAATTAGAATAATTTGGAGTCCCTTAAACAATCCATACAATTGGCAGTGAAGAATTTTCAAATAGAAAGAGTGCATGCTGCTATTGATAACTAGCCTCAACATCTTAAAGGACTGTATTGCAGCCAATTTCCACTTCCAATACTTTATATTTTTAATAGCTATATATTAATGTATTAAACTAACATACTGTAATAGTAATAAATGTTACATACAATAAAAAAATGTTGCTTATATATATGAAATAATTTAAATATTATCATTCCCTCAGTGAGTGAAATCGAACTCACAACCGTCGCATATACAGTCAGGCACTGTCACACTGCCACAATAGCCAAAAAGAATATGAAGAATCTATAATTTATTTAACTATCAAAAAAGCATATTTTGCTAAACTTCTTTACCAATAACATGAAGTGTCATTAAAATTATTAAATTGCTTTCAGCTTAATTTTTGTTAATTATATATTGGTTATAATAACTTCTTATAACTTATAGTGTCTGATTACTTAGTTTTTATAGAGATGAAGTGCAGTACTTCCATATATAATACAAGGTTGTATGTGACATAATTAAGCTTTAGGGTTTTATGGAAAATATACTTATAACTGTCAAAATCGGCCCCACCATTGGTTAAGAAAAATGTTATTTTAGTATAAGTACTGTGTATATTTTACTTATATTTAGTAAAAAGTGATTATTTTAACAATACAAACAGACACTGCAATATTATTTATTTGTATAGAATATGATACACATTAAATAACTATAATATAATATATTACACAACACAAACTACCATGTGTTTGATGCAAAACTTTATATAATGTAACACACACATTAGTGGACAATATGTATTTAAACTGTAAACTGTTTTAATTTTACAATATTAGGTACAAGTAATGCTACGGTACATTTGTCATTTAACAAAGAACTCTTCCATCTCTTTCCATTTTAATCTGTTAGATGTCACCCTCCTGTACATCATAGAATAATCCATGCTTATATTATAAATGTAAGTAACTGTCTGTATGTGACGTCATCTCGGCGAAACCGCTGAACCAAATGTGATGAAATTTTATGTAGAGATAGGTTTGACGGTATTGGGATGAACATAGGCTACTTTGTTCTCTCATATTCCTTTTTTTCAGGAATATCAGTGTTTAAAGAATAGCCGCCGATAATATGAAAGAGCTATAGTTTACGCAGGCGAAGCCGCGAGCGGGTCGCTATTTTTGAATATAACATTCAATTACAAAAAAACAAACTTACCCAACACACACATTGGTGCTTGCTTACTGTGAGTAATATCAAATAAATTGTACAACAGTGTCTGGGTTTTGTTACTATGACAGAACATATCAAACTCCTCCAATATGAACACCATACTCTTGCACTTTCTATCTACTCCACTCGTGAGACAACCCAAAAGAAAACTCAAGTTCTCAGCAAAGGTTCCAAACACACGGTCACCGACTGCATTCTCTAATTGCATCTGTAATATTACAAAATAGAAAGATTAAATATTTGTTGTCATTGTAGTGCAGTGGAAAAATGTGAGACAGAAAACACAATTGCTTGTGGGTATGATTCTCACTCAGGGATATTTTATATATTTGAAATATTAACATCGCTTTACTCTGGTATCTACAATACATTGTCGTATTTAATTTCACCACTCAACATGTCTTGATTAAACATGGATAGTGGACAATCTGACTACTTGCTATGTGGAAAAAAGAACATGTATGTGATATATTATAAATTTCTATATTGAGAAAATTCAGTTTAAAGTTTGTGTGTATATTTGTTTTTATTGTGATACTATTGTAATATAAAGTTTATTAATTGAATTAAGTGTACTTGCGTATTTTATTAGAAAAAGAAACTAAAAGTAATTTCCTTTTTAAGTAATAAAAATTTTCAAGATTTTCAAGACAAAACTGTATTATGAAACTCACTTAATAAAATAGCAAGTGTAATGTAGGTTGTACTAGCTGTTTTATTAAGAGTAGCCACAAAGCCAACTTAAAGTTTATAATTATTTATATTCAGTCTAAATCTTCATTTACCTTTCATGCAGCATCTTATAACTAGATTAGTTTGTTTTTTGGAAATATAGAAATATACAAGATGTAGAAATATATATAATACGCTTTTTGGTTTTTGCAATTTTTATAGTGCAATTTGTTATAATAATTGTATCAACCAACAGACTAATGCCACCATAGTCTATCTGCGACCACGGACAACTGTAGTGTTTAAATTGTGGAATTTACTACAACATATTTTTCTATACCATTAATATGTGTAATTAGTCCAGTTAAAATAGTTACATTTCAAAAATATAGTATATATGTAATTGAAAATATATATAAAAAGAGAATATATTACCTGTGTTGTAATACTTTTTAGAGCCAATTTGTCATCATGATGAATAAGACCATTTAATTTAACTATGATAGCATCATTGACTAGATCTGCTTCACTCCCCACTTGATGCAAATACTAGAATTATATGCCGAAGAGGTAAAGCAATGATTAAGTACATATAGCAAAATACATAGAAATATATAGTTATTTTAAAAATACATTTTGTTGTCTTCCACATCCTCTTGGGACCAATTGAGTGATAGCGGAATGCGATTCTCCATGCAAAACCACCTGGATATTATATCGTATATACATGTTTTCTCGCTCTCGTGATCCCTAAACCGAATGTTATCTTCCTAATAGTTTTAACCCTCTATTTCAGTTAATTCTAACTTGTGCAAAGTGCTGGTCAGATACTTCAAGATCCTTACTTATATACATCTTAATGTAATAAATACTATTAAACGAAAATTTAAATGTGCATTTATCTACAATATAAATATTTTCGTCTTAATATATAATACACTTATATACACCTAAATTTTTGCTTGGTAATTCAGAAATGTCAAAATGTCATTGTCACTGTTCATAATCGATATATGAAATGTTTATATATTAATTAAAATTATTGAAATTGAATTGACTATGTTCAAATTGTCATCTATATAATGAATACATAAGTTACTAATTCATGCTGTTATATTTTCATGTCGATAAAACAAAATTTCAACCTTGATTTCGATTACATTTCGCTAAGAAAATGTGATATATATAGGCAACAATAAGCCATCAGTCACGCCACTCAATTTTTCTGAGGGATGAACCAAACCATGTTTGAATAAACAAAGTTTAAATAAAAATATTGTCTAAAATCGTATCAATAAATTCTTGATGTGCTAGATTCAACCATTTATAGTTAGGTATTAAATTATATACAACATAAAGATATGAGGCGTGTGGCTGCTCGATAGTAGAAAGCTAAGCAATCTGCCAGCATAACACAAATTCTTGCAATTCAAAAGCATGTGTTGACACTCCTTCTACTCCGGTGTCATGTGACTTAGCAACGACAAACCATGCCACACACGACCCAACCTAACAATATTGAATTTAAATTATACATTGGATCACAACATGATGATCAATTATGTACTAATCGATCAAATATGTATATATTCAAATCTACGTCATAATATACAAAACTAAAAATAAATTTGAGTTATTTAGAGTAAATTAGAAATACCTTATTTTGTAATGAATTTTTTCGGGACACATTTCTTGTATATTCTACATAATATTTGTTAATATAAAAAGATATACATAAATTTTTTTTTTATTCCCAAGATATATCTCAAAGATCACCTTTTATGTAGAATATTTTACTCTTGTAGACTTGTCACTGTCAATGCCTATCCTATCGTGTAAGTAAAACATTATTCTGCTGCTATCCCCTTGACTTAAACTCTGCAGACTTTACTTAGCTACACACGTGATAAATTAGTGAAACAAATTTCTATAAATACACTAGTTTAGAGACTTATTCTAAAATTGAAAATATTTTTATAATGTTTGTTGCCTAGATTTTACTATATATTAATAGTAAATTTCATTAATTTTATTTAAATTACGAGAAATAATATGTTGCGAAGTGATTAGTTTTCAGTGCGAATATATATTTTTCATAGTTAACAGTGCCGGTTGTTTCAATTGATCATTAATTTAGTGTGATAAACTTCCTAAGATCAGTGTAGTTTTAAAATGATTAACGAATATTAAATTGAAATAATTCACGTTCAATAAACATTATGTGGAGCAGGTCCTAAATAAAAAAAATATTATCCTTTTGAATATTTTGCACATATCACGAGCAATAAATCACAATGTAATATGTAAAATATTTTTTAAGCAACATGTAGTGTGGCTTTGTGTGTATATAAAGTAAATAATTATAATATTGTAACAATCAGGCGTCATTGCTTTACGCTTCACAATTATTGTAAGTTTTTACATTAATATACAAAATAGAAAATAATTTATACAATTTCTAAATATTAATTCATTATTTTATAAATTGAAAATTATACTAAGAATACTATATAATACTAAGAATTTTATCATATTTGAATATTATTAAATGTAGATAAATTTTATTAATTTTATATTCTATATTATTCTGCTCTATTATATCTAAAACAATTTTGAACGATTAGGAATATTCTAATTCTACTATATCAGTTTGTATTTATAGTCTGTGGTGGCCGCTTTGTTTCGTCCTAAATTTATCTCGCCTGTTTATTTTGTTTATTTGCGTGATAAATATAATATAATCAAAATAAGTGCCTATTATCCTTCGCTTGCTGTTATTATATCATTATTGCAGTTAAACGTAAGTACTTGATGCTTTCGCTAATCAAAAGATACATATATATATACGCACATTATATTCCTTACTTATTTATTTATCGTACTGAACAACTGATTTAAGTGTGCCTTTCTCTAATATCTTATCAGGAAAAGTGAGTAATATTATTTCTCCACAATAAGCTGATGATGTTTATTTTTGTTTAATAGACATTGTTTTTCTTTATATAATAATTTATTTATCATATTTAGCTTAATCTTTTTTCTCTGTATGATCACTTATTTACTTATAAATCCTTTTTAAAACAACAATTGCATCAACTTTCTACCCTCATATGACATATCATTGACACAAATAATGGTAGTAAAAGAAAAAAAACTTATTTTTTAATGACTAAGTTTGTCTGGGAATTTTAATTGATTAATTGCTTAATCAGACTACAAATCATATGCAATAGGTATCAAAGTAAGTGGTAAATTAATCGTGCTACATTTATATGGATAATAATTTGTGATTACATACATAAAAAAAATTGACTTTGACTTACTCAAATGTGAAGACATACATGGATGAAGGTGATGTTACATTGTTAGTATACAGTTGCTCAATGTCAAATCAAAAATACTTATTTTAAATGTATATAAATTATTAGCTTTATGTATTTTCTTCATTGCAGGGTAGTCAGAGGGAACCTAGTGTCAAGAAACTCCACTCTTCACTTTCCACCCTAATTTATTTCATTGTGTGTTGACTGGCAAAATAATGCTGGCAATTTTCTTTTTAATTAATTATTAGAAATCCTATGAACAGTATTTTCTTTTTGATTAAAAGTTTTATTGTGTATGTTGTGAAACCATATCTATGCCTGTCTTCATATATTTTAATAGAGACATTGTAGAATTCCTACAATATCTGAATCCGCCCACCACCAATTTACTTTGCCAAGGATATTTGGTTTTGTTACTGACTATTGCATTTAACATCAGCACTATTATATGCAATTTTTTATATTAAGATTTCACCATTTGCATTTTAATTGTATCCTCTTCATTCTAAACAAGTATTATTTCCATTTTCAGTATTATATTAGTATGTTAATTGTTTATAATTTTTTAGCCTTTTCATATTGTCCTTAGTAAACAAGACCGCTCATGTCATTTTGACAAAATTTACAGGAGACAGATAAAACAGTTTATTTAAAAAAATTACTGTTTATGTGTTGTTACTTCATACGTATGTTGTTTTATGTTTGTATTTATTTTGACATGCTGTGTCAAGTAATGACATATAAATATTTTATTTTATTTTAAAATAAACAGTTTTTTTGCCACCTGTAAATTTATGGAAATGACATGAGTGGTGTTGTTTGCTAAGGGATGCTATATTTATCCTATTGTTGTAAGAAAATCTTGCAACACTATGTTCACTCACTTATGTCATCTGATTTGCTTGGAAATTTGCATGTGCTGCATCCAATCACAATACAATATTTTAATAGCATAAACCTGTCTTTTTTTTTTTTTATTATAAAACAATTTCATCTCTATCTGTCACACTTCTTTTTGCTTCAACTACTCTAAGAGAGAATGGTATTGAATAATGTGTGTAAAAATTCTAATAATTGTTGTTTGTCAATTTCCAGATGTATTACAATAAATTGAATATTAATATTAACACACAAAATGGAGGAACAGGCGTGCTTGGTGCGCGCTCGGTCCGACTCTGAGAGCTCGTCGAAGTTAGGCAGCTTTGGATCATTGTCGCGAACTATGACTTACACCGATACGAGATTGAGTGGTTTGTAATTTTTATATTTTTTTTAAACTGATTTGCAAGAACTTTTCAAACATTGAATAAACATAAATCTCTTTGTACCCGCGTCGATGTGCATGTGTTTGCAGTGAGAGCTTGTTTCTTTTGTGTGTGCAAGGTAATGTTGCCATTTATCTCCAAAACAATTAGTCCGATTTTTATGCGGTTTTCAGTAATGGTTTGACTGGTGCATGTTCTTGTGTTACCGCGACTACTCACCAGGTGGCGCTGCTATAAGCATTTGTTTCTTCGATTCTTAAACAGGTGTTATGGTTATAAATCACTAGAAACCGCTCCAGTAATTTATTTTATTTTAGCATAATATCAATAATAAGAATTAAGTAAAAAACTATAAAGGTCTTGCCTAATAAAAAAAATTGTAATGTCTATTTCTTGAACTTTCATATTCGGTCCTAGTAGTACTCCACTCTTGCTTTTATCATAATTTTTATGAAGTTAGAAGTCCCAACTCCAGCTCTGGGGCACTTCTGTCTTTTGGAAGTGATGTAACAATATCATAATGTGATATTCCCAGAACATGTCTTTTGGAATCTCTTAGGTGTTTGTAGAGCTCTGATGGTAGAGGTCTCAACCCGAAATTATTTTTGTCTCGAAATAAGATGGAAGTGTCCGCCGAATGCGCTAGCCCAAGCCGATACTTTACTTTCTGTAAATAGATTGTGGTATTAACCCATAAGAGATTTATTTCATTTTTGAGGTAAAATTGTTACTTTCATCTTTTAGATTCTAAAACAGACAATGCGATCTTTTTAGGTACTCTCTCTCCGGCCGCTGCTATTCGCGTATGACCCGATGAAACGGCCGCTCTGATACCTTATTTTAAACCTCTGATATCGTCTAAGATATTCATTTTAATAACATATTGTTATGGGTAATATGGGTCTAAAGAGCGCTGGTCTAAGACTTTGTAGGATACACAATTCCATGATACATTATTTCGTTAGATTTAGCCAGCGTCTGCAATACACATTGCAACTGCAATTTGTCTGCACAAAGATGTGATTTTTGAGAAAATATTTTTGAAATCCTTGGCTTTATTCGACTACAACGTAGACTTTTTATGAAGCAATCATGAGTGCTATTATTATACAAGGTGGGCCAAAAGAAATCGCCTTATTGAAGATGCTCTTATTTTTGCAATTGGCGGCCAATGTCAAATCTGTTTTGACATTTGTGAACTAGACAGATGTAGAATACAAATTAACATGCCATGGAGCGATACACTGCCCAAGAACGCAGAATAATCGTGTTTTTTTTTGCGTAACGCCGCAGCGCGAATTCCGTCGACGATTCCTGGCTCGTCCGGCACCAAATGCGCAAACACTGCGCCGTTTGGCCTCCAACCTTGAAGAGTATGGGACCTCACGAGACGCTGCCAAGAGTGGCCGGCCCCAGAGCGCCCGTTCTGCCGAGAATATCGCTGTTGTTGCCGAGGATGTTGAGCTGTCGCCAGAAACATCGACCAGACACCGTGCCTCGCAATTAGCTATCAGCCGGTCGTCCCTAAGGCGAATTTTGGTCAAAGACCTGCGTATGTTCCTGTACAAAGTCCAGTCCGCGCATCAGCTGCTGCTTGTCGACCGCCAAAAGTGTGTAATAGGTTATCGCCCAAGCCATCATCGGATGATTTCTTTTTGCCCACCTTGTATATAACTCAATTTTACATGTCACCAGTTTTTGCACTGCACACAAAATAAATACGTTTATAGGCAACATTTTGATATCTTGGGTTACATTGTTCCACTTTAGTTGTGATATCCAATTCAAAAAAATGTATATAATGTAGCTTATGTTACTCAGTAAGTTTTATGCTTTCTAACGGTGTATGATTTTGATTTTTAAAATCGATTAAGTAGTTTTTGTGCGATATCGTAACAAATTTCCTCCTTATAATATAATTAGTTTAGAATTAAATAATATTCTACGGTAATTCTCGGTATCACCATTGACTCCAAATGACAGTGGGAACCTCATATTGATGGATTGGCGAATAGACCTTAGCTAGCAGCCTTCGCGGTACGTAAAAACGGCTCGCCTTGTTGACTTTAGCTTCTTTTATAATATTATGTCCTATGGCATTAGACTTTGAGGTAATGCAGCCGCAATCAATACGATTTTTGTCTTGCTTCTGCGAGCTTGTCTTGCAATCTATATCTTAGGCCCGAAAGAATCCTTAAGGCATAAATTTAAGGAAATAAATATGTTGACAG
This sequence comes from Podotricha telesiphe, assembly GCA_038994665.1. NCBI lineage: Eukaryota > Metazoa > Arthropoda > Insecta > Lepidoptera > Nymphalidae > Podotricha > Podotricha telesiphe. The sequence continues at coordinate 19,168 of JAOYRR010000444.1, read as the reverse complement.
TTGCGTCTCAATATATATTTGATAATGTTATATATGTAAAGAAAAATATTAATGATTTTACCAAAATCGATGATGTACATAATATTAATATTATAAATAGGCTTAAACTTACCGCGCCTGTAACTCGATTACATAGAACCAGTTATTCTATTATGGGTCTATGTATACAATAAGATCCCAGAAAACTTCCGAAAATGCTCTATATCACAATGTAAAAAAGGGTGAAAAGGCGTTTGTGTGGATTATTACCCAATTAACGATTTTATAAATGATAATGCCGCGAGCGTAATTATTTTATCGCGCGAATATTTTAATTTTACGATATCTTAAAGATATTTGTTTAAACTATATATTATTAAGGGCAATAATATTTTATATTAAATTTCCGTTCTAACAAACTGTTATTTAGATATGTATTAATACTATATGAGTTAAATAAAATACCTTTGCAAAATCTATACTTTTTCATTTAAAATTTTCGTATTAAAAGCATTAGCGTTATTGAGTTCTCCATCGCAGATAGGTATTTATATAGGACTTTTTTTACATAGTTTTGTTCTATCATCAATCACCGCACTTTTGCACCGCAAGAGACTTAATACATTTTATAATATTTTGTACACCTAGGGTTATATTATTCCAAGTTTAAGTCTAAAGTTAGGATCCTTAAATAATACAAAAAAGTTTAGCCTATTATACTCAGTCAAGATCTAGCTTTCTAACGGTGAAAGACATTAGACTTCAAAAAAGCCCAAAGAAATTATTTTTATGGCATTAAATCCCATGATCTGGGCGGCCAATTCTGATCACCAAAACGGGAAATTACACGACCAGAAAATGACTCTTGGAATAATTGAATTGCTTCTCGGGCTGAATGACATGCGGCACCGTCTTGTTGAAACTACATACCGTCCACATCCATATCTTGCAATTTAGGCACAAAAAACTATTTTTATTTATGTCAAAAAGCCCACGACCACACACTCCTTGAAGGAGGGAATTGAGTGACGTATCAACGAAATTCGGCCACATTTATGCAAAACAATCATGGAAAATATCAACAAAATAATGCGTATGAGCCAGCAAAGTCGTGGAGGCCATTTACCCTATATGCTATTCTATACATAACCCTATACTGTATACTATATAAATGAATGAAAACTTTACAATTTTTTATTATGAACCTGTGTCTGCTATCAAAATTACTTCTTGCGTTAATTTTGGGACACCTTTACATATGTAGATATAAACTGGTAGTTTATTATTTACCCAGCTGTTTTAATACGCTTTGCGCATACTATGTCCAAACAAATACTCCTATTGTCTATAATGAAATACAAAAATAAGTCAACAGCAAACTCTTTTTTTTTTGTCTTTTTTTGTCATTTTTTATCGTTTACCATGTTAAAAGGTTACCTTAATAGGTACAACCTTTTAACACGGTAAAGCATTACCCACTTTTAAATCAAAATGCCATCATCTCCTTCAGATGTACTATCTATTATAATAAAACATATATATGATAGCTGTGATTTTGCTTTTAGGCCTATATCACTAGATGTATTTGTTAAAACTTTCAAAGTCTTAATTTGAAACATACTGGTGATCTATGAGACATGTCTGTTAGAGTACGCTTTTATGTTCAATAAATGTTACCGGTACTTTGCCAGATATAACGAAGTGTAGTAAAATAGTACCGCTTTATAAAAAGAGACAGATCTGATTATGAAAATAACAGACCGATCCCTATATTACTATCAATGAGCAAAATATTGTAAAAAATAATATTTAACCAGCTCAATATTTTTTTATATAACACAAATCACCCCACAATGAACAATATGGCTTTACCAAAGACAAATCTACTGCAGATGTGGGTGTTGCACTTCTGAAACACATTTATGATGCTTGGGAAAAGTCACAAAAAGCTATTGAAGTCTTTTGTGATTTATCTAAGGCCTTTGATTGAATAGACCGTGAAACTCTATTATTAAAATTATATCATTATGAAAAACTTATTTAGAAAATGTATGACTGACGCAGCTAGTTTTATAGGTTTTGTAAAAATGATTTTATTTTTATATTTTATCATAAATCCTATACATTTTTAATAACATGTGTAATATTTTTCATTCATAAGTGAACTCCGGCAACGAGGGCGGAGGTGAACCGGGCAATACATCCACGATGTCCAACTTGCCTCCAGAAAACCAGGACGGTAACGAGAGCGGCGAGCTCCTGGACTATAATGACGCCAGTGTGCTTGAGCAATTCCATGAAGATGCTCTAAGACAGGTAACTTATATGTTAAGGTTTAGGCTGAGAGACAGTAGGGCTAAGACACTCCGTTCTCCGTTTTTGGTTTATTTTTTAATGCTGCACGCACGCAGATAAAGCGTAGACGAAAGAACAAAAAAAATGACATCTTAGTTTTTATTTTGTTAAGGAAAATCAATTTAACGAAATTTATGCTGATGGAGGAATTATGAAATTTGCCACAGCTTAAATTTATATGGATGAGAAGTGAAGAAAGCCAATATTTTTCTTAACAATAATTATTTTGTACACACTACTGTGTGTTTGACGTACACTTTTGTACAAAGTGATGGTACACGTTGTTAAGGGCAAGCGAATTTTTTATGCGACAATTGGGACTTCGCCTTAAGTTAATAACGTTTTTTCTTAATAAAGAAAGAACTCGGTAAAGTAAATAGTATTGCTGACAACATTGTAGCGCAATTAGACACGGTCTGATTGTAAACACGATGGCCGTGGGTTCGATTCCCGTTCGGATATATTTTTAAAGCGAATAATATTTTCATTGCTCTGGTATAATTACAAACGTGCGTTCTGCTAAAAATGGGAGAAAATTAAAAAAATATATTTGCTTTATCTATTTACATGATATTTAGTTCAGTAACCATAGAAATAGCAATTATTTAATCTTTATTCGCACTAACCCGAATCTGTTAGAAACAAAAGCGCCTCTCACGAAAGGTTGTCTGTCAGAGATTGTTACCAGCAATGAGACCGCCTTTACCGCCGCACACTGCACTATTTATATTATAAATTCTTGTGTACTGATGTTTGTGTTGGCTGTGTATGCAATAAATTATTTCTATATATCTATCTATAATAATTGAGCTTTTACTTACCAATTTTCAGGCCGGTTTTGGATTATACCAAATAAGAGTTTTCGTGGCGGTGGGTCTCGCCATAACAGGCGCGTCCCTCGAGCTGGCCTCAATTGCCTTTGTACTGCCGTCCGCTGAAATAGAACTGTGTATACAGCCACACGAGAAGAACTGGCTGGGTGAGATAGATATTATTTATTTACTTGACTTGACTTGTTCCGCGTGGAATTCTAAATGTAAAAGTAAACCCACGTTACTCCTTATTATATCAGCTATCTGCCAGTGTAAGTTCCGTCCAAAACTTGCCAGCGGTTCGACAAGCGACGCAGTTGGTTGCGGGTTTGATCCCCGCTTAGAGGGTTGATTATATTCAAACTATTTTTTCCCGCTCTGGTAAACAAAGTGCGGCGATGACGTCTGCTACTTACTGTATGCTAGTTTTTATTTTACACTTTGATGTCTACTGTCCATATTAAGCGTTTAGCTGAAAAAAATGTAACAATATTAAAAATATAATAACATTCTCCATCGCCAAAACGATTGTTCGTAGAATAATCTTTGAGTAAAAATCCGCTGCGTTTAATTTTAACGCTTTCTAAAAATACGTTTTTCAATATAATCGTTTTCAAAAAATGTTAGTCATACATAAGTACGTGTACAAAACATTTTAATTTTTTTTATTATTTAATAAATAACATTCTTTCTTGCCAAACATTAGCAGAAAGTTGTAAAAATCTCTCTGTAGAGATGCTACCGAACAAAATAAGTAATGTAATAAGCTTGTATCAATTTCGACGCAGACGTAGGGATGAAAACATAAGATGAAGAATCAATTCTCGATTTTCGTGTCGCTTTAGAAATTTAGATTCTCGGAACTGATTAATGAAAGTCAAGAATCGATTCTTGTAAATGAAATCGATTCTGAGTAAAAACAATTCTTGAAAAAAAAAAAAATTGATTAGTTTCAAATTTTTTTTTGGGACAAAAACCATAGATTTTGTGGAACAGATGCCACAAAAAAGGCAAACCAAAATATTTACATGATTTGGTTTGTATGAAAATAAATTGTACACTTGCTCTTAAAGAATCGATTCTTGGTGGTGTCTGATAACTCAGAATCGAGTTTTTTTTACTACATAATCGTTTCTCGGGTAGTATCGGAATCGATTTTATAATCCCTACGCAAACGGGTGTAGAACGCATTGCTTAGCGATCAGAGCTCAGTTAAGAATATTTGTACGCTTTCTATAAATGTAACTGATTTATGTTGTTAGTGTTAATAAGCATAATGGGGTGGTCGCTGGGCGCGGTGGGGTGGGGCGCGCTGGCGGAGCGCGGCGGGCGGCGGCGCGCGCTGCACTCCGCGCTCGCCGTCAACGCGGTGTTCGCGACCGTGGCCGCCTTCATGCCCACCTACGGCACTTTTATGATGGCCAGGTGGGTGTTTTTTTTTATTTAGTCCAGCTGTTCCGGAGGTTAGCCAGAACAAACACACAGACAGACAAAATTAGTAAAATTAGTAAGTTGTTTTATTTATGTACCGTGTGTACATACATATTCATTTAGTGAGAAGCGGTTATTTAAATATTACAAATAGACGCTGAGTGCGCACGTTCGCTTGTATTTATTTAGGTCATCGTGGCGAAGGGCAGCGTCTGGTTGTGGGTTTGATTCCCACTCGGGGGAATGATCATAATTATTTCATTTCTTCAGTCTGGTGTGAACAAGCGCGACGTTGAGGTCCGCCACTCAACACTCAATGTCTCAATTTTGGTTGGAAAGTCTATGATGGAGTGTCTTGACATTAGGTCCTTTCTACCTCACCCTCCTTTATATGCGGGAAAAAGAGTGTGTCTGACAAATAAAATATTTATATATTTTACGTAATTAATGTTAAAAAATCTAGCTTTCGATCCATTTCTCTCTTTGCTTGTACCAATCTGATGACCTTCGTAGCTTAACCTTCATGTCCTTTCCAGGATATTCAAAAGTCATGTTTTAATTGTTTATTAAAAAAGTGATTTATTATATAGGTATAATTCTTAAATAATATTAAAGTTTTATTGACTTTAAAATAATGATTAAAACCATTTTCTTTTCACTTCCTTTGTGAAAGTGTCAGTTTGTAAAACTTAAAAACATTGCAGCTTATGTTCATCCCAAGACCCTCAAGTATCTATTGCGCCAGGTTCTGCTCGGCCATCGGGTCGGGCGGCGTGATGCCGGCGGGCGTGACGTACCTGTGCGAGGGCGCGGCGAGGGGCGCGCGCGCGCGTCTGCTGGCGGCGCTGCCCGCGTGGCTGAGCGCCGGCGTGCTGGCGGCGGCGGCGTTGGCGCGCGCGGCGCTCCCCGCCACCGGCGCGGACGCGCTGCGTGACAGCCGCGACCACTTCAGCGCGTGGCACCGGTACGCACCTGTGCAGTATATATTGTCACGTCGATCACGGATCACTTACCATCAGGTGACCCGTCGGTGACCCGCTCACCCGCACACAGTCACAGGTACAGTCGAGCGGCCAATCACTAGCGTGTGTCGCTCCCCGCCTCTTATAATCGATTCCGCGACGTGTATTATAGCTAGCTTCCGGCCATTTAATTTAGAACGCGCTTACTATATGTTATAATAATTTCTTAACTATGGTGTGATCGTTAAGAACATTTAATTCCACAATAATATAGGTTAGTATGGTGCAGTTTTTTATTTTTTATACATTTAATATTTTGCATATGCATATTAAACTCGAGACTTCACTAATCAAAATAGTAGGTTTACAGAAGGCGCGTGTTCGAATCCCGCTGAGTTCAATATTTAGACGTTATCTAAAAAAAATGATTTCTTTTTAATTATTAATTTCGGTTTTCAGATATCTGTTGTTATGCACGATACCAATACTGGCGTCCCTTATAAGCCTGATATGGACACACGAGTCCCCGCGCTACTTGCTGGAAGTGGGCCGCGACGTCGATGCCATGATGGTCTACCAGGTAATATTTATTTATAAACTATAGCCGATTCTTATATTCGACGGACTTTTCGTAAAATAATGAAATTATTGAATAACGTAAAAAAAATAGGAGAAATAAGTAGCATATGTTCGTCGCGAAACCCTCACGTATGTCTATATAATATTTCATCACAATAGGTTCAGCGGCATGGCCGTGATGACGTCACAGACAGATAGTGTTTAATTTTGCATTTATAAATATTGCATATATAATAAAATGGATAATTACTATTGTATGCCAATTTATATGACAGTGTTCGTCGAACACATTGTAACGTGTGTGTATATAGACATAAAAAAATTAATATGCTAAATTTTATACTTAGCCCATATAATTTACATGTTACATGTTGGAAGTTTTTTAATTTACATGTTAATATAAGGTATAAATGGCACACTCGTCGCGCAGTGTTATAGTGACTGACTGACCGATATAATACACGTGTGACAGAGCATCCACAGCAGCAACCAGACGCGCGTGTGCGGGGTGGCGCGCGCCTCTGCAGGTGCGGCCGACTACCGCGTGGGGGAGCTGGCGCTGCCCGGCAAGCGCCGGGCGCCCGCGCTGCACCACGTGCGCCACAGCGTCAAGATGGTAAGTCTGTCAACTTGCACGTTCGAAGCGCCATAATTAAGGAACTCAACTGAACTTCTTCCCATATAACAGTGTAGTCTGAAAGAACCTAGTGTCAAGAGACTTATCCATGTACCGCCCGAATTCGGGTTGATTGGTGAAACTCGCTTTTGTCTTGTACCAGAGCGAATAAATAAAAAAATGAAAATATATCAGACTAGGAGTAGAATCCACAACCGATAGCGTTTGCCATGAAGTTAGACACGGTTCCACTGCGCCACCATGACCTCATCAATATTTTGCGTATATATCATATGTCAATCTCGTTCTGTGAATTTCAAGCGTCAATTTTTTTCGTCAATGTCATATTGTCAATCTTTTGCGTTACTGTTACGAGTGTCAGTTAAGTTCTTTAATTGTGGTATTTCGAACGTGCCACTAGAACCCACGTCACGTCACGGTCACTGTCATGTATGTCATGTCGTTGTATGGAAAACACACAGACGAGATAGATCGGTAAAAAAGATATATAGTTGTATAATGATACATTGCTTGTTAAAAAGAGATCTAGTAACAATATAGCGACCTTCGCCTATAACAATGTCACATGCCAATATCTTGAGTAAATATTAGTTGTCAATTTCATTATGTCAGTGACGTGTCTATCTAACATATTATGTCAATCTCTTTCTTGATTATTATTAATCATTCTCCTGATTCCTTGAGTGCTCTTAGTACGTTTGCACTAATACTGGTGCGTCCTTGAAAAAAAAAATCCTTGAGTGCTCTTAGTACGTTTGCACTAATACTGGTGCGTCCTTGAGTGTGTTTGCACTAGTAGATTATTTACTAATATAAATATAATGCGTCCCACAGTTCTGGCAGGCGTTTTTCCAGCTATTTTCAAGCACCTACAGAAATTCAACGGTGTCATTGACCGGCATGCTGGTCTGCACGGTTGCTATACAGGTAAGGTTTTTTTTATATATATATATCTTTGTACATGACTGTATGTATATGCGTTGGTTGCGGGTTTGATCCCCACTTGGACGAATGATTATTTTGTTAACATTTTTAAAGTGGTATTCCCACACTAAGGAAATTGAAAAAGACATATTTAGAAAACGTATAAAAATTTTAACGCAGCAGGATTTGAACCTTCACCTCTTGAACGGTTTTCAAGAGGCGCGGGTTCAAATTTTTATACGTTTTCTAAATATGACGAATGATTATATTTAAATAAGTTTCAATTGTGAGCTCTGGTGATAAGACAAAGAGCGGCGTTGAGTTCTGAGCGTTCTGAAACTCTACACGCAATGTTTCGAATTCTGGCAGAAAGTGGAGAACGGAGTGTCTTGATATTAAGCGCTCTGTGACTACTCGGCTATGCGGGAAAAAGAGTGAGGCGCAAAAAAGAAACATTATATTTTGGACTTTTAAGAAAATAGCTAATTTATAATAAAATAAACTACGTCCTCTGGAGTTTTTAGTTTGCATAAATGTCAATTTTATTTTATGTGTGTATTTTATGTCATAAAGTCCACGCAAACAAAAAAACAACACTCCGCCCGAATTCGTCAGAATCCGAATACAACGATTTGTTGTTGTCGCTGTGCCATTGCGCCACGTTAATATATAAATTTTACTATATATATAAATATATTTAATTCCAGTTCTATCTAACCGCCTACATACCGGCAATGGTCAGCAAATTGGAGAACGACGAGTACGAGCTGTCAAGAAAAATAATACAAAACGGAACTTTCGACAATGTCGCTTACAACGAGACCTTGGAAAATATGGATTTTGTTCAAGTCACCTTCAAAAATTGCACCTTCAGAGATATATTGATGTCGCACGTGGAATTTGTCAATTGCACTTTTGTGAATACGTCGCTGTCTAATATAAAAACATCGTACACTGTCTTTAGAGATACGCTCTTTGTTAACAGCACGTGAGTATATATATATTAATTTTTTTTATTTACTAGCTTTGCGAGCGACTTTGTTCGCGTGGAATTGTTAAATTGCTTAAAAAGTGGCTTAAGTTAGTCCTTATCATACATCAGCTGTCGCTTAGTGACAGTTTTGTTTGAATCGGTCCAGCCACTTCAGAGATTTAAGTGGAACGAAGAGACAGATAAATATATGTATTGTGTATAAAGCGGTAATAATATATTTAATTTCTTCAAATGAATCGATTGCAGCATAATCGACACGGATATCCAGGCGGGGCGCGAGCTGGTGGCGTGCGCGCTGGTGGGCAGCACGCTGCGCGGGATGCCCTCGCCCTGCCGCCCCGACCTGCGCTGGGCGCTGCGCCCCGCCGTGCTGCGCCGCGCCTGCGCCGCGCTCGCCGCGCTGCCCGCCGCGCTGGCGCTGCTGCCCGCCGCCGCCGCGCGTCTGCACGGTGCGCACGTTCGTTTCATATAATAGAAACCAAAGCAATTATTCATAATCATGTGCGGGTTTACCGATTTCAATGCAACGTTTTATTGTTTATTGCATTTCATAAAAAAATTGACCATTTAAATTGTAAATTTTAGCAAACTTTGTGATACAAGTGAGAAAGCGGGCGGGCGAAAAAAACTAAATAGTTTAGTCATGAATTTACACAGGCGAAGCCGCGAGCGGTTTGCTAGTAATTAATAATCTTTAGGTAGTAGAAAATTAATGAAAACTCCCTTTATAAAAATTTTGCAAATATAACAATTATTTGTTATACTATAAGAATTTCAACACAGCTGGATGTGGAACGCACGGCTTGGCGGTCAGAGCGCTTGAATTTTTATGCTGTTTCCAAAATGACGCTGGATCAAATTCTCCCTCCTTTTTAAAATTTTTATACGATTTTTTTTTTTTTTTTAAATTTTTTCATAGTTTATAGCTGTACTTGCGTTGATAATGCGCGACCACGGTTCTGATGCTTGTTTAGTGGCCCCACGAACTGGTACGGTAGTGTGGTTAACTTTTTTATTTCTTTTTTTAACATTTTTAAAGTGTGAATCACAAACACTTATGCAATTGAAAAACATTTCTAGGAAACGTATAAAATTTGAACGCAACGGGATTCGAACCCGCCCCTCTTAAATTCCATCCAAGTGCAGTGGCCGCTACGCCATGTGGTCGAAATTCTATACGTTTTTTAAAAATGCTTTTCAATTTTTTCTCTTTTTTTTATTTTATTTGCGGGCTCTGTCGTCAACACGTCGCGTTGCGTTAGTGGCATCACTGTATACGCGCTTAATATTATTGTACAATATTTTCAAGGCTGTGCAACAAAATTGAACGTGACCCAATGTACTACATTTATACAATATTTATATTATGATTCAATCTTTAATCATTGCCAATCAGGCTTTTGTATATCAAACACGTGATAGTAGGTGTAATATTTATTTTATTTACTTAAATTATTTCCTAACAACTTCATGTATTTTCTGGCAAAAGTTAAAGTGAACCTATTGTAAAGTAAAGACAATCCGTTCTTCACTTTCAGACTAAATTCGGGAATGCGTTTTGATTGAGGCCAGCGATAGCGTCTGAATATGAACGCGATCGGTCGTGTGTTCGATTACCGCTCGGAGACAATGATTTTATTTAAAAATTTACATTTTGAGTTCCGCCTAACTTATTATTACAATATTATAATATAATATTATTTCGCAGTACCCGTGTGTCTGATATCAGCGCTGGCGTCCCCCGCGCTGTTCGCGGCGCGCTCGCAAGCGGCGCTCTACGCCGTGGAGGGAGTCTACGCTTTTATTAACACTTTCGTGTTCTTCAGTGTGGCGCTGCGCATACTGGAGATATACCCGGCTAACTTAAGGTGGGGGTTTTTTTTATTATAATTATTTTTGTTTTATGAATTTATTCATTCTCCCATTACTGGGGATGTATTCTCTAATGCGGACTTTTAATCAAACATTAGAGAGATTGTATTGTTAAAAATTCCTAACAATGCCACAGATGTTAAGAATAACAGCTTTTTGTAATTGACGATAAAGGATTGGGTGAATATTCAGTTGCTTAAGACTTAGAGTGTAAGGTGGCTGGTATAACTCCTGTGGTGGTGTTATTGGTATTGTTTTGACCGTATTTACTTGACATTGTGCTTTAAGTTCTATTGAAAGGTCTGTGTATTTCGTAATTTCATCTGAGTATGTTATGGAGAGATTATGAGTATTGGGTATTCCTACACAAATTAGGTAAACTATATTATGTTTCTTGTCGTGTAGAGTAATGTCAGTTCTATTATGTTGGATGATTCTGTCTGTAATTAAAGTTCTATCCCAATAAACCTTAAAATCTTTTGAATCTATTGTGGTATGGTTTCGCTGATTAAATTTTTTTTTTTTGCTAAGTATTGGTGAATAATGGAAGCAAATGGATCATGTAGAAGCTTGTAATCTGTTTGTGTTATACATTTACAAGCTCCCGCATATATGCTGTATAGTTTCGCTAGCACAATGGCAATGTCTGCAAATATCTAATTGGTTATCGTGTATTATGTGTTTTTTTTATAATTTCGTGTCTCCATAATTTGCAGAAGGTTTTATGCTGCCATGCCAGCATAAAACCTTCTGTTACAGGGAATAATTCACCTTCACTCAGCCAGGCGTTCGACGCTATCTTGTCGACAGTGACTGAGCAGGTCACGTCTAGGCCTTTTCCATGAAGGGATTTTGCCAATCATGCCTCAATTTTTTGTTGTGGATGTGTTATGGTTTCGTTTAGTTGTGTTAAATGGCTGTTTAGGTTGAGTGGTCTCTTAATTTATTATCTTATCCTGTAATTAGTCCGTGGAGTGGTGACTGTCGTGCGCGTGTATGAAAAAAAGATCCAAGTAGATGTATCCTGTTTGTTATGAAGGTTTTTAATATCTATTATTTCTCTTCCACCTTTATATCTAGGAAGTGTTAGCCTTTGTATACAGGATCGAGGATGGTGTTTCCTGTAGTTGGTCATAAGTGTACTTATAATACGTTGATTTTTTTGGTAAGTCTGTTTGTGACCACTTAATAACGCCAAAAGAGTAGGTGAGCATCGGTATTGCATAGGTGTTTATAGCTTTTGTAGTATTGTTTGCGTTTAAATTGGTATTTAAATACTTTTTGTAATCTACCTTTAAATTTTTTATTTAACTCTATTTTTATTTGTTTATGATGAATTTATCTCGTCTGTTGATATCCTAAATATTTATACCCGTTTTCGTCATCTATTGGATCCATATAATCTCCGAAATTTAATAGATATATATTTTTCTCTACTTTGCCTCTTCGAATAGATTGTAATTTACATTTTTCTGTGCCAAATCTCATGTGTATATCAGTGGAAAACATTTGTGTCATTTCAGCTAGTTCATTTAAATTGACAAGGCTAGATGCGTAAAGTTTAATATCATCCATATACATAAGATGTGAGATGGAGTGCTGGGTGTGGTTCTGGGTAACTGTGTATGCTTTTCTGTAATTATTTAGTATTTGAGATAACGGATTTAAGGTGAGGCAAAACCAGAGAGGACTGAATGAATCTCCCTGAAATATACCTCGTCTTATATGTATAGGTTCTGTTTCAGTAGTTTTTCCCAAATTAACAATTTTTTATTGTGTAGTCCAGTTCTTCATGATTTTTTGTAAGGAATTTATAATATTGGAGTGTATTGTATGCATTTGTAAAACATAAATGAGCCATGTGTGTGCTATCGCATCAAATGCTTTCTGAAAATCAATGTACATGGTGTATATATCTGTCTTCTGTTTTTGCACATGTTTGGATATGACTGAGTCTATAATGAGCTAGACTTTACATCCTTGACTAAGACGACGGCATCCTGTTGCTGTTCTGTAAGTATACTGTTGTCGTCTATATGTTTATAAACCATATCTGTTATACACGAAGATATGAATTTGTAAATGGTTTGCAGACAAATTATTGGCCTATATTTAGCTGGATCACGTTTATCTGTTGAATCCTTAGAAACTATATAAGGTCAATTCCCGTGGGGGGCTATTATTATTATGTATCTCTCGAAATAGTTCTCGAGTTCAGAAGGACCCGGTCCTTTGGAAGGCTTGCGCGGTGGCACAGGTCCAACAGGTAGAGGCCCCTTAGAAATATCAATGTATTTTACTGTGACGCATCAGCCGGGATCCATCTCTTGAGTGACCACAGGTAATTGCCTAGAGATGGTCACCGGCTAAAGCGTAGGAACTATGGAAAGTATGGAACACTAAGCTATGGCTATGTAATGTATTTTGGATGGACTGAGTAATCGGCTATTGTATGACAATAGGCGGTCTTATGGCTCTTCCAGACAAGCTTTAGGTCGAAAAGAAGCTGTTGTAATAGGGATAAGCGGTTAAAAGTAGTAGACAAATTAAACACAATTCATTATTTTTTGTATATATATATATATACAAAAGTTTCAGGTTTTTCGTGAAGGAAAAACTTTACACTTTTTTTACGAAAATTAGTCTATCATGTCAGGAGGAGCATATATGAGTATTTGGCATATTTTAAAACTAAGAATTTCGACGTACTAATAATCATAAATACCTAATAACGTAAATCTGCTTACAACTCATGGTTTAGCAGTCAGAGCGCTTGGATGGTTACAAATAGGCGTGGGTTGAAGTTCCGCTGCGTTCAAATTTTCATACGTTTTCTAAAAATGTTTAAAGTAGCCCATCTTCAACCCCAAGGCCCTCAAGTATCTCTATATCAAATTTTATCACCATCGGTATAGCAATTTGACCGTGATTACAACACAGACAGGCAGACAGACAGAGTTACTTTTGCATTTATAATATTAGTGTCGATAGATAGATATGGATAGTCTAACTTCTTGCCAACTGGATCCCTACCTCTTGGTGGGTGACATGTATCCAGCAGCATCACACGTACATCTTGTGACTGTGGTGCCAAGACGTCCATATGTTCAATTCAATCGGCCTAAGTTACACCTTATTACATCAGCTATCTGCCAGTAAAAGCCCCTTCAAAATTGGTACATACGGATAAACAGACATACAAAGGGCGAAAAATTGTAAAAAAGCAGTTATTTTAATTTTACTAACAGATACACCAATTTTAATATTTTGTGTAGAGATAAATAATAATTCTTTTAAATATTTTTTATGTAAATATTAAATATGTCAAAATGTCCTCCACACTGTACCTCACCTACTGCTGAAAATACCATGAACTTCTTGACTTTTTTTATGACATTTTTTTTTTTCATACCCACCAGATGTACAGCCCACGGGCTCGCCTTGTCAGCTGCGTATATGGCGGGAGCGGGTGCGCGAGCGGCCGGCACTCTGCCCCCGCCCTCTGTCGCGATAGTGACGGTGCTAGCGCTCGCCGCAGCCGCCTTCGCGCGTCGCGCCTAACGGGCTACCAGGCTGGCAGGGGTGTGTGGGAGGCGACACGGACGGGACGGGACTGTACGATGAGTGTGCTAATTAAGTATGGTGTGACACGAAGAGGCGTGTCAAATGAATCGCTCTGTACCAGGATAACATAAGTGTGTAAGAGTTTGTCTAAGGAGTGGAGGACGAAAGAGGTGGGGGTGGAAGGGGATTTTAACTACCAGGATAGCATTAGTATGTAGAAGTGTAACAGTTTCTTAGAGAAAAGTCAAGAATTAAGATAAAATAGAAGGGTGTTGTTATTGCAAGTTAATGGTTTTGTAACTACCAGGATAACATAAGTGTATAGAAATCGTAAGTGTTCGTTAGACAAACAGAAGGCGGGTGTGTATCTAGTGAACGGGTTAATTGTACCAGGATATTATAGAATTGTATAGGAGTTGTAAGAATATTAAGAGATATAAAGTGCAGGTAACGGTTTTATTTCGTTAGTTGAGTGTACCGGGAGATCAGATATGGACTCCTGTCCGTATCTGATACTTTTTATCTTGTATGGGATACAGGCTACCAGTGGTTATAAAAAAATCCTCCCAATATCCCCGCAAACGTTTGACACTTTTAGTGTTTATTTATTTCCACCTCGACACTGGTTCGTTGCCGATCAAAAAGTATATCAGTCGTTGAAGATAATTGAAATGTTAGTCTTTGGTTGACATACAAGACATGAGCAACATTAGTATATTGCCTTACAATTGTGCCGGCAATTGTCACCACTATCGGAAACAGCAACTTTGTTTTGTGTGACGGTGTGCCGTGTCGATAAAAAAACTTGTTAGTCTTTATATATATATGAGTAAACTTAAAAAAAAACTTAGTAAATTACGAACTGTATTTAAAAATGAAAGAACATTTTGTGATTATTATAATTTTTAAACTGTAACGGCGAAGTGGATTTTTTGTTAACAGATTTTAAATACCCACCGATTACCGACGCTCAAATCACGGAACAATATTTAAACAATTTCATACGGTCCCACCGATTCTTAATATAAATTTAGAATCACAGTAGAAAGTCGTTATAACGCTGGTTTGGATTCAAAACGAATGACGATGCGTACACTCGCTTGTAACGCCATTAACAATCGCGACTTAGGTCTAAAACGATTGCCGATAATAACCAAACTATACGTGATTGTATATTTTTATGCATATGTTATGTAAATTATCACAATATTGTTATTTTTATCATTTGATGATTTTTTACTTTATGTTGAGTTTAATATGGTGGCATACATTAAGAGCCTACTTAAGTCTCACTTATAACACCTCCACCCTCGATATAACGCGATTGGTTTTATAGTGAGTGTTTTTAATCGCTCAGTCTCCTTGTTGTAACGATCTTACACTGTACTTCAAAGATTGATGATATGAAATTACACAGTCAAGGCATAATTTTAGAGAACAAAACGTAATATTTAAATGTTATATAAAAAATATATTTAATAAATAACAAGATAAACAAAAAATTAATAAGAAAATGATGCGTTATCAATGCTAAATACAAAATATTCAACCAAAATGTCATATGGAATTCGACAGGTTTTTTTTGTCAATATTACTCAATGTATCGGTTGTGCGATGTTTCCATCTCAATCGGCACAATTTAAAATCGATGAAAATTTATTAAAAAAAATGGACTAAATATAAATTGTTCTAAAAATACAATAACGATTACAAAGTTCAAAAAGATAGGAATAAATGTAAGGGATTTAAATTTTAAAAAGCAATTACAATAACCTAGGTAAATCTCAATAAGAAATGGCGACGTCAAGCAATAAGGTAAATTGTTAACAGTAATGTAAATAGTAAACTAGTGTTGTTTATATCTGATTATTAATAATAATGATTATACAATCATAGTTTCAAATGTAACGTAAAATTGTAGGTAAAAAATATAATATTAACAGTGTTGTGATTAAAAAAAAATGGTCATATCCCCTAGAAATTAGGTAATAGTGCTGGTTGGTTTAGATATTATAGTTAGTTCTTGGTAATTTAACCTATTGAAACAAATAAAATATATTAGCGGCTTTTTTTATTTTGATTCTATGTACATATGCATGGATCAAAACGATATAAAATAACAAAATTAAAAACTTAAAAAACTACACAAATTCTTAATATGTGATTCAAAATATTATTAAAATGTATTTTTAGTAGGTACTTAAAAAAAATTAAATGATTTTTTTTTAAACGCATTTGGTAAACTTAGTCTACCTGTGACGGACTATATGAAGTGAAACGTCGGTTATTCTTAAATTTATTTTTTAATACTAAAATATACGCGGTTAATTTGGTTGAAATAGTTTCATTTAAAATATGTTCAGTTTCATTTATGCATAGAAGTGCAATAATCACCTTTGTCTAATCATATTCTCCATACACACGTTTAGATATTGGTAAATATTCCAGTGAACTTGTCTCGACAGTTCCGGGACATAAAAAGAGCTTTGGTGTTCGCAATTTTTACATAATTGAAATTAAACTATTTTAACCGGATTAATCGCGTATATTTTGGTATTCGAAAATACAATAAGAACACCTGACGTTTCGAACACTACAGTAGTCCGTTGTAGACAGACGAATGAATTTTTGATTACCTAAATATATGCGATTAAAATAATTTCATTTAAGACCAGAGACACTTTGATACAAGCTTTAATTTGAGTTGCTGTCTTAGCACTTTAGTGTAGGTCAAATCTTACAAGCTAAATTTGACTCACTTCCCAGTGTCTGGGAGAAAAGTACACAAATATATATATATTATCAATATGTACAACCCATCCAGTATGGGTATGAAATGAACAGAATTTTCTTGTAGAATATAATGTACCGTGTAAAAAAGCAACCAATAGCGGCCTTGTTTTTAATTCATTTTTTTAAGTATAAAGTTACGTCATTCAGTATCGTCCTAAAATATTAATTACAGCACTATTACCTAAAAAAAAATATCTCTTAGATATACTCGTAATTACATATTATAATTAAATAGCAAAACAAATCATAGCCTCTAACATTAACTTCCAATGTCCAATAAAGCTTTGAATAATTAAATAAAATGTATTGAATTGATATTATCATAGTAACCATACTATTGTGGAAGGTGAGAGCAGTGTCTAAACTTTTGGTACTCTTTGCCTGCCTATGAAAAATGATAAAAAAAAAATAGTTTTTTTAAATAGTAAAATAAAAATGGCATCTAATTCAAGTTTGTTTACGTCCTTATCGTTATCACATGTAAATTGCAATACATTATTTTAAAAAGGTTATAAGAGACTGATACTAAAATGTGTTAAGGAATGGGTAAAAGAAGTTTAATGTTTTTTTTACGATAAAACAAAATTGAACTAAAATGCTATAAATATTTAATTGTCATCTGCAAAAATAAATAGAAATCGAAGTTCTCTTGTAAACATTTAAAAAATTTAAAGAATATTTCTTAGCGTTGCTATATTATTTTAAAAGAATATATTAACAATGGTTCGTTATTTTCGATCTATATCCTATTGAAGACACGATGGGTTGAAGATGATTTCCGACTTTCGTATTTTTGTGCATATATTAAACAATAATATGCCTTAAAACCCGCATAAGTATGATATTTGAAAACAAACAATATCTTAGTAAATTGAAAATATAAAAATTTAATATAATTTAATCCTTCTGATATTATAGGAATATCGAAAACAGTCGTTTAGCATTCCTTTTTAAAATATTGACGCAAAAATTTTATATCAATTATTATAATTGAAATTAAAATCGAATCGAATGAAACTATCGAATTAAATTTTTGCGATATATCTTCTCATATCTGACAATTCATTATGAGGATGTGGCGTTAAAAATCACAAAAATTTATCAAGTGCTTATTTATAAATATTTTGTTTTTAATAACGTACGACGAAATAAAAATCACTAGCAAATACTTATGTTTATTATAAATAAGTTTAAATGTAAATTGAAATGTAAAGAAGGAAAATAAAATATTCGTAGTTTCTGTAACTGCACTATACGAATTATTTTATAGAAAGAATGGCTATCAAAAATGTTCACAACGTTACCTTATATTGAGTGCAGTACAAACACATGCAACAACTCTAGGTTATATACATTATTCTTCATACTGCTTTCATGTCTGTGACGGTATCTCTTTCTGTCCCGTTTAAAAAAAAAAAGACAGCATGATAGATGAATATCTGATAAGATAACAGCCACTTATCAGATAGCCGGAAAAACAGAACTAGCATTTTAGCAAAGGTCGGTTAAGGCTGAACATATCGTACGGAGATGACGTTGACACGGTTGTAACTCTTTTGTACTAGAGATATCACGAAAAATTTTAGCTATAAATCGATTTTTTTTCATATCATTCGTGAATTTATTTATTAGCTAATATTAATTTTAATTCGATTTTTTTTTCTCGTATAATCACATCGATACGGTTTAAGTTTTTCGTGACAATCAAATGATATGTATTGTAGTTTAGTGTGATAGTAGTGTTGCCATATCTGTGTAAGTGATATTTGAATAGACTGCTTACGTTTATTTTAGTAATATTAAAGACAATGTACTCTTTTTTTTCCTTTTGAAGATTATTTTGCTCTATATGTAGTTTTATTTAGTTCATTCAGTTAAAAGAATTGCGTTTTTATTATATGTACCTTTACACTGTTATTGGTTTACTTTATATGTAATTTAAAGGCATCTAATTATATACGCCATAACGCCATATTGGAAAAAAAGCGTGTTAATCAAATCAACTTTTGTAAACCCTAGTATTTAAAATCGAATTTAAATTGAAAATGTTACTCTCTATTTTGCCTATTTTATTTTTTTTTATATGAAATTCATTCAACATTTACTTGCCAAGTTAACTCAACATTTACTTGCCAAGTTAATTTTTTTTTTTCAACATTTACTTGCCAAGTTAACTCAACATTTACTTGCCAAGTTAAAAAGAAATACTCTTAAAGATTTTTTAAAATTATAAACGTCACCGAGCATTTTGTTTTGTTTTTGTGTT